>JAHLSL010000022.1:25991796-26034473 GCA_025920805.1 Petroica traversi
GCACTTTGGTTCATGTCAGTGTGATCAGGGAGTGTGTGAACTTTTCCTTCTGGAAGAAGCTAAAACTAGAAGGTTCCCTTCTGTTGTCAGTGGGTGTTGGATGTAGTCACTTGGATGTAGTGGTAGCAGAACAGCATGATCCCTAAGCTTTCAGATCTATAATTGTGGCAGCTATTGCCTAAGCTGCAAGATTGAAGTTCCGTAGCTGTAGGTCAGCTGCAGGCTGTAGGTCAGCTGCAAGGAGAAAAGTAAACAAAAACCCCACGTGAAATAATTGTCAACAGTGTCAGCAGCTTTTTCAGGATTCTTTTTTTTTTTTTTTCAATCACTCAGTAGTTTTAATTTTCAATTCATCAATTTCCATTATTGAATGACTCTCATAATGTTTTACAATTGCTGTAGTGGTAGAAGGGTAAATAGTTTTCCTGCTTGTAAGGATTTAATGACATAAATGAAAAAAATAATCCTGCTTACTTGCTGGAGCAGCAACTGGGACTAGTTGGCATTTGTTAACTGACTTTCCTTATGCCACATTCACCTAGCCTTTGTGGCAATGTAATGAATTAATATTGTATTTATGTTGCCATCACCATCTTTTAGATATTTCTGTTCTGTCTTGAGTAGTTGGTTTAAAATATTCAGACTTATTCTTTTTTAATCTTCCTCTCAGAGCTTCCTTTTTGTGAACCAGCATGACAATTGCTCGCTGCCACTTTAAAAATACCTCTTAATGGAAAAAAAAATAACCAATGAAGTTTTGCATATTCTTTTTAAATCACACAGTTCCCCAGAACACTGATGATTTGAGTGACTCCTGTCTCTGTGTGTTAAGTAACTAAATTGGCTTATGTGGATAAGCTAGGCAACTAATTGCCATTGCTGTAGAGTTTGGGGATTTTTTAACTTGGAGTTTGTTTTCCCCATGTTGCAAACTGGGGAGGTTTCTGCTTGCAGCACGTTTTTACAGGGTTTAGTTTCAGGTATTTTCAGTGTTATGGCTGAAACACTACAGTAATGAGGAAAAAAAATAAAATACATAGAGGTAATAAAAATGCTTTTGTGAGTAATAGTTTTGGTTTTTTTAAACAAGTCTTAATAAATGCTATATATTGGCATTGTTTGAGTAACTCCCATTTTTTACTTGACTCCCCTATGAATTAGTCCACTTTGAATTAAAGAGAATCATCAGTTTAAACACCTGGCGGTCTATATTTCTAGCTTGGATAGTAATAGCCAATCCTATATTCTCAAAACAAGTCCAAGCAAAAAAAAAATTGCTAAAATTGGATCTTTCATGTGTGTAGAATTTACTCAAAATTCCAAAATTCATTTCTACGGCCCAGTCTTTATTTATTTTTTTAATACAAAGATTAGAGTGTTGTGTTAAGCCGAAAAAATAAAAATCCTTTGAACAGAACTTTTGCTGGCAGTTGTACTGTTCTAATTTTAAAGCCTTTCATCAACCCTTTCAACCTGGGCATATTGGAGAATCTGAACAAAGCTCCCGGTTAATTCCAGTTCTTTACCGTTTGGAATTGACTCCGGCTTGAGCAAGGCCATCGTGCTTTACGCAGTCCTAAGGGACTGGACAAAAGAGAATTGAGTCTTGTTATATTGTGGCCACAGACTAACAGCATAAGGAGGAATAAATGCAAGCCATGTTTTAATCATCCTCATTGAAAACTTCCTTCTAACTTCTTTTTTAGACATGGGAAAATCACTTTCTCACCTGCCTATGCATACACACAAGGAAGATGGCTATGATGGAAGCTCAGTGTCTGATAACGTGCGGAATGGTTTAGTTCACTCAGAAGTGCACAATGAAGACAGCAGATGTGGAGATGTGTCACAGTTTCCCTACGTGGAATTTACGGGAAGAGACAGTGTCACCTGCCCAACCTGCCAGGGAACAGGAAGAAGTCCGCGAGGTAAGTTTTCTTTTAATTTTTTTTTAATCTATAAATTAACGTCAGAACCACATGCATTTGTAATAATTCGTAACAAATAGGTTTTCAAGTCAAGATGAAGTTGGTTTTTTTTAGCACTAAGAATTTTTTTACACTGAATGAGTGTAACAAATTGGGTCAGCTGTTGCACCTTGACTGCTACAGCTTGAATCTCCTCTTGTCTGTATAATGCAACTGTTTCTTCCTCCGCAGCTTTCAATTCACACAGCCATAGCTCTTGCAAGTTGGGTTAGCGGACCTTTAGTGTCATGACATTTTATTGCATCTTTTTTTAGTTACCTATTTTAAACTATTTGAATCAATGCATAACTGCAAAAATGGCTGCAAGTACGAGATGGAAAGTAGACCTGGGCTGCAACACCTCTTGCCTGATTTATAGTGATTTTTTTTTCCCTTGCTGCTGCCTGTGTCCCTTGTTTACCTTTATCCACCTTTTGTTGCTTGCTAGATAAATAACTCCAGCTTGGAGTTGAAAATATAGGGGTTTTTGGCTGCCTTGGGAAGGAGTGGGCTGCACTGCATTAGTCTTCATACCTAACGGTTTTGTTTGCTTTGCCCTCATCCTTCACTTTTCCTCTTGGTAAAACATGCTCCTTTGTTATGCTTCTGTCCTAAATGATAAGCTGCCTAAATATTTATGAAGAGACCTGTGAAAGGAGACTGCAAGATATCTGAAGCTCAGCAAAAGAAGAGAGTGACAAATGCAATGGGCCAAGGCACAGCCTTTTGCTTCAGCTGTGAGATTTTCCCTTTGACTGGGGAAGAAGTGATGAGATGATTTCATGTTTGAGTCTGCTTTTGCCAGACTTCTTATCCAAAATAGATTTTTGGGTGTAAACGTTCTTGGAACTGATTTTGACCAGCAGCTCAGGAAACTTGACTGATGTCTGTGCCATGTTGTCCTTCTAGATGTGCTTCAGTGAGATTAGGTTATGATACAGTTCACAGACATTTGCGTCTCACCTTTATTAGAAGGATCAGGGAGCACAGAATATTTCAGTGGTTGCAAATACCATAGGAGAATTGTTTTTTAGCTGTTAAACTTTTTACTACCATGTATTCTTGGATTGCCTCTGAATTCAGTAAATTTGATGTCTGGAAAAGCTATGAAATTAAAAATTACCTTAACCAGAAAGGGTAAAGAAACTTGAAATACTTGTTAATATCAACAGCATGTTTTAATCAAAATGCTCGAAATAGCTGGATTTCTATGTAGAATCCTTAGATTTAATACTTAGTTAAATGTAAGTTAATTATTTTATTAATGATTTTGCAGTAATTATTAAAACATGCTTTTTGTCCATACATTTTAATGAAATGTGGTTAACCTTAAAACTTTAAATGAGTTATTAGAACTAAGAGGATTGTCTTTCTAATTATTTCTTAGTATTTTAGAGAAGAAAAAAAGTCAAGTTTGGAGATCATTTCAGGAGAGAGGGGAAAAATTAAGAATGACTGCATGACTAGTAGAGCTATAATTAATGTGCGATATGATGGCTAAACTATAATAAATCCATGAAATTATGTTTGGTTACTTGGCCAGCTTTAGTTTTTTAACATGATGCAGTATGAAAGCTGGACTGTGTTTTTTTTCTTCAAAGGTTGAAGATATTTCATTGAAATAGAGATGAAAATTGTGTTTTAAATTGGTGGAGGCTTTTTAGAAGGTTGATGTTTCAGATGCTGCTATATGTTTGGTTAGCATGTTTTGCCTAGCTTAGTGATTCAGCATGGAATTGTTTCCAAGTGTTTGATTAGCTAAGTGATGATTTTTCATTAGCTAAGTGATGATTTGATCAAATTCTGCATTTGGCTTAAAAATTGCAGATCTGACTTGGCCTTGAGGCCTCTGTTCTTATACACTTCCACAGCAAAAGCTCTACAGGCAGATGTAGTACATGTATTTTCAGCAACTCCTCTGTGCATATGTTCTTTAATTCTGCTGTTAATATATCCTCCTTTAAAAATGCTGTCTAGTGATATAAGTTTCATGGTGAAATTCCAGTAGATACTTATTTTGACTTCCAGGGTGCTGCAGCTCCTGATTTCCGGAATGCAACGTATGCATAGCTTGTGTTGCCAAGACCACCTGTATTGATAACTTTGGTTGTTTCAGTTTGGGCTCTTTGTTTGTTGGGGTTTCTTAACCAAACCTGACCTTTGCTTTTCAGAAGAGTACATGCAGGATGCCTTCTGGATCAGTTCTTGCTGCCCAAGCTTCTGAATGTTTTGTCCCATGAGTTAATATGGTCTGGCATAGAGAGCTCAGAGCTGTTCTACGTCTCTTTTTATCCAGGAAGCGGTGCCAGAGGCAGTGCTGCCTCCGGTCATGTGTGCAGCACAGTGGCAGAATTTATTGCTGTTTTGGTCTTTGCAGACTTAGTGTTTCTTCACCTTGATGTTGCGTAAGCCATGCTCTATTTCAGAAAGTGACATCAGCTACAGTAGCATTCAACCTGGGTCCTTAGCTGGAATTTAACTGTTTGTCTTTAGTGTTTATTCTTTGGTGCCACTAAGTTATGACGGGTTCTCTTTGTTTAAAAGAGCTGCAACAGCACTTATTCTTTGTTTAAATTCTGAAAGGGTGTTTTTGTTTCCAGGGCAGGAGAATCAGCTGGTAGCATTAATTCCATACAGTGATCAGAGACTGAGGCCAAGAAGAACGTAAGTCAATAGCTCTTTGTGATACCTGACTCCGCAGTTAATTATTCTCTTCTAGTTAAAATTCAACAATGCAAAGGAGATAGCAATAAGAAGAATCGAGCAAGAATCACAGGAATGCCTTCTTGCATTCAGAATTGGGAACAGGGCTTGTTCAGCCTTAACCTCTAGCTCTCAGAGAGTTATTTATTAACAGGTGCATACTTCCATCACAGTACATCTTAGCTAAGCACAAAGCTGAGTAATACTGTATGAGGTATTTATGTACATGTTTACAGTAATGATGGGAGTATGTCTCAGTCTCTGTAACATCCTAATTGATCTGAATAAACGCATCTTCACTGTTAGTTTGAATTAATTGGTAGCATCTTTGAGCTGCTACTACAAAATGAGTAAAATTAATTTGTAACGTTCTGATTTTTGCAGCTAGAAAAATCAACAATTTCTGATACAGCATATTTTTTTTTCTATTTTTTTTCTACTGTCTGCTTAGGGGGTATACTACAATGCTCAGGACTTCTTGTTTTGACATATTTTGGTTTTTACGTCAGTTTTTTGGTGTTTTGCTATTTTTGTAGTAAACAGAAATGAGCGCCAGGAAAAAGAAATTTATATAATAATACATCTGATGTAGTGGTAATAATGGAAAAATGTGAAATCTATTACTGTAGTGTTCTAATTTTTACGAAATTGGAGCTGAAGTAGATCCTTTTATTTGTGGAGGCTTTTTTTATCTCTCACACCCCCACCCTCACCCCACCCTCCTATGCACACACACACACACAGCCACACCCACACAAACACACACTTTTGCATTAGCTTGTTTGTGAATTTCCTGCTCCTTAGCTGAAGTCCTAACACTTTCCCTAGAAGTCAAGATTCTGTCATAAGAGGTTTATTTTGTGTTCTGGGTGCGTTTTGTGAGACTTCCACAAAGTGACGGAAGTTGTGTTATAAATAAATGTTAAGAGGAAGTGGGTTTGTTTCAAAGCACATAAATATTTACCTCATCCATTTTCCTCTGCAAGTTGCAAATATTGGGATAACCACATGATTTGAAATGTGATTTCTGATGTATACACAAGCATAACAGCTGTTTAAGATGTAGCTGCCAAGTGCAGCATAGGGTTTTTTTCCCCTTTTAGAAGCTAATGGAAGTTAGAAATAGACTCAGTTAGCTGTATTGACTAGTCCTGCTCCTCATCACTTAAAAGAAAATAGCATGGCACTGTTATTTAATGTGCTTTTGACTCTGAAATGTGCTTTTTTTACTCCAGAAAGCTGTATGTGACTGCTTCTGTAACTGTGTGTTTACTACTTTCTGGGCTGGCTGTATTTTTCTTGTTCCCTCGCTCGATTGATGTTGAGTACATTGGTGTGAAATCAGTGTATGTCACTTACGAATCGGATAAGCGGATAATCTATCTAAACATCACGGTAAGTCTGACCCTTTGGGTGTTTGTGATGCATAAATGCAACTGCTTTGAGAGTTTAATATACGTAGAAACTGTGGTCTGGCTGAAAAGCTTAGCTGGTGCCTTAGGAAATAGAATTGGTGACCAGTTTGAAAAGTGTAACTAGACCTGCTGTGGCTGGTTCCTGTAGCTCCAGCTGATAGAGACGTATTGCTGACACTGTGTCTTTTGTTTTCAAGGGAACAGTAATTCTCTGTGTTACTTTTGGAATATATCTGAAATGTGTTGTATATATGTAGGAATGCTGTTTGCTACTGCCCTGGTATTATTCCTCTGTCAAATTTGGGGTTAGGAAAAATACTTTCTTTTCCGCCTTAAAGAAGCTCTTCCCACGTAGTTCTTGATTTCTTAATAATGATCTTGATACAGGACTGCCTAAAGACTTTCAGTAGAGTTCTTAATTTTAAATAAAGCAAACTGCCATGGGAGAAAGAGGTCCTTTGATATCTAATTTTTCTGGAAGGAATAACTGAGGATAGGAAGAAATGTAGTATTTACCATGGAGAGTTGTTACCAGGAAAGTTGTGCAGAAGTTTGTGTTAATCAATATGTTCACCAGACAAACTCAGGAGTCTGTGACCCCACTCCTCTCTGAAATCCTGGCAGGCAGAAAAATTTACTTGCTGGGTTTCAGGTATTTCTGTCTCATGCACAAGTTTCAAAATGCTTGCTCATCAAGATACACAGAACGGATAGCTATTACTGTTTTGTGTTTGTTTGTTTCAGAACACACTAAATATAACGAATAACAACTATTACTCTGTTGAAGTGGCAAATATCACAGCCCAAGTTCAGTTTTCAAAAACAGTTATTGGCAAAGCACGGTTAAATAACATCACCAACATTGGCCCGCTGGATATGAAACAGGTAAGTAGTTTAGGCTTTCAAAGTTAAACATGTAAATCTTCCTATATAAATCTACTTATGTGTTTTCATTGCTTTTTATTTTGTTTTTTTTTTAGATTGATTATATGGTGCCCACAGTCATACAAGATGAAATGAGCTACATGTAGTAAGTGTACTTGTCTGTAAATATCACATGGATCTTACTAAAAGTTGCAGTGGCATTAAAACAATTTTTTCAAAGTTAGCAGAAATCTGTTTGAAAAGACATTGGGGGATTTTATTTAAGTTTAGTAATACTGAGAGATAGGTAAACCATAATTGTTTGATTAGTTTCATAGTGGCTTGCTGTACCTGGCTATAAACCCTTTAAATGGTATCTCTGTTTAAATGGCCTGTATTTTAGGCCTTAGCAGTAGTCAGGACTGCTGCTTTAGGGGTTGAAAGCATCGGTGTGTTCCCCTAACCAGTTCTCTGGTAACATTCCCACAACATTCTCTGCAGTAGAGGAAATTTGTATTTAGTGGTATGCAAATTAGAGGCTAATTTGTATTTATTTTCTTCACACTTCACATATACAATGGTAGGCAGTGTTCACAGCCTGTCCTTTGAGAGATTTTATTCATAGCTTCTGAAAGTTCATTTGTCCAACAGACTATTGGCTCACTATAGCTTGGTCACAAACCCCAGTTTTAGTTCTCATACACTGAAATCCAGACTGAACAGAAAGAGTTAACTATTGAGACCTTAGGTTTTTATGCAGTTGTAGTGGATGTCAGCCCCTTTAGGGTGGGAGAAAACCCTATTGCTTTGAAGAGTTGAAATAAAATGTAATAGGTATGAAAAATGGCAAGGGAGGTACAAACTTCTAATCAACAGAAAGTGTTGAACCATCGCTTTTTAAAAGTTATGTAAGTTGGATTTATGTAAAAACTAAATCTTGTGAGTCTGCTAACGCTTAGGATGCTTGAGGAATAAATAAATTTCATAAATAGCCTTCATGGAACTCATGATAATGCTGTATTTTCTTACAGTTTGGATAAGATGTGTTCACTCACTGTATCTTATTTTTGTTGGTGCTGGGGGAAAAAATGTCAATGACATGCAAATATTGTAGGTGGCGGCCGGCAACCTTACTGCACTGATCACATGCTTTTCATTCTAGAGCTGATAAATTTGTGACAAAGAGCATTGATTTAAGAAGCAGAGGTTAAAATTCTGCACTCACATGGTGCTCTTTATGGCTGGTATGTAGGTGTGTGTCAGAAAATGTCAGTCTGAAAAGGTTATTTTGCAAGAGAACAACAACCTTGAGGATGAGTGCAAGAAAAAGGTGACAAAATTATATTGACAGGCTTTAAATGTAGTGGCTCAGGTTAACCTTGGTTAGCTTCTGGAGGAGAGTGAACACTTTCTCAGGACACTTCTGTTGGCAAGCATTACATGAAAGCAAACACATGTGAAGAAAGTATCTCTAAGACTATGTATGTAAAAGTGGGTCAAGATGAGCATACAGCCACTGGCAAGAGATTGTGTTGCCCTTGCCAGCAACTCTGTAGTCTCTATATATTCCACTAAAAGCCACAAGTCTTACTTTTTAGATAATTACCCTGGAAAATTTTGATGTAAATCTAACAATTGTTCTTCTTTTTTGCAGTGACTTCTGTACTTTACCATCTATCAAAGTACATAACATAGTAGTGATGATGCAGTAAGTATGGTAGTCTTCCTGTGTGTTGGAAACAACTTCAGAAGCCATGTAATTCTCATGGAAATAATGCTCAAATACTTAATCCCAGAGTCTTTGCATCACAGATAAAATGAAGTCAACTTGCTTTCTAGTGTAGTAGCTTTATAGTTAGAGAAAGGTTCTGGTGATGTAAAGACTGGATTAAACAGAATCATTGTTACTATATCTGCTCTGCAGTTGGGCTGTAGCTGTGGAGCTACTGATGTCTCAAAAACTTTAAAATGACTTTGTGTATCAGCCACTGTCCAAAACTTGCTGAGATCTTTCATCTTGAAGGAGTTCCTGGCTTCACTACTGTGTCAGAGACTGCTTTTTGTGACATTGCATAAGTTCCACCATGGTGGGGTCTTTAATTGGTGAGGGACCAGGGGGGGGGGGGGTCTTGAAACTAAGTATATCATGGCTTGTGGCTTGTTTAATCATTTGCTTTCTTTGTCACAAACAAGAAATATTATTTGTAGTGATAGATACTACTCATAAACCTCAGCTTTAGCATCTTTAGAAAAAGGAACGAGATGTCTTTCATGGAGAAAATCTATAGTGGTAAATCAGTAATGTTCTCAAATTTATTTAAAACATATTTTGTTCCAAAACTTTTTCCTTAATAACCCTAGTAATATAAACCCAGTGATGTTTAGAATAGGAAACTCAAAATCTCTTCTCTTCTGTCTTTTTAAGAGTGACAGTGACAACCTCGTACTTAGGCCACCCTGAGCAAATATCCCAGGAGAGATACCAGTATGTGGACTGTGGAGGAAACACGACCTACCAGCTGGGCCAGTCAGAGTATTTAAATGTCCTTCAGCCTCCACAGTAAAAGCACCTGTTGGCTGGTGTTGAATGACTGCTGTTGGTGCTTGCAGAGATCCTTTGGATAGAACTGGTATTACTTGGAGTGGAGAGTACATGTGATGTACAGCATAGCAAACATGGAGATCTGTTCACTTTAGATGCAAGGAGGGAAAGGTGCAAATTGTAAATAGGTGCACTTGTTAAATGTTGTGTTTTCCCCTTCTGTTTGCTTTCTGTTACTGTAAGCACTTCTGTCAAGTGTGGTGGGAGGGAGAGAGGGAATATCAGATTCTTGAACAGAACTGGGACTTTTTCTTACAGTGTGGTACATCAAATTAGAGTAACTGTGTATATGTCTGTGTTTAGGTGAAATGTGTCACTAATGTTCATTTAAAAAAATAATACTCATAAATTTTAAGTTTATATTTCAGTTCTTGATATTTGACTATTGAAAATGCCGTACTACTACTTAAATAACAAGATTACTTTGAGGTGTCTGGGTGTGAAACTTCTATTAGTAACCCAGTGGCAATAGTTCTTTATTTTGGGATTCTACACTTTATTTGCTATCCATGATTAGAGGTGACATACAGTCTATGAAAGCTAGGAAAGCTGTTTTGGATGACACTATAGTTGAATGTGTGGTTTCTAGAATCTGACATCTTTTCATTCATATTCCCTCTTGCTACCTCTGGGATGTTGTAAGGAGAATATATATTGTTAGGTTTAAAGCTGAGTTTAAAACTAAACAAGAAACAACCCCCGCAACAATTACTGACAAAGGAAAAATACAAGACTCTAGAAAATGAACAAGACTTTACCTTTTTTTTTTTTTTTTTTTAGTAAACTCCTTAGAACAGGTATTAAAATCAAGATTGTGCAATTGGAACTAGGTGGGAAACTTCGACTATGGGTTTGGAGAGCTTGGTGTAAATTTGTGTGATTTTTACTGTTTTAATATATTATGTATCTAAGCGACTTTTTAGTGTTAATATTTTGAGTTGTGTTTATTTCTTGTGCAGGCTCAGTAAGCAAATGCAGTAGTTATCTGTACCTCCAGAGCACTCAAAGGTCACATCAAAGTTATGTAAGGGAAGATGAAGCAATTCTTTCTGTTGGAGTAAATGCTGATGTAATTGTGAGATTACTGACTGACAGCATGAAATAGTTTCTGTAGCACAGTTTGCACATGTGAATTTCTGGGGTAATTGTAAATCATGATGTTTATAAACTTTGGGTACAAAGTTGTTTGTCTCCTGAAGGCTGACTGTTCTAAGGGTTAACTTTTAGATCAGGATTGTTTTATTTCTGAATTAGGTAAGATGCAGCTGTAAGAAGGTACTATTGAGACTGTTGCATTGTAATGAATAATGTATTTTTAAAAATAGATACTGCTGGTTTTATGCTGCCTATCTCCTGGAAATAAGCTACACAAAATGAATTGGCAATAAACACCATGGAAAAAGGCTTCTGAGTAACTTGCCACGGACAATCTCTGATGCTCCAGTACTTCAGTGAAAATTCATGTCTACATTACTCTTTTCTTTACTGGCCTCTCTCAGATAGACCTAAGGGGTTGGGTGGGAAAAAGCATGTGGGTGATGTAAGACTGATTTAAAAGACAATAAGTAACCCATAATAAACCCCCACTCTCTTCTATTTGAATTGCTATGAGCTCTTACTCTGATAGTCTGTGAAAACTTTTGGAACCTCAACTGTCAGTTTCATATAGTTGTTGATGAGATGAAAACTTCATCTTTTGCCTTTAGAGAGCTTCTGTAACTGGAGTAGTCAATTCAGATGTCTTATTGTAGTTATATTCTGAAGATTATTCTTGATTTTTGGACCCTTAAAAGTAAATGTTCCTTACTACAGCTCACAGTCTTGAGGGAAACTAGTTCACAACTGACTCACCTTTATAGAGTTTAGATGAGATTCAGTCCTGAGACTGCTAAAATGCATTCATAAGCTTGTCTGATAGCCTGAAAAGATACAGGTGATAACTAAAGACTGGGAGAGCAGGGAGCTGTCTGGAAGCAGAGAGGTAAACTCATGTTACCTGTTGTAGAAAGATAGGCTGATAATGGAGACTAGGGAGAGAATCCTGCTTTAAATCATATCAGAACTGAAGTCTGCCAGCAAGTGACACAGGCTCTTTTCTCCTAGGCTTAAATATTTACACGCTGGAGTATTGATTTTGTTTGGGAGTTGTTGTTTGTGTCTTTTCTTTAAATAGAGAAGAAAACAGCTGTAGGCAGATAGTTATGTTGATTTAAAATAAAATTTTCTACCAATGATGAAAGGTAATCTAAAATAACTGGAATGGCACAATGATCAAATTATTTGGTGACAGTAGTGAATGCTGCTTTTGAATAAGCGTGGCAGGGGAGAAGTTACACTTTTTGCAATGTTGAGACTCAAACTTCCTTTTGAAATTTTGGTGTACATGCTGAGCAAAATCAGGACTTAAATACGTGGTTCTTAACCTTGCATGAAGTGCTTGGAATTCGCTGATTCAAATTAAAGAATTGAGTGAAGTTATTCTTTCCATGTATGTGTCAGAAGGGGGAAGAGAAAACTCAATTTTTTTCATCTAGGATATCTAAACATCAATCTGACAGACTTACTGAATGATGAAGAGTTATCGTCGTAAAAAACACACTGTGGGTTAAAGATCCTACTGAATTCTCAAAATAAGTCAGTAACGGGAGAATAAAAGGCTTAAGATTCCAACTGCTAGTATTCCCTTGCACAACTGTCAGCATCTAACCAAGTAAGGCAAGTATTTAAATTTATCTACTAATTTTAATATAACATCTCATCAGATAAGCAGGTAAGCATCTCTGTGAATATTTAACTTAGACTTCCTTTATGTGGCTAATCTTGGAAACATGCTAAGGGAGCAAGGGAGCTCAGTATTAACTTCTATAACTTGTAAACAAGGTATCAATATAGATCCAAGTGCCAGGCCTTTCATTTTTCACATTCATTTTATCTTATTCTTAAAATAAAAAGGCAAGCCTTTCAGTTCGGTTGTAAATCAATAAATACAATTCTCTCCAGAAAGCTAGCTTGAAAAATTACAATTTTTTTCCTGGTTTATCTTATGTGTGTCTTCTGAAGTGATTCATATTTCACTTGTAACTTTCCCTAGTCTTCAAATACTGTCACATACCTTTATACTGGTATTGCAGTGTGTTTTTTGTAGTAGAATTTTTTTCACTTGAATACTTTGTAGCAATTCCTTTACCAAAACTTGTTGCACTTAAAAATGTAAGCTCTTTTAGTTAGTTATTAAAACAGTAACAAATATAGTCCGGATGTTGCACTTACTGGCACTATTGAAAATCAGTTTAATGTATTCTGTTTAAAATTTCAAAATTTTAAGTACGTATGGAACACTTAAATGCTTAAGAATGTTGAATATTTGGCCATTGGAGAACAAACTTATTGTACATTTCAAATACACTGCTTTAAAAATAAAAGAACTAATAAATAACCATCCAAGATCCAAACCATCAAAGATCTAACCATCAAATACCTATTTGAAGATAGATGAAATACCTGACATTCTTGAATTCCTAGTATGGGAAAAAGCATGTAGAAGCTCTTTCATAATTTCTTTACTCATCTCAATGTCTAGGAGATGGTTGCTTAATTCCTAATCTTTTGTGAAGACAAACCATAAGTATCTTTTTCCTCTGTGGTATAACTTTGAAGTTCTTGATGCACTTCTGATAATGTGCATGATCTTGATATTAACATTGTAGTGTTTCTATTTTGCAGCCTGATGTTGGCAGATTTGAGAACATGCTTCAGTTGACTTTGTTTCAAATTGTCCTTGAAGTTCTGCATGTGACTATATTTTTTTCATAATCGTACATTGCAAACATGCCTGGGCTTTGTAGCATATGGTATATAAAGGGAACGATTTAAACACCCAACTTCTAAGTGCTTGGATTGAACCATGAGGGTCTTTATCCTGACTGAAGTGTTGTGGCCTCATGGTGTAAAGGATGGTACTTGGAGTGGTATGAGAGAAATTTCTATATTCAGAAAATGTTATAAGAGAAATAGTGTTATTTCTCATTCAGCATTTAAGGTTGCCTCTTTTTTTCTCCTTTTTTTTTTTTTTGAGGGGTGGTAGTTGTGGTTTTGTTTTTCTTCCCATCTCCCTAATCTGTAGCAAGACATCTGTCTGTTCCTAAACAGCAGCTTCTGAAATGGGTGACTTGTTTCAGAGCTGGGCAGCTGCAGGAAGCTTCACGTCAGCTGAACTGGACTTGCAGAGTTAACACATGAGGAAGACTAGCAATGGTAACCTAAGAACTAATTTTTTTACTTGCCTGTCTAACAAAATGCCACAAGCCTAGTAATGCTTCCAGACTTTCCACTACTGAAGGGAAAGGATAAATAATGCAGGAGCAACCAGATATACTTCAGGAATGGACTGCTTGCAATCAGCAAAATATTTGTTAGTGATGGCCCTGGTCACATCACTTTTGGCTGAGGGAAGGAGGAACAGATTCCAGCCAAAAGATGTTGAGAACAATTATTTAGCTCTGGCAAACACTCAGTGTTTGTTCCACTTCAGAAGTCACCTTCCAATTTTATGTTTAACTCGGGAGTTCTGATAATTACCAGAGGGATATTTTGGGGTACTTCTGCTGCCTACAGCTTTTGCCATATAAATCTTGTTTTCCACGGGTAGGCAGGCCTATTGCCAGGAACAACAGTCTGCATGGGATCTGCACATTTGGTGTGGAGAGCCCTGCAGTCTAATGGGAAACTGATCAGTGGGAGTAACATCCTGATCCTCACACTCTCCTGCCAGCCATCACAAGGGTCCTACAACTTGGATGCATATTTTTCCTGGATACTGAAACTGCTTTTGCTTTGCATGGGCAGGGATGTTTAGTACCACACATGTAAGTGTATTACGGTGCCTGAGTATTCAGGGTCTGACTGACTGTGATTTAGTTCTTTTGATTGTTTCAAGGAAGCAAATTTAACTGCTGTTAACATCCACTGTACAGAGTGTGCATATAATAGCCTGAGATATATATAGAAATACTAATGAGTGATAACTATTTTTGTAACTTAAGATGTTCTTGTAACTGTGTAGCAAACAATCTATCCAGTAAAGCATGATAAACACTATAGAAGTCAAAGAGTATTTTGGAATGACTTGTAGGACACAGAAGCTCATATAAGTTAATGTAAGCTAACTGGGGCGCAAGGGTTCTTGTTATTAGAGGTTCAAAATCTGGACCTAACTTCATTATGAATATGTTTCTAGACAGGATTGTTTGACTCAAAGAATGATATTAAATTTTCTATTTAAAAAGCTTGGATCACGTATATTTTTTTTTTAACTGACAATATTTTTCTTCCCTTCTTCCCTGTCTCCCACAAGTTTTCCCTCTATCTCACCATATTTTCCCACTATCTTTCATGTATTTTCAAGGATATTACTTCAATTTTTGTAACTATTGGCATTCCATGATGTGAAGACTTTGCAATCTACTTTTTTTATACTATGTTTTATTGTGTTAAGTCTGTAATAAACTTGAGTATCTGAAAGCCAAATGCCATATGTGAATGAATTAGTGTTGTCTGACTGAACTACTGAAGTAACTGAGTTCACACCTGGGCTGTTGTGGTGGGTTGGCCCCTGTCACCAGGTGAGCCCCCATGCCATTTCTCATACACTCTTCCAGTAGGATGGTGGAGAGAATTGGGACAAAAGCAAGAAAACTCGGGTCAGATGAAGACATTTTCATACAAGAAGCAAAGCTGTGTTTGCAGAGGCAAAACAAAATACATTTATTTCCTAGCAGCAGGCATGTGCTTACAACAGGAAGACAAACCCTTTAACCCTGATTAGTCTTCCTTTCTCTTTTCCCTGAGCTTTTATTGCTGGGCATGATCCCATATGGAATAGGCCTTTTGTCATCTGGGAGCAGCTGTCCTGGCTATGTCCAGCAGTGTCCTCCCAGCTTCTTGACCACTCCGCCTAGGCCCTGCAGGTTTGAGTGGGCACAAGGGGGCAGGAGGCAACGAAAAAGGAAACCTCTGGTGCTGTGTGAATACTTCTCAACATTAGCCAAAACATTAGTCTGTTATCAGCACTGTTTTATCCCCAAACACAAAGCGCAGAGCTGTATGGGTCAGGTGGGATGCTATGAGGAAAACTAACTCCATCCCAGACAGACCCAGTTATAACTATCTGCAAAGTTACTTTAAGGAACTATTGTAGCTGGAAAACCTTTATCTTTTTAAACTGGTCAACAAAGAATATGGCTTTGGAACCTTCAGAACGTTCATAATATTCAAATGTTACAAGTAGTGTTACAGAAATATTGTGGTCTTTGTGTGTAGGGGGTTTTTGTTTCAGTTTGTGAATCTCTTTAGAAAGGCTGATTTTTTTTAAACTAAGCTTAGATGGGAAAATAACTACAGTCATGCTTGCTGTTTTCTTTTTCATAGAGTCATCTTTCCATCCCAGAGTTGTCATAACTGTTACAACTGTCCAAGCCCTATATGGAACACTGTAAATGAAAGAACAACAACCTTTAAGCACTACTTTGTTTAGGTAAGAGCTTGGAGAGATGGGAAGATCTCCTTCTATCTGATTCTACTGGTCTGGAGATGGATAGACAGAAATATATCTTTAATGGTGAACAGTTTTATTTGATTCAAAAATTTCAAACTGCATGATTTGGATTCCTATTTTGTATTGTTTCTTTTCCCATTTAAAGCAGGTAGGGGACTACAAAGATTCTACCAAGTAAATTTAAAATGCCACCTTACCTTCTGTAGAGTATAAAGAGCATTAGAAGTGGATAAATGTACTGACAGATGAGAATAGATAATCAAATACGAATTTGGAAAAATTTAAAGATTCAGAAATTGCTATTCTGGAATACCCAAAGCAGATGATTTTGAGATCTAACTACTGAAAGTTCTGACATCTTAAAATAGATTCATTTGAAAGACTTAATTGACAGAAACTTCTGAAAGATTTTGAAATTTCCCTGGCTGTCTGTACATTGCTTTCCTTTTACTTCTCAAAATTTCCTACAGATTTCAGGCTAACTGTGTAACTGAGTGCCTACTTGGGTTGCGGTTTTGGGTATGTTCACCCGAGAGTACTTTGGGTACACTGATTATGAATGACACTAATTGTCTTCCAGTGTGAAGATGATGTCTATCTGGCAACTTAAGGAATACCAAATCACGGAGTACATTTTGTTAGAAATCTCCTCATGTCAGATGAGGTAAAGATCCTGCTACATTTCTGTGTGACTTCGTTTTGTTGTTTTCCTTCAGGAATGCTTGATTCTTAAGCCTCAGAGCTGAGGTGTGTTTCCTGTGGATGGGTAGCAGGTGCCACACAGTTTAATGAGCTGTCATGGGCATTGTGCAGCTGACCTTGCTCTGTAATGGAGCTGCTTTTTCATGAACCAGTGAATCACCTAATGCAGGAAAAGTAGAACTTGATTAAGGAGCTTTGGCATCACCGTAATGTAACATTTCACTGACTGCAGTTATGGATACCTGGAAGGTAATGATGTATGTCATACTTGAGAGGTTTTTAGGAAGTAATGTTTCTAGTAGCCCTAGCAATGTTGTTGAGGTTGAGAGAGATGAATGTAATTTGCCTCAGTCTGTCTTTTCTCATGACAATTATACCACAAGACTCTTGTTCTGGTACTAGTCAGAGGAGTGATGTAAGGGTTACCTAAACAGATGGTGATATCTAAAAGAGCAGGTAAAGACCTACCATGTTTTTCATCAGTTTTGGAGGCTTTTATCCTACTAATATATATTATTTCTTAATTATTAAGTCTGTCTCAATTTATGTTTGCAGAATGTTAGTGGCTATCTGCATTCAGATCCATACCCACAATAAACCTGTGACCAAATTTTACATTCAGTGTGTTTAAACATGTTGAGACAATCAATGCAACTGTTTCACTTTCCACACTGACATAGATTTGTGACCTTTCAATCAAATATGCAACAAAATGCTAAAATAAAACTTAAGAGCCCAAAATACTGCTGCAGAATATAGAATCTAAAACTCTTACATCTACAACCCCATTTACTTGCTGCTAATCCAGGGATGGGGCATAGTTACTGTTTCCATATCCCTTTTAACATACCAGGTGATGTGGCATGACTCACTGTCCCCTGAAAAATTTATGATCAGAAGAGGATCTTGGTTTCTTTAACATCTCTGACATCCTCTGTGGCATTCCAGGAACCAGCTCTTTGGTACTGGTAAATATTTTCAGGTGTCAGGGCTGAAGAGTTCTTGCCTTGTGGACTTCCAAAGGGCCAGCAGTGTTTATGGAGGACCCAGCAGATTAAAGCCAAACTTTGAGTCCTGAAAGCAAATTAGACTGTTGTGTAACTATACCCAGTGTCTTGCTCCTGCAGATGGCTACCAAGCTTGCCTTTGGTTTGCTCTCTCTAAAAATGCAAAATAGTAGGACAGAAGGAAGCTAAGACTTAGAAAAAAATAAAATGTGCTAATCTTATGTTGCATGCTGTCAACTACACTGTTTGATATGCTAATACTTGAAAAATCCTTTTTAAACTGAAAGCTGGGCTTCCCAAACATGGGAGGGATTCAATTACCTTCTCAAAAGAACAGTAGAAAAGCTGAATACAACTCAAGGTTACTTAGTAACCTTGATAAGACCAGCTAAACCCAGGGGAAGGTGTGTGCAGGGTCCTTGATTTAAAAAACAGAAAGAAGCCCCCTGGCATCTAAGATACCACCCTAAAAAACCCTAACAACCCCCCACTCTATTATTAACCGTTTATTTGTGTATATAACTATATATATATAACTATATATATATAACTATATATATATAACTATATATATATAACTATATATATATAACTATATATATATAACTATATATATATAACTATATATATATAACTATATATATATAACTATATATATATATAACTTATAGTGCAGTCTGAGGCATCCTATTGGGGGGATGGGGTGTGGGTTTTGTTAATATGGGAAACTAATGTGCCAAGGTGATGGAGTGCTGCTGCCTTCCCTTTATCAGTGATGCTGATAGCCTGCAGCATGTGCCAGTGGCAGCAGCCTTCTCAGGGAGCTGGGTGGAGTTCAGGTGATGCCTAGGGAGCTGAAATCTGCTCTCTGAGGAAGGAAAGTGGGTTAAAAGTGTGTTTCTGCTTCCCAGCCATTCACTGCCCACCCCACCCCAGTATCTAAGTGCAGCCAGAAACAAAAATAGTCTCCCAGAAAAGAGCAGGGCTGTCCTGGTTGAACTGTTCCAATGAGATGGGCTTTCAACCTAATAAATCTAGGATATGACTTTCATTGTGAATGTGTGAAATACTCCCACTCAGAGGTCTGTTTTGGATTTTAAAAATGTAAGAGGTCTGAATATGTGTTAAGTGAATAGTGGAGAGAACAGTGTTGATGCTGAGACATTTAATTTAGTGGAAGACCTTGAGCAACTCCTGTTTGAGTCTGTGTAGGTGGATTTCCACAGACTTTCAAAAAATGGCAAGTGGTCTTGCAAGGGCATCAGCATCTAAAATCTTATTTCTTAGACATGCATCCCTGTATATTTTTTAGCACATTCACATAGTAGGCTTGGGTTTTGTATGTAGTAATTTATTTAAAGTCAGTCATATCCTATTGCTTAATTGCTTGGGCCCAGCTTTCAAAACTAAGAAATTCCTGAATTCATTCCCAGGCTCTTGAATTGTGACCTTTAAAAAGCAGACTGCCTTATTGTGAAAATGTGGATATTCTTACTCCTGCATTACAGAAAGACTGATTAGGATGCAATATTTTCAAGACCTCTAAGTTAATCATCATTAGTAATGCAAATCAGACTATGAAAAGCAATTTTCCTATTGTATGAACAAGGCCATATTTCAGAGTTACATGTACCAGTGTATCTGGAGTGGCATCTATTTTCTGTAGACACTTAATTTTGTAAAAAATGGATATCTGGTCCAAGGAATATCCTGGGGTGAATGAGTTATCTCTTCATAGTTGAGGGAGGGAGAACTCACTGGAAGAGTGTAAAAATTTAGTGATCAGGTTTGTTACTGTGTCAGATGTTCCTCCATAGTTTTTACATCTCTAAGGCACTACAGAACGTTTCTGCTGTTGCAGAATATGTTTGCAGTGACCCTGCAACAGACAAATTGGTCTGGGATTTTAGATTGGTTAGAATAGCATTTTGTTTAATTTTATTTCTTTTTTTAGTCTCCTGAACTATTTGAATAATAAATATTAGCAGTATTACCTTACAGGGTAACCAGTGGAGCCTTATCTGACAATGTAATGCACTTGAGATTAGCTTCACTAAATACATTCCTGGAATTCCTGTTTTATTTTGAGGTAAGTCTTCTGGGCAGCCTTTCTGTGCCACTGATGATGTGATACTGAAACTGAAACATAAGTGGATGGAATCTCATGCATTATTACTTCTGGATAATTATTCTACACCAACAGTCCATCTATGTATGATTAACTATATCCAGCAATCCAGACTCCAATTCTTGGCCATGATATCTTCAGGAAAGTTGGATCTGGGTTGGCAGCTTCTCTTGTGAGACTCCAGCAGATGTGGTCACGTTGCCAGACACTGTGGCCGTGACCTCTGGTGCATTGCTGTAGTGCAGCACTGCAGGGGATTTTTGCTGGTTTCATTTCCCAAGCCTAACCGTTTGAACTGGCTAGTGTAGAGATTTACAAAGGAATGTTTCCAGGTGTCTGGGGTTTGAGTTCCTGTGGGAGAGCATCCTGCAGGTGGCTTTGTGCTTTGCAGCAGGAGTGGTCGCTCCATCCCTGCAGCTGATGGAGGCGCTGGATGTGCAGAGCTCAGAAGTCTGCAAGAAAATCTCAGGAGACATAAGCTGGGGCTGCACAGACCCTGTCCCAAATCTCATCTCAAGTGTCAAGAAGAGATGCTTTATTACAGAGGTATATGAGATGAGGTGACTCAGCCTGCATGCCTGTGCCACATGTGCACTTTCCCATGAGGGCTTCTGATCCATTGCATTTGCAGCTTTCCCCTCGTGTTTGTGAATTCTGTGCTGAAAACTCATGGTAATAAATTTTATCATTAGCATAAGACTGTTCACAAAACAATACTTTGTGTCTTCTCTGTGATTATCCTTTAGCTCAAGTAAACAAACTCTGCTCTGAAAAACATGCATTCATATTCCACAAATGCTAAATAGTGATGTCATCATGGTCATTTAGAGTGGATTTTACAATTGATGATGTCACAGAAGATTTTTATTTCTGCTCATCACCACTAGTCATGTAGTGTTTCAACTTTAGCTTGAGATTAGGGAGCACTTTCACTTAATAACATTGAGTGTCCCTGTGAAAAAAAGCATAAAAAATTACAAATATTGAATCCTTGTGTAACTAGCAAAGCATAGTCATAATTAAGAGAGATCTGGACATATAAGTATGTGCAAAATTATGGAAACATTAAGTTTTTATAAACAAAATCCTCTTAAATGGCAAAATAACTTCTTTGGAGTTGTTGCAATACATTGTGTAATAAGTGTGTTGGTAAATCCTACTAGAAAACAAAAAGTTAAAAAATAAATGATATATATAATAAATATACCTTACAATGTGTAATATATGATATATAAATTTTGTTCATATACTGTATATCATGTATATTTTGGATAATACATGTAATGTATACACACTCACAAAAAAAACCCAACAGAAATTACCAGTCAAGAAGAAAAAAATGTGTTATTTCTGCTAGTACTTTACAATGAAATGCTGAATCTATATTTGATATTTTGATAAAGTGGATGGGTTTTTTAATATCCCTTGGACAGCTAATGAGATTTGCATTGGTGTTGTACCTTCCAAAATGAAGCCATTCATTTCAAAGATGAATGAACACACATCTCAGTGGACTTCTGGCTTTTGTGCTTTGTTCTTGGGCAGGATTATTACTTCTCATTTAATAGATTTGAGTTCTGTACTTCCCCATTTGGCAGATAGTGACAGGAAACAGTAGAACCTGGAGAAATTGAATTGTTTAAAGAATAACTGTCAATGAACTAACTAAAAAAAAAAATCCTTAAAAGGAAAATGAGCTCCTGCATAACAAAATTATCTGAATGTAGGTATTGGAGGGAGTAGTGCTAAGCTAGATAAAAAAATCAATTTTACAGCATTGTTTAGCTGTTGTTTTCTCAGATTGAAAAGAAAATTTCCTTTTTTTTTTTCCTTTTTATAGAAAGAAGTATCATGTAGGGTTTTTTTGTCATTGCCTGTCGAAAATACACTGGTGTTTTCCTTTGTCAAATTAATAATTTAATTAAAAATATAAACCAAATAATTTTAAGAAATTTTGAAAATTAAATGTCCTTCTAATGAAATATTAAATGTGCCATGTATAAGAAATATAGTCATTCAAATGCAGCAAGAAGTCAAGTGTAATTGAAATAATGTAAGTAGAATTCCAAGTAGTTGGATAGAAAGATAGAGTGCTCTTTCCTTGTGGGGTTAAAGTATGATTTATCCTTTGCACACCTAATTCTATTAATAAGAAATATAAAACAATTGGGAAGGAAGAGCTGTTTCATGAAGGTATCACAACACTCAAAGTCCAAAGCAATTTTCCATAGACGCATATGACTTTTGTAGTTTTAATATCTTGACCTTTCTTTTTGTAGACTGTGTTATCTGTTGATGTTTACAAATTACTACTCATATGCCTAACTCTTAAACTATTACTGATGGCTGAAATTTGGTATCCATGGAAAAAACTGTATTTTATTTTGAATCAGAAGATAAATCATGAGTTTTCCAGGAAGCAATATTCTGATTGGAATATAACTTGAAACTCAACTATAAGGATGTTATCAGGTAATGTATTTACTCTGCTGTAGGAGCAAGGTCCCATAGGCAGCTTTGATCCCTGTTGAGATTTGTGAATGGGGGGATTTGGGTTAAAAAGAAACACTGGTGATTCTATGGAATCTTGTAGATACAGTTAACTGCAGGATTTTGGAGACTTAAAATTCGTTAAATCAGGAACAGAGGCATTTGAATTTGGTAAAGACTTCAGTGTGAGACCAGTCACTGTGATTGGTTTGTCAGCTAGAAAAAAAACCCAAAAACTGTGAACTATACATTAGCAGCAGTAGTACCACTGCTGTTCTGACAGCCTTTCTCTTCAGTGCATAAAAGTGAAATGTAATTTTGACCTCCAGCACATGAAGAGGTGTGTGTATATGTGAATGTACACACATACATGAATGCACATTTTGGTTACTAAGCTCTAAAGGCCCATAACAGAGGATGTAAACATTGATGGGGTCATTGAGTTTAAGGACTGTTCTGTTTTTTTTTGCTGATGAATAGGCTATTAGGCTTTAATTTCACATTGTTTAAACTACATTTTTGTGGAAGAATTATTATATAATGACTATCTCTGCCATCTTTGTGATACACTGATGGTCTTGACAGGTTTTCAGCAGCCATTTGTTAATGGTCCCAGGAGAGGTGTCATGATGATAAATAATGATTGTATCATCCAGTGTTGTCTCTGGAGAGATGTTCCCTCCAGAGCAAGGTGACTGGGGAAAAATGGCTAATGGCTCAAACTGAATTGACATACAGACTGAAGGTTTCATGACAGTATTTCAAGCTAAAGGCAGATTCTGTATATTGGTATACATCACCACTCCTCAGTGTGTTGTTATCCAAATAATTTCCTGACAGTTTATCCAACAGCCTTTCCTGCTCTCCTCTGACCTAATTTCTGCCTCCAAATGGTGCAGCATCCATTCATAATGTGTGTGATGGAAGTGCCGGGATTGTAGGCTGTATCTGAAAGTACATTAAGCAAAAACACAGTTGTTCCTGGAAGCCATAGACCTGGACATGTCAGGTGGATGATGCTGGAAATACAGTTCCTATTTTAACTGTCATTTGAGTTGCATTGAAAGTGAATAGCAAAGTTAATTAATGTCTATACAAGTAACTCATGTGTTTTCCTGGGATATCCAGGACAAAACTTTCCATCTGTCCATGGATGAAATGAGTCTTACAGCCTTACAGTCCTTACACTGTCCTGTCTAGGTACACTTCTTGTGCCGAGCTCACTAAGGTGACTCAGCCGATAGTAGAGCTTCAGTGGCTGCCCAGGCCAGCAGCTGGAGTGGCACTGTGAAGGAGGAAGGAACAAACATTCAAACCTTCTATATTCTATGAGTGAAATACTTGGTTAAATAAAACACGTTAAGAGACTTGAAGGAAGGAAATTAGAACACAAACCTGTTCCTCCTTACAGGTTTATAACCTCCCATTTCCCCTCTGTGCCAGGGTGTTTTCCAACAAAGCCATCTCAAGATAAATTTTCTTACATTATATTTTTGCTATTCCCAACAAAAATAATTGCACCTTTTTTCTGGCAAGAGATTGCTTAACACATTGTTTCCATATTGTCTATTTCTATTTATTCTCATTAATACATATGCCTGTGCACATATCCAGAATACATGACTTATACATCAGGTTGTAGTGGATGAACAGCATGAGGCAAATAATATTAATTTTAAAAACTGTTAGCAAGACTTATTTCTACACCTCTGGCAAACCTACAATATTCAGTCAGAAACATCCTTTTGTGGCACATTCTGCAAATACCAAGGTAAAAAGTCGATGCAGAATAAAAGGTTCATTGTTCTACTAGAAACTAGCTATGGACTAGGTGTAAGACTTACGTAAATCAGCAGAAGACTTATTGAACTGGGATTTTGGAGCACAGTTTAGCTGAATCAAGGATTTTTTTTTCAATTTTTTTCATGTACTTGGTTACGTATTTAAAGATAACTTGTATTAGGTATCTAACTTTTAAAAACTTTCATTTAGGGTTTTGTAAAGTTTATGAAATTTTGTTGAGATCTTTGGTGAGACATGTTAAAATATTACTGAGACTTTTAATATAATTTAAATTAAAGACAAGAAGCTGCTTTTTTCCTTTTAAAGACAAAAATAATGTTGTAGATTTGATAATGTGCTTATTTAAATTTTTTGTTTGGGCAATCATCACTCTGCCAAGGTTTTTAATGTGATCTGGAAAGGCTGGCACCTCTAGAGCCATGAAAATATTTGCTTCTTGCTCAGAAGCAGCACGGAACTGGAAGTGGGGAGGAGTTAAACAGGAGAGGCTGCTGGATCCAAATAATACCCAGAGGTTGTAATGTAATGTGAAATATTGTCTGGACACTCTGACCCATTCCATTTGCTCGTGCACTGGATGTGATAGCCCTGTTGGACAACTGGAAAATAGCCCTTAGCTTTGTGGTTGTTAGTTGTACCTTCAAGCTGCTCATCTGGTGAACTTGTCAGGCACATTCCCCAGTGGAAATGCATGGATATTTAATGCAGGGACAGAAGGACTGGGTGGCAGTGCCGGGGTGGCAGTGTCCTTTCAGTTTCAGGTGCAGACACAGTACGGGTGAGGAGAATGCTCTGATACATCTCACAGCACTTCATGCCTTCTGCCTGAGTCCCCATGGCTTTGCCTTTCCCCAGCAAGTGCTCTGCCTGTGCCTGCAGGTGCTCCATGGAATGGGGTGGCAGGTGAGTTGTGCTCTCTTACACATCCTGTGTGCATCCTGCGGAAAAGTCCCTTGAGCTTTTCCTCAGGAGACCTCCACACAACCTGTGACACTCCATGTGACAAACCCTGCTTGTCAGAACCCATCAGTGAGGGGATTTCATGTCCATAGACAGAAGTTTTTTTGTTTATTTAATCTTAAATCCATGCCTGCATTTAAGGCAAAGGCTTCGTGCATATTTTTACTCCCTCATATATGCACACTCACATTCTTTCACCCCTGGGTCATTTAGCTGGAAAAAACACATGTATGGGTAATATACTGTTAATATTTAATCAGACTCTATTAAGATTTCCACCAAATTAATGTTCAGAAAACGGAACAGATCTTTTTAAAGGGTAACCATCATAAGTGGGGTTATTTTTTGAAGTCTCAGGTGAACTAGGTGTATATAATATTATATATGATGGATAAAATACTGTACAGAAGATAATCTTTGCCATGTGTCTACATTTTCAGAAATGACAAATGAAAGAGCTGTGAGGGCTTCATTCTGCACATATGGTTCCCATGCTGTTTTATATTGTTAAGCAACCTGTGCTTGGATGAGTTACTGTCCCACTATAAATTCAAGCCTTCGAGCAAATTCTGACAAATCCTACACAGAATTTAACTACATTAGGAGGAAGAACTAAAGGTATTTCTTAGGCTACAAGTTTGCAGAGAAGTGTGAGTTCCATCCCTCCTTGGGCTAGCTTGATGCAATGTACTGACTGCAGCCAGCTTGAACCAAGTCCTAGAATTGTCAATGGGCTTTTTAACTCAGGTCTCTTGCTGAAAAAGTTACTTTTCTTGTGGTTATGCTTTCAACTCCTTGATTGAGCTGTGAATTAACATTGCAAATGACTGTCTATAGTGTCTGGTTCCTGACTGTGCAGCTCCTGTTTGCACAAAGTCTCCTCTGAACTGTGGAAGAGCAGGTTGAATCTATCCCACACTCGGACAAAAAAAAATTGTTATTTTTAATTTTGTGTGAACAAACACTTCTGAGTACTTTATTACAGCAGATAAAAATGAAAGGAGATTTTCTCATGTAGACAAGTTTACGTGTCCTGTGATTGACCACATTGACAGAACTTGAGACTTGCACTTTCTTAGCCTCATCCTCAGTCTCTCAGGCTACAGATTTCTTCAGACTAAGTCTTAGCCATAGAGATGAGCTCTATGCCCAAGTTAATCTTATGCATTTGTCAATGCTCTCTAGAGAGAGATGAGTTGGTTCTGTCCCCAGCTTCCCATGATGGAGTGGCTTCTGTTGGAGTCACACCACTGGTCCTGTTCCCAGCCTGCTGCTTGGCTCATGGGCTCTGCACAGAGCATATTCTTCCTGGAAAAGGTTTAGCAGAAAGATGAACCCATCCCTGGTGCATCCCCAGGGCACCCCAACCCTGCTTGAGTGTTATCAGCTGGGGAGGGCTGTGCCCAAGATCCTCCTGATGGGAAACTGCCCAGACAAGCACGTTTATCTGTCACAGAAAGACATTTACTGCACAGTTCCTCTGCACCCTAATGACCAAACTCCCTTCATATTCCCTGCTGCTGTGCCCGAGAATACTCCGTGCTCTAATGGCTAAAACACATCATTGCAATGCTGGTCTTAGTGTGTTTGTACTGCAGATTAAAGGATGTGGTTTTGACAAGACATCTGCTGAGCAAACCACTTTTTCCTTAATCAGCATGCTTTGCCCCTATCTGCTTAATCTCTTCTAAGTCTTATGACAAAAATAATTGAGCCCAAAATCTCAGAAGCAGGGGCTTTTAGGGGATTATTTATGGCACTGACTAATTTGGGATTTATTTCTTAGAGGGATGCTGGCTGTGTCTGTAAATCTAGGCACCCCTAATTTCCCTTCCTTTAAAACTTTTATTACGCTGTCAGGAACTTTCTCTTTTTCCTTTCTTTTAGCAGTTATTATTCTGTCAGATAAATCAGTAAATCCTTTAGATTAGATATTTTGCAACAGGACCATTTTTATGAGGAGTATTCTGGGGTCCATAAAAGGTGGATTTTCCTACAATGAGAGTATTTTTTATCTCTATTTTACATGACTATCAATTTTTGTAGCAAAGGCCTGATATCTCAGTTGTCTTTGCTTCTGGTTGATGGTGTTTAGCGGGTTCAGAGACAATAGGAAAGCTGGAGTCAGGCAGATAGACTCTACGTGTGCTTATTTGGTCCTCTAGAACCAAGCTAAAACCTTTTAGGGCCCGTTCCATTATGACTGTTCTTATTAGCTGCTTCACCCATGGATTTGAATTGTATGATTTTTGATTTGGAGATGCCTTGCAAAGTTCCTTATGTAAATGGAACTCTGCATGATGCAGGAGTCAAATAACTGAGTGTCAGGTGAGTGTGAAAAACCTGACAATCTCCCTGCACCATGCCCTGCAGGTGAGGGACATGGTCATGAAGGAAGCATGAATAAACAAACTTATTCATAAGATAACACAGGTATCTTTCATCAGCCCATGTGATTTTGATGAACCACATTTGGAGCTGGTTTCTGAAAATGGCTTCACTGCTGAGCCACTGTGTGTCGGTGGCAGAGGATGGTGTAAATAAGCCCCAGCACCTATGTCCTGCTCCACAGCTGACTGAAGATTCACCTCAGAGTAGTTATTTGCTCTCTTGATGTTGTAGTCTCCCCACATCTGAAAAAGGTGGGGCAAAAATGAATCCACCTTATCTTGTGCCTGGACACTTAAGAAGATCCCTGTGTAAATGCTAGTTATGACTAATGTTTCTGATCAGCCTTTCTCTTAAGGGAAGTGCTGAAACTTTGTATTCTCTGGGTGATTTTTTTGTATTCCCAGGTATTGTTAATGACATCACATAAGCAAGCAGATATTCACACAGACAAACAAAATTAAATTAACTTTTCCTGTTTGTCACTGCAAATATTCACATGCTGAACCAACTTTACTTCTGAGATGAGGAGGAGGTAGCTGGTATTTTGTGAATCTGTGGGAGAAGGGTGGAAACTGGAGGGTCAAAAATTGAATTGAAATCTCTGCCTTTGATATGTGTTACCAGCTGGGGAGAGCAGGAAGGAACTGCATTGATGCCAGGAGCGTGGCTGCTGTCTTTAATGACATATTTATTTAGGTATTGCTGCATTCCTGGTTCATTTCAGGAAAGTGTGGCTCTCTCACCTGCTGTGCACACCCATTGAGTCGGGGCAGAGCTGGGGCAAAGCACACCCAGCTCATAACTCATGGCACCAGGGGTCTCAGAAGACTCTTGTCATGATGCCCTCTGCTTTTCCTTTCTTCTTCTCTGCTGTTTCCATTAAACATATTTCGCCTCTGGGCAATGTCACAGTGGATGCAGCCTGTTCTTTATCTTGGCCATGCCAAGGTGAAGTCATGCTGGTGCTGGCATGCTCATCTGTGCCTTTGTGTGTGCTCAGTTTATGGTGTAACTCTGTGCCGATGAATCCTTGCTGCAGGCACCATGTCAGAGTTTGGCTCCACCTGTTTTCCTGGCTCTGAGGAGAGCCCAATACCTTCCCCAGAGTGGGAAGGAAAATTATGTCCCTTGCCACTTTCTATGTTCTATAGAAGAATTATTTCTTGTGTAAGGGAGGAAAAAATTTCCTCAGCTTCTGAAGTGCTCTTATCTCTTAGAAATACTCTCATGAAATGCTTCAAATGAAAAGCCTTTGTCTACATATTTTATCAATTAGCCAGAAGTGCTATGGTGGAGAGGCCTCATTCATTACTTTGCTTAAGTGTGGAGTCCTAATTTCTGGTTTAATCAGAAGACTATTTCAGACTTTAGCTCTTTGGGGAAAGGAAATGAAAGGAGGCTCAAGAGTCCTTTGTTTCTGAGCCCCTGGTTACCACTCAGGAAAATGCTTTTATGCTACAAATGGATAAAAACTACAAGGGTTCATTCAGGAATGTAGCATCCATTTAATTGATCCATTCACAATCCCAAAATTAAAGACAGGATTTATTAGGCTTTGACATATGGGTTGAGTATGCTCCTTTTGTTTCTGGATGACGTTTTCCTCCTCTCAAGTTTAGCTAAAAATGTAATAGCCCCTCAGTTCAACAGATTCACAAACCTCCTTTGTCTCTTCTTGATCAACCATTGACTCTTTGTAAAGCCCAACAAGGAATCACAGTCTCAATGGATAGTCCCACTATACTGTGGAGCAAGAAAACCAAAAAGGGCTATAATTAATTACTTTAAAAGTTCACTGAGATACAGCCATTGACAAGAAGAGTAATGACTATCTTCTAGGCTTAGCTCTTCTAGGCTTTTCTTTTTTTCCTTCACAAGAGACTCCTTACTGAGCCACAAAGGTGTAAATGAGCTGACAGTGTTTACTGCATTCATAGAGTGATGGAAAATCTCACAAGTAATGTGGGACATGTACACTTTTCATGGCATCCTATTTTGTTTTCAAGTTCAGAAATCCCAGCTTCTTCAGAAAAACACACAGTCTCCCTTAAACAGGAAAGGTACCTCCTGCCTTCTTCCTGACTGTGCAAGTGATAGCTGCTGGGCCTGTTTTGAATCCACCAGGAGCAGGTTAATCAGATCCCATCACTATTTCAGTATTAAGAGGAGAAACATTAACTAGATTCCTTGAAATGTGTGTGTGAGATTGAAGGAAATGTGGACTTAGGGCATAGCCATGCTTTTCCAGTCTGTGCTGTGCTAGGGCATAACTAGGTTTCTGAAATGCTCTGCTTACTGTCACCTTGTCACTTGGACCCTGCTAGAGAGTTACAAGGACTGTTTCTGCAATGTCACGAACTGCTGACAGCCATAAACTACATCAGCCAAACCATGCAAGACAAATATTGTTTATTTATTTATTTATTTAAAGTTCAACTGGACACAAAAAATATCCCACTGCTTTACCACCTTACATATGTTGATTTTCTTGTACATCTTTTGAGATAGCTGAGTCCACTCTGACTAAGCTGCTTATGTGGGTTAGGTTAAGGTGCAGACTTCTGGGCTATGATGTTGATGAACCCTCTGAAAAACACCCTCCCACTCTGCCAAAGAGCTCTTGGAAAGTGCTTGAGGTGTTTCTCACCAGTTCTGCCCTCACCCTACAGCAACTCTAGCTCCCCTAGCAGGTTTCCCTCACTTTACAGTGAGATTGTCCCACACAGCCTCGACAAGGCCCCATCAAAGCTGCAGGGGCAGTAAGTGACAGTGGTGGGCAATATAAATCCTGTTCTTTTGCAGTTAAAACTGGGAAACTAATTTCCTAATCTCACTGTCATGTTTGCATGGCCCTTCCCTCGTTTTGTGCCCAGGAGCATTAATAACGACAAGGTACATTTTCTGGACAGCACTTTGCCAATTGTATCCTCTAACGTGCTGGGGTACAGGAGCCCTCTGCTCCACAGGTGAGAAGCTGTAGCCTTTTCACAGGCATTGCTGATTACCAAAGTTGCCATCTCAATTTCTGCTGGCCTCCAGAAGAGATGCAGACAGCAGAGAATTGCTTTACTCGTCAGTCAGGGACAGCTCTCTCTTCCTATTACCTGTCCCTCTTGCCATTAGTACCGTGTACCTAAATGGTGCCTTCTCTAGCTGAAACATCACTGTTTTGAAAGCTGTCTGCAACAGGGCTATTCCAGGGAGCTTCTACTTCTTGCTTTATTTAATGCCCAGTCCTAAAAGTTTTGTGTAATTAATAGTGTATCTTTTATAAACAGGAGAAGTCCTTGAGGGCAGATATTCTGTCTTTAAAGGCTACATTTTTAATTAAGAGCTAAGGGGATTTGCCTGGAACGCCTGAAATAATTTGCCAGAAGAAAATCAGATTTTTCTATCCCTTGCAGCATTATGGATGGCAACTTTTAATGAACTTGTAAAACCTACCATTGTTGCTTTAAAGTTACTTAACCTCTCCCACTTTCCTGGCTGATTCTCTTTATTTAATGTGGCTTGCAATTAGCTTCTGCAGGCTTCATTCAGAGGAGCTTGCTCAAAAGCACTCACCAGAAAACACCTTTGGCACCATTACAGGGAAGTGCTCAAAGCTTTGGGTGTAAGTGGGCCCAAATCCCCCTACATACAGATAAGGAGGATGAATTTTTTCCAACAGTGTGCTTGTCTCTTGTGCTAAAAATGAAATAAATTTTTGCTACGTTTATTTCAGGGGAGCTATATAGCCTTATGCTAGAACAAGTAAGGTAAGTGTGGTGGATGTGAAGTTTCTTTTTGATTATGGATTTTTTAAGCTGTGTCTGAGGTGACACCAGGATTTCTTTCTTAGCACTTTGCAGGACTGAAGTCAAACTGAAGTCTGCAACACTTTCTTTTCAGGTGTTGTTGGAACAAACATAAAACCTTTTAAAATAGTTCCATTTTGTCTATAGTTTATGTTAAATTATTGGTGCCAAGTTATAAGTATCAGGCTCTCTTTGTCTTCTGTGGGACTCATGCTGAGGCTCTCTGAGCTGCTGAGCAATGGAAAGTATAGCTAGGACTTTACATTGATTTCTATGTGAATTGCATATACATGTGAACCCACAGATGCAGGCAACTTAAAGGGACATTTGCTGTCTCCAGAATGTATTCAAATTGCTTGCTTTACCTAGCTATCTTGGTTATAAACAGTTTTCACAATGTTTGATTTTGTTTTGTCATTTTTTTTGCTTTTTAACAATATTGAACCTGATGGAAAAACAGATTTGTTTTCTTTTTTCTAATGATTATTGTCTATGTTGATGGCTTTTCCCCAGTAAAATGTAGGACAATTGACTAATGTAGTGAAAAGTAATTTGTGGTGTTTTGTAAAGCTTGCAAATATTTCTGTGTTGCTTCTACATTAGGCTGCAGACTGCAAGCCTGATTTCAGGAACAAATCACAAGTGGAATGAATATGTGAGAATAGAGTGGGAATTTAAAAGCTGTGATAGACAGTCCAATAGTGCTTTCCTCATGCCTCTACTATCAGGTTAATAGCTGCTCTCTCTAAATAGCAGATCTCTCATTCTTTCACAAGCTTTCCTGTGAATGTCTTCTTCCCAAATCTTGTCAAGCTGTGGAGTCCCTTACTAGTCGTTGTAATAAAGAAAACATACTCTGTACATTTTTACTACTATCTACTCTGAAATGTAGTTCAGACAGAGGTTGAAGTTCTGCTACAGAAGAAGAAAGTGAGAGAAAAAATATTGCATCAAATAAACAATGGTATAAATAATAAATAAATAAATACCCATTTAGATTACACACCATACAAATTGGTCTTAACAGTTCTCTATTAATCTGTTTATATCACTTTCTCTCATACTTGTCATCCTAAACCTTTTTAATTTGATATTGTGTAAAATATCGAATGAATGCTGAGCAATTCTTCCTTGACATCAAAATTTGGAGTTAGTATTTTGCACATCTAACTCAGTTTATACACAGAATATAATAGCATATGACATAAAATTAAACTGCTGGCTGCTGTTCCACTGAACTAAAAGGCTCTTTTGGTTAAAGATGAATATACCCAGAAACGGACAAAAGAATTTTTCTGTCACCAGTATTTAATAGAGACTGAATTTTAAAAATCTACAAAATTGTTATTTTCTTCTGACAAATGGAAATAACACAGACAGGAATGATTTTCAGTGGGCTTTATTATTGGCTGATTCTAAGCAGATTAAATGAAGCAATTATTCTTCTTCACAAAACCAAACTAAAAACCTCTGGCAAGGCAGTTTGTATCATTACTGTGCATATGTTAATATAGAATTGTATTTTGGAATCAAAGACTAAAATCTGAGGTGTTCAACAGCAACAACAAAATCATAATCATAAATTCCAAGTGATTTTTCTACGGCTGTCTTTTTTTTAACCAGGTCAGATATTGTATGCTGTTTGGATGCTGTTTCAAAGAGGTACTTTGAAAATACCTCTTAATTATACTCTAGTAGTTTTATTTATTACTAAGTAAGTACAGTACCTATATGCTGGATGTGAACAGAACCTAAACAGAACAGAAACTGAGGAATTTACTGACAGTGGAGTATAATTATGCTTCTGGCCAGCAAAAAATCTAGTATGTTTTGGAGTGGAAACAAAACCTCAGGGGGGAAGGAAAGGCAGTTAGTTGCCATCAGCAAATAAGTGGCAGGAAGTCATACTTCACATCGAACTAGAATAACACAAATGACACAGTGAAGGCCAAGCTAATAACTGCAGCCATTTTGCTGGGGGCAAGTAATTGAGAGACATGGGAAGCACTTTTAGAAATGCCAAAAAATACATCATTATTGGCTATTTGATGGGACATGTCAAAAAGGCACAGTCAGCTGAATATTGAGACACATTTGAATGGACACATCTGTAGCAGCCCAGACAATATTCTACAGATGGAGAGCTAATGTTCAGGAATGACATAAGCAAGGAAGACATTAAGGTATTTACAGTCCACTTTAGCTCTGCTGTATCCACAGGCTATGAACAGCTCACCAAGTCCCAGCGAGACAATGTGATGCACTATATGGGCTCTGCAGATTGCTGGCTCCTCTCCTTCTGTTGAAAATCCATAATGGCCAGTAGCTAATGTGAGGATTGCAAAGAAGACAAAAGTTCTTACAGTCTCATAATAACTCCATTCACTTCATTAGACTGTATTGTGTGTTGACTTCCATGTCAGCTAACAGATAAGTCATAGGGGAGAAACAGCTGTGAATATGGAATTATTCCATGTAGGTTTTCTTAGCACTGAAAATAGGAAATAAAACTTCCTTTTTCCAGGCTACTATTTTTATTCTTATTATGAAATGGAAATATAACACATGATTCTACAATTTTAATCTTTGCAACTTCACTTGTTTCATACTTCTTTAAAATCAGTCTTGTTTGGCTTTGACTATATCCTGCTTATTTTATTTCTGTGAGTAGCCTTGTTACGACAACGACAGTAGCTCATGAACATTTTACCCAGGAATAGTAGCATTGGCCTTCTATTGGCAGGTACTTGGGCCATAACACTGGTTTTGCACTGGGGAGATTCCAGTGGGGGGATTTTGGAGTAGGCAGAATGACTGCTATGTGGTTTAGATTGTGCTGCTCTGGAGGAGTTGGTGTCCTCCTTTCCTTCTCAAGGACTCAGCTGGCAGGGAACAACTGGTGGGATATTTCTTTATGATAGGGAAACATTCCCTTCTTAGGGTGTTAACTAAGTTGTATTTGTGCTGTTTTATTCTGTTTTGCCTTAGAAAAATTGCTAAGACCCTTAATAAAAGTCTGTAAAAAAAAAAAACTAAAAAGGAGGGAAGTCTGGTATTGTCTGGTTGTCTTGATTAAGGCACAGAAGAGGCTAAGTAATGCAGGACTGGACTTTTTCACCACTTTTTCGTCAGTAAAATTGAAGGATTTTGACATTAATATTAATCATTGCAGAGAGGAAGAGGCTGCCTTAAGATCTGTTTGCTTTATTGAGGCTGTTTTTCAGGTTTCACTTTTAAAACTTTGGTTATTCTTTTCTCCTAAAACAAGAAAGAGAACATATGTTCAGCCTACCCATTAATCTCCAGCCAGCAATGTTCAGTTTGGGACCAAAATCATCTTGCATAAAAGCAGTGTGTGCTGAAAGTCAAAAGTGCTAAGCAGCTGGGCTTTTATTAGTCTCATCTTCATCAAGTGTACTCAGTTAAATTTGTACAGTCAGTGTTTTGGTTTAAATTGTCTGAAAAGTTTTTTGCTGAGCTTTCTTCTACTGTGTTTCAAGCCTGAGCTGTGCTTGCCACAGCTCTGCACTCTTCTGTTCAGCATCTAAGTTTTATATAAGTGGTACAATATCTGTTCTATAGCTCTGGGTAGGATCAGCACACAGGCGTGTGATCATTTTGTGCCCACAGGGCACATTTCACCCAAGGACTTCTGAGTTTTAAGTCTCTCAATGGATGGCAATTAGGTGCAGAGAGATATCTCTTTTATTTACACTGAATTACCAGTTATAGGGACTAGGACCCCAACATTTAGTGTCTGCTGGCTGTGTCAGTGCTGGATTTAAACCAGTTAAGAATAATCATGAGTAAAATGAGAAGTTGTGAAATGATCAGGCAATAAAATGAAAAGTGTCCTCCCTCCACACTTAAGGTTCACATCTAGCCTGCAATTGTAATTTAGTAACAAAGAGAAGGAAGCCTCCCAGAAGAGATACAGCCTAAGAAATTGGTTTTGAAAAAATGTCAAATGTCAAAGTCATGAAAGCTAGTGCAAGGGATTGCACTCCTAGTGCTTGTAGATGGGATGTCTAAATTGGCAATCGGAGAATCCTATGTCTTGGAAGTCTGATTTTCAGGATTTTTGGACTCAGACTGTGCTAGAATGCCAGGCCACCTCAGGCCCTGTTTTCATGAGCATGTGTTCCCAGCTATGCATGTATGTACAAAGTTGCTGCTTTGCATTTATAAAAAGTGAAATTAAGAACATAATAATGTTCATACACTAGGAGTTAAAAAAGATACACACAGATAAATAAATAAATAAAATAAATAAAAATAATTGTGTAAAAATTGGTTTGAAGAAGTTTATCTGCTTGAATTTTCTAGGATTGCATTCTTAAGTCTTTGTCACAAGCTTTAAAATTCAGTCAGGGCAGACAAAAGTGTCCATCAGAGTTAGTGTCCATCAAGTACACAAGGAATTTTAATGAAGCACAGTGGTGTATAAATGGCAGAGACAGCTGCGCAGAATAACTGGAGATCACCTATGTAATGTGAAGTTTAAAGAGGGATAATGACAAAGATGGGGTTTTTTCCTACAAATGCTAAAATGTTTTCGATATATTAATTTCTTCCACCTGTTACCTACACATGCATGAGTCAGAGTAGATTTGAGATATTTTCATTGATATTAATGATTATTTTCCCTTTCTTTGCTGCCTACCATGAATTTTAATTCAACATCAACCTGCTTGCTCTGTAGTCATAAAGGATTTATGTTTAGGAATCCTCACTTTTTAAGTTTCTAGGGCTCAGATTCCAGCTCTGTTCAAGTTAGAGGACTCCCTTGATATGCCGATACCTATGCAGTTAGGAAAGATGATGCTGGCTGGTGGGTTTTAGAGGAATGACAGAGCTCTTTAGAAATAAGTCGCTGTCTGACTTCCTTCTTTACACATATTCATTTCCTGGCCAGACAAGCCTAGATCACACGCAGACACATTTGTGTTAGCCATGCTGTCACGTCTCAGCTCTGGACCAAACAATACCATATATACTTCAGCTCTGCTATTAGCTTCAAATATGAGTTACCAAAACACTTTTTGTTGTCTTACCATTTGTAAAGTGATTCTGCAGTTTAATTTTCCCTCAGAAGTGCTGTGAAAATTATGCAGACTGGAAACATTTACAATTAATTTTAAACTTGTAAAGGGCTTCTAAACTTCTAAGTACTGCTTAATTGAGCTACAAGTTCCTTTGTTCAGATGTAGATTTGAAGCATAACAATGACAGGAAAAACAGAGAAATATATATTGAACCAATTTTTTTAACAATCAGCTGCCAAACCTAAGTCTTCGCTGTTGGCAGACAGTAAAGAACTGATTGTACTTTTTTCTTTTTTTAAATAAGGGAGCATTGAGAGTGCTGATGCTTTGAATGGATTCCAACATGAGTAATTGCATCCTACCATATTTCAATATCAATTAGATGTGGTCTTTTTTTTTTATTCATTTCCTGTTTCACACTGCTGGATAATGTTGCTGTGCCCTACTGAACAGTAGCCACATTCACCCTAAAGTTGGCACTGTTTCTGTGGCAGACAAAGTGATATCTTTATGTCTAAGGGATGATTCTCTGAATGCTTCCACTCACACTAGTTTTACTCTGGGACAGCTTCAGTAGTGTTTCTCTGACTGACAGCAGCATAAGTGTGTATGGGAATTATGGTACAATAACAACTATATAAATATCAAATCATCAGTACTACTTGATACTGCAGGAAGTTGATTGATATAAAGCTGAATTCTGTGAAATTCACTACTCAAAATTAAAAATCCCCTATCTTAGAATTAGTATCTAGCCTTTTGCTTTTTTTCATCAAGTTAATCAGGATGAATTGTGAATATGGACTTCAACTAATTTACAGAACATTAGGCCCCTGGTGTTTATACTGTGTACGGTAATGTGGTATCTGAGTTGTATTCAATAGTTAAACCAAGTTCTTGTCACTGAGTATTATGCCAAATTTCTCTGAGGGAAAAATAGAAGATTTTGTGAACAAAAAAACCCATATTTATTTCTGAGGGATATGGTATAGAATGAGGCTGATCTCAACATATATAGCATAAGCAGAAAATCCCTTAATTAAGGTGAGTCTGGCCTTAGCTTTCAGGCTAAACTGGGTGTTGTATTTTTGCAGACATTTGGTGTCCCCTAGTTGCAGTGCCTAACCAAGGGGGTCTGCAGTGGAATATTAGGGCCTTGTTGTATAAAGCAATTTTGAGCAGTTTTGAGGTAATGCTTTATGCTTGTGAAATCAGATGAAGAGTCACTGTAAAGGGGCTCAGTAGAAATGGAAGGTTTCTTAGCTTAGACATCATCAAACTATCCTGAAAGAGAGAACCAGATCCAACAACAAATTAAGGTTACTGCTGAAAGCTGTGCTGTTTGCCAAGCAGCAAGACAAGCCTTGATCATTTTTCTCAGTAATCTTTTAATGGGCAGAAAAAATGTTTCTTTTCCCATCAGGCAATTCACATCCAAGATTCAAAAGAGGGAGTAGTGACTGGGTGACCTTGACTTGCATAGAACAAAGCTTCAAACAGAGTTAAACTGTTTCTAGTGAGCCTGGCTGGTCTTTTGACAATACTCTTGTATTGCTTTGGGTTACCCACTGTCTGCAGGCACAGATTTATTCTGCACTCTAATTGCAAATGCCTACATATGGTGGGAGATTTATAACTAATTGCAACGACTGTATATTAATTCTGTAATATCTCACTACTATATACCTTTTTCATGTTTCTTTCTAGTAAGCAAAATAAATGTGAACAGGAACTTTGGTGCACATCAGTCTTGTTGACTAAAGATCATGTATTGAGAGTTTGCTATTATGTGAAGAAAATTACTTATTAGAATAATGATTTTGAAGCTGCGTACAGGGCTGACATCCTTTGGATTAATGTATTAATTTAATACAAATTAAAATAGGGTCTCATATTGTAGAACCAGGGCTAGGTGCTCTAATGGGGACAATCTGAACATACAATCCACAAAGGCCCCTAATTTTGGACACCAAGAAGAGATGTGCCTGGCAGTTGTGGATGAATGTTTGTACATAACCTGCTCATTTATAATATTTCTGCTCACCTAATTCACACATGGGCGTGTTTGAAAATAAACCCATATATCATTTTCCTTCTTTTAGCAGAACTAGAGTGACTTTCATTCAAATGCCACCGAATCCCAATTGCACTGGAAGACAAATCAGTATTCAAGCTGTCAACAAAGAAGACTGATGTTGGTCATAAGTACTATTGTCTGACAGCCCTGATGTGGGCTTGAGTTGAGATACAGCTGTGATCAATGCTACTTAACTGCAACATCACCTGATGGCTCATCTGCACTTGGTAGAACAGAGACCAGAATATGCAGAAAGGTACTTATAAATGTGGTTGCTGCCTGTGATGTAACACTGATAAACAAACCCTCAGCTCTGGATGACACATTTTTTTAGATGTACTTAGGTACAGCACCCAGTGCAGTGATGATTGTGCCAGAGCTTGGAACTGCAGGTGAGCTCTGTAATACACCTTCTAACATTACCTCTTATCCCAGCAAATCTAGTTGATTATTGGGATACTGACATTTTATTAGATGGTTGTGCATCACTGCTGCACAAGCACCTTCTAAGATTTTGTATCCCAGTTTCTGAGTTTATTGTTTTCTTATAAGTCACTACCATTGAGAGTGGGTTGTGCTATATTACAGCTGGCTGATTCATAAATTCCCATGGCATATGAAGATCTGAGCTTGTACTTCCTGAATATTTTTCACACTGTAATGAAATAAAAGTCTTTGAAATAGGCAAGAGACATGTGCACATCCTCTAAGCTGGCCAGAAATGGTGTCTTCCCCCAGGGTTGTTAGGGACCCCAGTTTTGTACCTGCTTTTTCTTACATGGAGCAGAATCCCAGACTCCAGGTGAGCATCCTTATTCCCATAATATACCACTCCACAGAGTACCTTAACTCCGATTATAATGGAGAGTTCATTTCTTCCCTGTTTTCTTCTTTGGACTGGACAGCAGTGTCCCTCAAGAGGCTATTCCATATTGCTATGATACAGTATATCAGGAGGATGCTGACACAAAGATGAGCCTGTGAATGTCCTACTGCTTAAACTGCCTTATTTTGAAAAGAAGTATTAAATATGACCATTATGACAAAAATGAATGAATCTAAATTATCTTTGTCTAACTCCCTTCTTAAAAAACTTCATAACCCACTGTCTTTTTTTATTTAATTTTTTTTTAAAATCAGATTGTGCTTCCAAGGCTAAAGCATGTTGGATACCTGGAAGCATTTCTGTTTTCAGTGGGAACCTCTGTTACCATGATTCAATCATTTGTAAATGCAGACATGCACTCAGCAAATTTGATAAGCCCTGAGATTAATTTAGATGCACAAAAATGGTGAAGCAGCCTAATCCTTCCTACAGGAGATAATGTTTAAACAAATTTACTCCATTCAATGAAACACCTGGGCAAGCTTATTTAATATAGTCTTTGCATTTAATTATCCTCTCTGATGAGGCACTTGCCATATTTCAAAATATGATTATTTGCTTTGGTATTAATTATTTTAAGATCCTCAAAGGAAACCAGGAGAGAAATAAAAAGGGGGGTCTTAATTAACCTGAACCACCAAAAGTCATCTTTCTGGAATAGGGAAGGTGGGATATGGAACTGAAAATAAATAGTACTTTAAAAATAATGAATAATGAAGAATAGCTCTTAAAATCTGAAAAGAATTCTGTATGAAGGAGTTGTTGCTAGGCATTAATATCTGAAAGGCAGACTTCCACATAAAACTGTCCTATGGAGGAAAGACGGTAATGAAAAAATATTTCTGTGAAGAAATCAATATGGACAAAATTATTGGCAGAAGTCAAGGAAGTGCAGAATTATGATATACCCAGAGAACAATACATCCCAGAGTCAGCATCTTCAGTTCTTCTCTCATTTTGCTCTTGCGGCCATGGCATAAAGGAAGCTATTCCTTTTGGGAGGAACTTATTCCACAATATATTTCTGGCAAGTAGTTTTTACTGACAGTTGTATCACTGCATAATCCTATTACTCCTGTCCTTCCTAAAAGGACTATTGCATGTGAAAACAGAAGACCCTGTTCTCCTCACCACAACTGGAACTGCAATAGAAATGGGGTTTGGATGTTCTCATTCTAATGCCAAATTTACAGACTATGGCAACTTGTGCATGAGTAATTAGATCACTGGGGCTTTTTCCTTTATCGTTACTATGTGAAAGGATATTTGCTGTGTGGGTTTGCACAGGAAAAATGTAACTGCATATATGTATCCTCTAAAAGTTGCTTTGGCTGCCGAGGAACAAGCAAGAATTGTGCACATTTTAGGCAATTATTCAGTGTTGTACTTCCAGGTTACTCTTGTTTAATCATTTAAGGGTACTTTGCTACTAAATGCAGTCTTGCAAAGGTAATATTAGAGGTGCCTTGACCTTTGCAAGAAGCTAGGCAGCACCTCGTGCCATTTGAAACAGATTTACTTTGTAGTCTACTCATGTTATAAGTTGTATGTTCCATGCTCTGTAGGTGTGAAAAGGGATTAAAAACAGTTTTATAACAGAAGTACCTTTGACTTTCATTCTGCCAATTACAAGGCAATCGCACAAATTTTAATTTCCTGTCAAAGCGAAAGCAGTTACCAAATCATTCTCCTGCTTCATCTGTAAAACAAAGATGTTTTATGTCACTTGCAAAAGTAATTCAAAGTCTGTTCTCACAGTTGAAAACTACTGTGTTTTCCCTTAGTTTTTCAAAAGGCTTGAGGTTTATTTCACTCTTCTGTAGACACTTTGTGTAGATGCTTATAATCTCTCCTTTTCACTACTGGTCATTCCAGCTCATCTGAAAATGCTTATCTGGGATTGGTCTTGGTGTTGAAAGTGTGTGCTTTCTCTGGGCAACTTTTGAAATTATAGGAAAAGCTTATGAAATATTGGAAATAATGAAAGAAAAAAAATGTTTTCTGATCCTCCATGTTTGTGTTCTTTGCAATGGAAATATTTTTATGACCAAATTGAAATATATTGCTATTTTGTCACTGAATTGCACCCAAGCCATTCCCACAGACAGCATGGTAAGGAGCAAGTCCAGAGGAGAGCAGTCAATATGCTCAGAGGGCTGGGGTACCTATTCACAAAGCCAGGCTGAGAGCCTGAAGAAAATAATCTTCTGGGAAGAATTTCATGCACCTTCTAGTACCTAAAGGGCTCATGGGAGAGCTGGAGAGGAACTTTTGTCAATGGTATGGAGAGACAGGACATGGGAGAATGTCTTCAGACTGAAAAAGAGTGAATTTATATCAGATATAAAGATTAAATTCTTTATTGTGATGGTTGTGAGGCACTAGCACAAGTTACCCAGAGAAGCTGTGGATGTCACATCCCTGGAAGTGTTCAATGCAGGTTGGATGAGGCTTTGGAGAGGAAGGTGTCCTTGTTCATGGCAGGGATGTTGGAACTAGATGATTTTTAATGTCCCTTCCAAATGAAGCCATTTTGATTCTATGAGACCTGTATTCCTCTCCTCTGTGAGGTGTCAGTGAGTTCAGTCCATCTGTCCTGTCACTGGAATCATCCTTTGAATATCATGCCACAATAGTAGTGTCGGGCACCTTCAAAGATGGAAGTGTACACAAATCAGTCTGTAGGGTCTCAGACGAGGCCCTGGGCTGTCCTGAAAGTGGTGGCAGGGCCAGAAGATATTGGGCATGCCATCAGGCTGGGTGCTAAGGTGGGCTCCTTGTCCGACACACTTGTGGCTACCTGGTGGCTGCTCTGCTGTCAGAGGCCTCTGTACCTGCAGACAAAAATCACAGGATCAGTCAGGTTGGAAAAGACCTCTGAGCTCACTGAGTCAAATCCACGACTGAACCACTGCTAAGTCACTGTGTGCCTTGTCCAGTCATTCCTGAAACACCACCAGGGATGACGATTCCACCACCTCCCTGAGCCACCCATTCCAATGTCTAATCCTCCTGTCCAACCTAAGCCCCCCCTGTGCAGCTTGAGAGCATGTCCTCTTGTCCTGTCCTGTCACAGGTTGCCTGAGAGTAGCGGCTGACCCCTCATCTGTCTCTGACCTCCTTTCAGGGACTTGTAGAGGGCGATAGGGTCACCCCTGAGCTTCCTTTCCTCCGCACGCCCAGCCCTGCCGGGGCAGGGTGACCCGCGGGGGTCACGGCTTTCTGGGAGCTCCCACCCGCCGTGACATGGCACGGGGGGCGGCCGGCGCTGAGGAGGAGGAGGAGTG
>JAHLSL010000022.1:26034873-26082365 GCA_025920805.1 Petroica traversi
CTGCCTCGCCGACGGCTCCTGCCTCTGCTCCAAGGGCTACGAGGGGGAGCGCTGCCAGCACGGTAACGCGGGCGGGATGCGCCGGGAGCCGCAGGGATGGGCACAAGCGCTGGCTCTCGTATGCCAGCCCTCCGGCCAGCGAGCCCTCCGGGAAGGGCTGAGGAGCTCGGGTGGGATCTGGTGTGAGAGGTGGGTGGTGAGATGCTGGGGAGGACCTAAAGAAGGCGAGGTGGAAGAAGAGAGTTAGGAGGGTAAGGTGAGGCAGTGATAGCAAACTGATGGAGCACAGCCGAGGGCAGCGTGAAGACCTCACGTTGGTAAGCAGCCCTGCTGTCGGAAATGGCTGTGGGTCCCTAGAGAGCTTTTTGCCACTTGGGTGTTGGGTAAGAGGCCACTCACTGAACTGGCTTTGGCGTTTTATTCCTCCCTCCTATTGCTTTAACGGCATGCTTACATACTTCCCTGGAAGTATTTAAGGAATCTCAGAGCCAGTCAGGTTGGAAGGGACCAGAAGGCCATCTGGTCCAACATCCCTGCACAAACAGGGTCATCCTAGAGCGCAATGTGCAGGATTGTATCCAGATGTTTCTTGAATGCTTTTTGAGTCTTGATAGCATTCTAAGCTACAGTAACATTTAACTAGCATCTCTAGGTGCAGTTGGTCAGGACTAGTCACTAATAGAAACATCAAAAGAGTGTGGAGAAAATAGGTTATTTTCTGGATTTCTTTTTATTTAGAATACGTAGTGCTTGTAAAAGTACTGTAGTTAACTTCCTGGATGTTACCTGATGCACAGTGTCATTTGTACATCCCATTTCCACGGTAGGAGGTGTAAAGCTAGGGTGGACTCTGTTCCTGTTGGTTTCCATGGAGAGACAAAGTATTTTTGAAAGTGCCACCTAATATGCAAAAGCAAACATTGTGAAGAAGAGTTTTAGTTTAAACCCTGTTCAATATTACATGTTGGATTTCTCAATCCCATGTTTAAGAATTTAAATGTAGGGCTTGTGGCTATTGCTAAAATATTATTCAGTGTCAGGAGTTCCTTTGCTTTGCATGTTGTCCTATGTGAAGAGGTGATATAATTGCAAAAATTTGTACTAATTTTCAGTGTCCTTCATTTAAAATGTGATTTTTTTTTTTAACTCTGAGATGAGATGCTGAAAATTTCATTCAGCACTTTAGTGATTCTTGGCATGTAGCTAATTTAGAGGTTGAGCCTAGCAGGTGGTAACAAATTATATATATAGATAATGTGCTGTGTAGTGGAGATTAAAAACTGTTGTATGAACTGTTCCAAACAACTGTTGGTTCCTAGACATTTTGGGGTTTAGGAAAGAGGTGAAATATTGTTGGAGAGGTGGATTGGTTCTTGAACTAGAGAGATGAACTGTCAGGAATTTTAAAGGGAACCACTGAATCCTTGTGCTCATAAGGTCATCAATGTAGAAAAAAAATTGTATAAGTGTTATATATATTATATATATATTATATATTATATGTATATTATCCCTTGTTCTGTCAAGAAAACTGAACTGAAAACTGTGTGAAATGACACAGAAACAGAATTTTTCTTAAATTGAGAGCTCTTGTATGGCACTTCCAAAGAACTGAGAGCATCTGCTAAAACTTAGGGAGAGCTGTGCGCTGGATGTTTTTTGGTTGTTTTTTTTTATACGACTCTCCTTTATTTGCCTGCTAATACTCATTCTACAGGTACTAATGTGAAAAGTCCTCTATTTTTCAACTATGTTTCTTGAGAGTGCTGTAAGTATATGAGGACAAAACAATGGTGTTATTCATTGTTCATCTTTTCCCTTTATTCCCCCAGTTTCATACTTTTCACCCACCCAGTCAAAGAATAATAAGTCGAGAGCTTATCTCATGTCAGCAGCTAACTCAGATGAGACTCCCAGAAACAGATGGGTTTCTAAAATCTGTGTGTGAATAAACAAATGTTTTCTCAGACAGAAGGACTGATTCAGGGATGATCCTGACTAGCAAAGAATCTATGTGATAGGTAATTTAATTGCAATCTGACTGGCTTTATCCAGAATTCTGCAAAATTGAGATTTTTATTTGTACCTTTTTGAACCTGTCTGAGTGGTCAGCAATGAAAAAGTTGCAAAAAAGGAAAAAAAGTGCATGGGAGAGAAAGAAATCCTGATTTACTTCTGGAGACATTTTAGAGAAGAGATGTAAGGAACAGAGCATGTAGTTTTTCTGAAGAGGAGTGTGTGAATCCAGTGAAGAGTAAAAAGTCTGATGTTTCTTCTTATCACCTATTTTCTTACCTGCCACTTCTCTGCTTCAGTTATAAAAAGCTTTTTTGGCTGTCTAGCTGTGTTTCTTTTTATTACAGCTGTTTTTCTACCTGTCCTGTCCAGGCCAAAAACATTCCTTAGTTTTGAGTGCTTAAAAGCTTAGTCTGGTGCAGTGCTCCCCATGCAGGGAAATGATTTCACCTTATCAGTAATGTAAGATGATGTAGCAGATATATCTTAGAAAATATGAAGACAAATTGATGAAAATATAATAATGTGCAAATTTCTTATGTATTTGAGTAGCAATTTTAGTAAGATCCACCAGTATTTTTCTAACTTTTCTTTGTTGCCTGTCTTACAGCTACCTGCTATCCAAAATGCAAAAATGGTGGAGAGTGCCTCCGACCTGGAAAATGCAGGTGTCCACCTGGGTATGGGGGTAGATACTGTCATAAAGGTAAGAACCAAGCCAGCTTGAAAAGACAAGGAGTTTGAAAACAGACTAAATTAATTTAAGATGCCTCAAGTCCTGGCTCTAATGCACTTTGAAATAATGACCTTAATTCTGTACATCTCTGACCTTACTGTCAAGACATGCATGGCCTAGAGGACCTGCATGCTTGCAGGAGGATGGGATGGAATTCTTGTACTGAAATATGTTGTGAGAATCTGAGTGAATTTTTTCTCTTGGAAAAATGTATTGTTGAGAGGTAATGGGAGATGACAGAAAAGGAGTAGCAGACTAATTTTTATGGTTTGGTGAATCCTACTGAACATATGCATGGATTGGAAAAGAAAACACTGTTATGTTTTACATGTACAAACTTGTGGTGTGGGGAAATATGCTATTATAGACTCACGCAAAATTACAGACTGAGCAAGGTTGGAAGGGACCTCTGGAGGTCATGATTTCCAAGCTTCCTACTCAAGCAGGACTACCTAGAGCCAGCTGCTGAGAGCCAGATCTTTATGACTTTTGAATATCTCCAAGGACAGAGACTCCACAATTCCCAGGAAAATCTGTACCAGCATTTGGTCATCCTCACTCTGATTACCTGCTGATGATTTTTATGTCCTTAATGTGGCTGGAAATTGTTTCTAAGGTCAGTACTTGCTTTACATCACCAGGGATTGAAGTGAGATGGACCAGCCTGTAGTTCTCTGGGTTCTCCTTGTCCTTCCAGAAGACTGGAGTAATATTTGCTTTCATCCAGTCTTCGTGCACTTCTCTCTTTGTGATTAATCAAATACAATCAATATAAATTACATTAACTTATATCGTGTGACAAATTAATATGCAACCAAACATTGAAGAGCTTTTCCAGCTGTCCTGGAGCTTGTGTGTCCTCGCGTGTTCAGTATTTGTGCCAAAAATCTGTTAGCTGAAATTGTGCTCAATACTTGTGGTTGAACAAGGGATTTGGGTATTTTTTCTACAAATTATCAAGCAGACATTCAAACTGGCCATCTTTATTATGAAGGATAGTTGTTTCTCTTCAATACAGTGAAGGTGGCATATAATATACATTCACACTTGTGAAAGGAAGCATTTGATTGTACAGACCAGTGATTGTGCTCTCCACAGTTGATACCAATCATATGTCTGGCATAAATAATGCTTCATTAATGATGCCTTCGGGGCTGTGATGTGTAGAACAATTCTGAAATGAGGAGTCAAACTCAAGTATTTGGCCTTTGGGAAGGCACTGCTTAACTTGACTGTTGTCATAATTTCATTTGTCAAAGTAATATCCTCTTCTCTTCTTCCTCTTGTTACATGTAGGTCCTGTCAGGTAAGGAAATACATGAATCCTTAACCACATATTATGAGCTTACCAGCTGTGATTTGGCATGTTTGATAAGAATATGCATCTTAATAGTTCCTGTGGTGTTGCTGGTGAGACGTAGAACAATGCCTTGCTCTGAACAGTTGAAATTTTAGTTTTTGCAGACGTGATAAAACTAGTAGTTATTTAAGTAGCTTAAATTGTTGTTTAAAGACAATTATTTTAAGTCCTGTGGTGTTTCTGAAATGCATGATGTGTGCTGTCTTCCACAGTAAGCTGTGAAGGAGGCTGTCAGAATGGTGGGGAATGCATCTCTGTCAATGGAGTGGTTAAGTGCCTTTGTGCTTCTGGCTGGACAGGATCAAGATGCCAGGAAGGTGAGTGTCTACATTCATGCAAATATTTATATTAATACTAAAACTGCAGTGACAAAAGCATTTTAAAAGTATTAAGGAAATAATAAATATGGAAATGTCATTGCATTACTACAGAAACAAGCAGTCTGCATTATGGGTATTTTCAGAAATAAAATAGTGTGGAACTATTTTGAATTAAGGTGTACAACTGTTCACATTTAAACCAAGATTCATAACACAGTACTTATATATTTTTTTCCATTTCTGTTGTCCTGGAAACTCTTTTGGAGTTATACCAGTTGGACATATGGCCTAGAAGTAAATGTGTTTTGCCATTTTGACTTGTTTCATCTTGAATCTTTCATTCTGTCAGGATTCTTTTACATCAGTTTTATAAATCCTGCTGACTTATCCATTCTTTTTCTTGTAGCAATTTGTCCTCAAGGTTGTCGGAATAATGGGGCTTGTGTGGCTCCTGGGATTTGTAGCTGTCCAGCTGGATGGGTCGGTACAGCATGTCACTTAGGTAAATGACTTCTGACATTTTTCATTTATCCTTTCCTCTGCTTGTTTGATTTACCAATCAAAGTGTTCAAATCTTCAGTGCCTATCAAAGCTTCCAGGGGAAGTATCTTAGAATAGTAACTGAGAGCTGCTTCCACACAGCTGGGCTCTTATATGTGTGTAAGGTGTTCAATTTGGTCAGAATCGCAGAAATTCTCCACTTTGAAAGAGATTCAGATTTTGGATGTCACCAAATTAATTACTGGATATGTCTTGCCAGTATTTCTGAAATATTGTCTGTAAACAGATCCCAGTATAAGGAACTGAAAATTACAGAAATATTATTGCTACTGGTGTGGGTTAGAAGCTTCATTAAATTTTATAGGCATGTAAAATTGAAACTTGCTTCTCACTTTGAGTATAAGGTGATAGAATCAACTCCAAGTGTTCTTAGAACTCTGAAAGTTGCCTGTAAACAGGATTAGTGCTGACTCTTGCTGAACAACCACTTCCATTTCTACAAACTTTGATTCACAAAAGCAGGTGATTACTCTTTGCTTCTCGGGCCTTGTATGCTTGTAACAGCACTGCCCTGATGCTAAAGGCAATAATCCTGAGACTATGAAAGGGAAATATTTTTTTGTTTGCTCTCTGGAAGACTGTAAAAAATCTTGTGCAAACATTATTTTTGAACTGGATATTGTGGGTGCAGGGTCCCCTGATTAAGTCCTCTGCATCTGATATTTTGGCCTGGTTATGGGAATCTAAATCAGCCTAGTGTTAGTTCTTCTACAATATATATGGTCAAGCAAACACTAACAAGCAATAGTCTGATGTTCTCATTGACCATCAAAATACTTATCCTTCATATTCATTAGTGTATTGAGTGTGATATTAAAAGCCAGGTGCTGCAGAGAACTTACAGAATGCTTAGCTCCATTCCCAGCAGCTCAGGTTCTTAATACAAAAATAATCACTGTTCACAAACTAACTAGATCTGCATCAAGTTTGTCTTCTTTTGGTGTAGGCTCTCATAAACAAATAGCAGCCCCTGGCTTGTCAGCTGAACTGGTGTGTAGCAGGGGACAGCTGAAGCCATGCCCACTCAGCCCTCTGCTCTTGTGGGGGAAGAGAAGGGTAGTGTGAGATACTGCTAGGATGTGATGACTGCTTCCTCATGGGTGTGGATCCAAGCACTGGCTTGAATAAGTTTCAGCAGGAATTTTTATTATTCTCTCACTTTTATGGGGGCATCCATCTCAAAAAAAAGCCTGTGCCTTAAAGAACAGAAATTATAGTATTTTAAAAGAGAAATGGAGCATGAATAAGATTAGATACTGTGCCTGTGTTTCCACTGAAAAGCCACGGTGCCATAAATTGACAGACATTGCTTTTCAGTTCTTCCATTATGCTTTTATTTATACTGTCCCAGTGCAGTCACCAGGGAACAATTCTGCTACGAGTGAGACAAAAAGAAAAACGATCCTGTGTTGTGCTGAAGGCATCTGTGTATCTGGTGTCTCGTTTCAGCTGTATGTAAACTGCCCTGCCAGCATGGAGGGAAATGCATCGCTCCCAACGTGTGCAGGTGTCGACTGCCTTACTCTGGGCCGCAGTGTGCAAAGAAAAGGAAGGAATGAAGCAACTTCAGCCAAGACAAGCTGCATTCTTTTTTTCATGTAACTGTACAGAGAGGAAGTCTGCAGCAGTGAGGGACCTTGAAATAAACATGGTAACTTGATTTCAGACAGCTTTTTGTCTTCATTATATTAAGTAAATGCTTTTCTTTATGAAAGAAAAGTATTACTGATTGTGGGAAAGTTATTATAAATATCCAACTGTGTGCAGACTATGACATGTTTTCTCCTCATTTTTTCTTCATAAGCAGTGTTATACCTTAGTTGATACAGCTGACCTTGAAATATTTTTTTTTTCAAATTAAGTACTTCAGAATAGATCTAGGCTCTTCTTTTTTGATTTTTATCCCCTTTTACTAGACTTATTGTGTCGTATAATTACATTTTTAAAAAGCACATGAAACAAAAACCCCTCAATTCAGATCATCAGAAGTGAATGTTAATTCAAATATAATTTGCCTTATATGAGACTAAACAGTTGCAAGAGGAAACTTGCAGACTTTGCATCTTTCTGAAACATTACCAAACTGCAAAGCATCTTATTTAAATCATGATTATCACATTATGTCGCTTCCTGTCCCTCCTCCCAATCTGATCTGGATCTCAATCAGCTAAGTAGTATTTTAAAAAAACCCCAACAACGAACATTCCCCTGCCAGTACTTGTTCAGACAATTCTTTTTACTTTTTAAAAGCCTAATCCATGCTGATACTGTAAGAGTCCTTATCTTGACTACTTCTACAGTCATATTATCTGATCATCTCTCAGCTACTAATTGTTTTCCTTATCCCAGTGAGACCAGGAAATGTATTTTCTTCTGGAGACACTGATAATTCTATGCTGTTCAAGACTGTGTTGTCACAGCAGCAGTATAATGGGAGGCTGCAGACTAGCAGTGAGGAAAAGCCGTGCCTGTCACTAATCACATGTGTGGGGTATTTTGATGCTTGCCTTCTGGAGATATTCCTGTTTGGCTTTCTTTAGGTTTTGCAGCCTTTTGAATGGGCTGCAGATTGGACTGAGACTCATTGTTCATTGTTCCTTGTCTCATTTGTGCCATTTCTTGAATGTTACTGTTGAGGAAGGTTTTGCCAAAACATGTAAATTGAATAAGTCAACTTTCTAAAGGATGCTCAGATCAGTTTTTATTTTTTTGAGAGATTGATTTTCATTGTCTTCTAGATGAAACTGGAATTTATTTATTTTTTTTTTGTGGGAGAATCTTAGCTATCCATTACTTTAGTCCATTTGTTGGAACAACATTTTAACTGTGTTTAACTACCAGAACATGTAGGTCTCATGGGTAGCGACTTATACAGACCTGTTTCTCCCAAGATTACAAACCACTGAGCAAAAAGGCAAAGGTAATGGGGTCTTTTCAGTTACCAATCTTCTCTACAAGAGAGAACCCAAGCATGCAGAGGGCAATTGAAAGGCAATCTGAGACTCCTGTTTCCTGTTACAAGCAATTGCTCTGTGGCATAGTTGAGTTTTCACCTGTGCTTGCTTTGGTGGCTGTTGCCTTTGGTTCAGAGAAAACCTGCTGCAGAGATGTTGTGAAGGATTTCTTGCAGGGACAGGGCATAACATAAGGGGAATGCACATTTTTTTGTGCTGCTTTTGCTGGGATACACTGGCTATTTCACACCTGCAGGTGAAAATGTGATTCTCATATGTGGAACAAGATGATTTCCTCAATGGTTCTGAAACTTTTTATTGATGATGATGATGATGGAATTCTGTGTCACAGTCCACTACATCATGCTATAATTTAGATATTCAGCAGTTAGGTTGAATACCTGAGGTGATATACAGGTTGCAGGGGAATGAATGGAAAAAAAATTACTTGCACCAGACCCAAAATTTAGAAGAAATAATAGACATATAATGTCTCAGTATTATTCCCAAAAAGACTGACTTCTGCTGCTACAGACAAAAGTGACAGTAATAGTGAGTAGAAGCTGGAAGAGATATTGGCCTTGTCAGGAGCAAGAGACCAGGAGCAGTCATTGAGAGACTTGTAATTGTGTTTCTGAACAGGCCAAAACAAATGCTAATTTAGTTTCCTATTCAGAAATGATTGAAATAAGCTGTAATTTGATGCCACACCGAATGCAATGGCGTTATTTCAGAAATACTACTTGAATGTAGCACCATCTACTGGCTACAGTGTTCTTTGTGGTACTTTTTTGTTTGTTATTGCTTTAAAGAAATATTTCTTATCAATCAATTAAACTTTAAGTGAGCTTAAAGGTGATTTTTCTAGTTAGTTAGAGTCAAACAATCTTAGAATGTATTATTTATGACAGTCTGTGTCCCCAGATTATTATTTCCACAGTTCAACATACATTCACTGAAAGAACTGTCAGTAATTCTTGTCTTTTGTTTCTTTCCTGCTCACTGGAGGATTGAACATACTAGTTACAGCATGTAATTTTTGGAAATTAGTATGTCTTCCTGTGGGGAGATAAGTCATGCATGAAGCTCAAAGGCCAAGAAAAGCAATACAGAACATGCTAGATCCCTTATTCATTAGAGCTAACTGTAAAATCTTATACAGACAAACTGGTTTTCACGACATCAGCTGTAAAAACTTAAGGGGTATTGCAGTGGTTGCATTTTTGATACCCGGTCTTTCTAGAGTGTGCATGGAAAGGTGCACTTACATGCACATTTTTATTTTTGTTTTCTGCTCTACGTGCTTCTGACAAGAACGGATTTGCTTAGTTTAGCTGTAAAATATCATTTGCTGGCTAAACTGAACTGTGGGCAGATTGGATAAAATGACCTGATACTAGCATGTGACACCTTGACATGACAGAAACTGCATAAACAGCTTTAGTTATTAGTAAAACTTTCTAACCTCTGCATTTGGGTTTGTATAGGTACCCCAATGTTTTGAGAATTTAAACTATGGGTTTTTCCATTTGGACAAATAATGGAGTCAATTTGTCAAGTAGCTTCAGTTTTTATACCTATTTACTTTGGGATTTGTGCTGATTCTCCTTCATGAGTTTGCTTTTGATAAATGGAAATGTTAACTTGCTTTCTCTTCTCAGCTATGAAAATATGTAATTAACTTTGGTAAAAAGAAAGGGCCTTTCACATGGGGCCCAGTTGTAGTTTTATTTTTAAATCATAGCCAACATGACTAGTGGTGGTATCTTCTGTGATACAAGTCCTGCCTTCAGAGAACATTCACTGTCTGCATTTCAAGGATCTTTTCAAGATCAGGGGCAAAAATCAATGTGCACTTGGGAGAATTTCTGCTGGCCTGCAGAGCAACTGTAGTACAACCAGGTAATAAATGCATGATGTACATAGGTACCTTCCAGCACTCTAATTTAGTGTCTAAAGAAATCATGCAAAAATTCATTGAAGATACCTATGTACTGCATAATATGGTAAGAATCATTGCAAAATCTTCAGTTTGGTACAAGCTGCCCTTCATTCCTTCAGAGTGGAACTGTATCAAGTTCAACTTTTCTCCTTACTCCCAAATACCCTGACTCTTTTGGGCCTTATTTCAGGTTGCAATTTCAGCAGTTCTGTTAACCTCTCTACAGAAGCCCTCAATATGACTCCCCATCTTGTTACACAGAGCCATTTTGCTGTATTATTGCCATGTGCTTTCTAATTACAGTGAATTCTGTTTCATGTGTATGATGGACAATCTAGGAACAAAATAGTTTCAACTACTCATGTAATTACTGGGCAGTTTTGAAGTAGCTGTCTGGCATTCTGCATGTATTAGTATTTTTTTTCTGCACCATGTGCTAGCTGGAAAATAGCAAAAATAACAGATTAGCAGTGAGCATTTTAGCTACTCTAGCAAAATTCTGGATGTGTTTTTGTTCACACAGCTTGCATTTTGAAAATGTAAAATAAATAATTTCTGCCTTTAAAACCACTGAAAATAAATAGAAAATACTATCAGTTATAGTAAAAAACCCCTTTATTGTGCCTAGAATCCTAGAAATGCACATTTATGTATTAAGTTTTGTGAGTAAAGAATTGCACAAACTCATTAGCCAAAGTACTATTAGCAGTGCTCCAGGCAGATGATATCTTTCTTTTTTGTGCAGCACCTCTGTAACTGACACATGGAACAGCAGTGATTGCAATAAGAGATGATGAGATATTTGTGTGTTTGTACTCTAAAAACATTTCCAGTACCTTGTGTATCAAAAGCAGTTCCAAGAGCTAATCAGATTTTGTTCATCTGTGAACAAAAGACGTGAGATGTGAGAAATGAAATGGTTCAAGACGAGTAGGTTTTAATAATGCAACGGTTCCCAGATCATCAGGCTATCAGCCAGGTGGATGCTTAAGTGAAAGAAACTATGGAAACACTGAAACTTAAAATGCAAGTGTAAAATTGAATATTTTTTAAATACACTAGTCAGACTCTTGGAAATCCCTGAGGTATCATTCTGGAATGATGCTAAGCTTCCAAAATGCTGGGTTACTTTGCAAGATAACTTAAGAAGACTATCAAGCTGTGAGGAGAAATCTAGTTATTGAGCTGCTAATAGCTATGATTTGTTAATCAGCATCCCAGAATGGCAGTAAATGGCAAAATTATCTCTACTTTCTTCCTGTTCAAAATTAGGGCACATAAATTGAATATTGCTCAGGAGAACAGAAAGTCATGATGTTTATTTTTAGCTTAAAAAAACCCAAAGCAGTAAACTTCAATGGCTTAGCTAAAGGGATGTTTGCATCTATTACCAGAGCTTACTTTGTTATGGCAGGAACTGAAATGTCTTTCACACCTCTGGGAGGAGATAACAGTCCTCTGTAGGAAACTGAAGAAAAACTGGAATTTTATTCTTCAAAAGTTATCTTGCAACTGGTAGGTGCTAACAGTTTATTAGAGCAATTGGTAATAGAAAAAAAAAATCCTCCATGAAGTCTTTGCAAGTACTTTCTGACATGATGAGTATGGATGTCATGATGTGCAACAAATTTCTCCTCTTGTTAGTTCCTATTTTAACATTCAGCATTACTGAAAGCATTGTTAAATTTCTCTAAGAGTCTTGGGAACAAAATTTCCTCATATTACTGACTGCTATCTCAGACAGGGGCATAAAAGTCTTACAGACACAGGAATAATTCAGTAGCTGGCTCTTCAAATTTGTGACTGTAAGTAATGAAGTCAAAACAGAAAAGTTGGGATCTGGCTTCTAGCTGCAAAGGCTTGTCACAGATAAATCAGAGTCAGTTTGTATCTGGCTGACTGTTAACAAGAAGGAGGCCTTGCTTTCACTGTTAGAAGCTCACCCTCAGTTCAGGTTTTCCCTCCTTCCTTGCTGCTGGCTTGTCATTATAACAAGACTAATGTAAACACAAAACAAAAAAGAAAAAATAGTTCTGTTTTTTTTTTCTATCCACAGCAAAATTATATGTATGTAAACAGAGTTTATAAACAGAAGGTACCATTCACAAGTGCTGAAGAGCTGCTTTCCTTGCTAGAGTCACTCAGCAGCTGCTACAGTCTTGCTCCCTCAAAAGAAAATTTCATAGTCCAGTTGATGCATCACAAACTGCAAAATTTTGAGCTCAGTCATCAGATCTGGGAATTTAATGAAGACTTCAGAGGCTGTGGGGTTTGCACACGAGGTAGCAAAAAATTACGGGAATATACATAATGTTTTAATGACTACAAGATTGTTGTTTTGAAGCTTGCCAACATTTGTGACTAATATGAATCTTTTAAAATAAGGCTTCTGAATATTCCTTTGATTTAAATGAACTAATTTCCTTCAACCCTTTTGCTATTTTCCATGAGCACTGCAATTGAATTGCAATTGAATTGACTTCTTCAACCAAGATGTCTTTGTACCTTGAAGAGAGAAAACAAGTGTTAAAATCAGACTTTAATGAGGCAACCCATTTTTATGATAAAGTTTATAAAACAATTTTAATGAATCTCCGCTTGCCTGATATGCAGAATCACAACATTAAGTTAAACTTGTGCATATAGGGTTTTTTTGTTTCATTAAGAAAATGTGCCATTTTGATCAGTGATACAGCACTGTCTGACAGACCAACAATACATATATTTTCTAGACTAAAAATACAGTAACTCTATGCAGGACATATTTATGAAAACATTTAAATCAAAATTATTTCTGTCTTTGTGGATTTTGGAAATCCATATTGCAAACATTATAGTCTTATTGATACAGGATGTGTAGTTGCATACTTTTAAAATATGTATGAGCATTTCTTTGTTTCAATTTCTGAAATGCACCTGCCCCACCTCTCAATTCTGCTGGAAGCACAAATGCATCTAAATATACTGAACTTAAAAGAGAAACACCATAGATGATGCAAGAAGAGCAGAATGCTTTTACTTCAGACATCACAAAACAGTTAGTTGTAACAAAATGTTTAATTCAACTACTTCAGTGAATGAGTGTCAGCATTCAAGCAAGGGATTCCAACAGAAAATTGTATGACAAAACAGAGAAATGGTTGTCATTCCCCCTGATAGAAAAAAGTGAAGTTATGCCCAAGTTACACTTGATGAACTGACTGGCAGTGTAGCTAGTTGGGAAAAGATCTGAGCTTGACTTGATGCAAGCTAAGAAAGTCAGCAGTAGGACACTCTTCCCTAAAACTCAGCCAGATGCTGGAAAATAGTGGTTGTTGTGAAGAGGATGGTTATAAATTCCTACTGCATGGCAAGAGTCAATCAGCTTAATTTGAAACAAAGGATGTTTACATTAGGAGCTGAGAACAATTCTGTAAGTATTAGAACATAAAAAGCTCTTAGAAATTCCATTAATTTTCCCTTGCTTCAGAGTGAAAGAAAGAAATCAGACAAAATATACATTTGGTGTATATCACGCTGCTTCACTAGTTAATTAACTCCCAGATCAGTGTATTGTGATGGTGTCTTGGTTCTACATGTACCTGAATTTTCTTCCCACAGAGGACTCCAGTATAACCTGGACGACAGGAGCACACGTTGGGCAATACACACTTGCCTCCAAACAGACACTTCTGGTTGCATACAGCTATAACAAGAGAGGTACATATGAGGCTTTATTCACAGACATATCTTGGTGAAGAAGTGCATGCTATCTCTAGATACTTATTCTGTTTGTTATAGGAACCAAGATTTTGGAAGGTATTTTCACAGGGCAACACCCCTCAGTGTAAGAAGACTTAAAGGTCATGTGGAGCCAACAGCATTCTTATGACTATCCCATCCCCCTTTTGCTTTGATGCAGATTTAACATGAAAACATGCCAAGGGAATGAATGAGACAGAGCAAATACGAGTAAGGTGTTTTTTAGCACATCTTGCTATTTCAAGCTATCACAATGACCTCTCAGGGCTTATGCAGCAGCATACAGCACTGGAGCAAACCAGCACATATTGCCACGATCCCAGAGTGCCATCAGATCCTGGAGGGCACCAGAAGGGGCAGAGCAATCTCTACTCTTTATCCTGCCTTTGACACAGAGGTGGCTAACCTACATCCAAGGTATAGGACTTCTCTGCACTGCCTATGGCTAAATCATTCTGAACTGTACTCCAGCAAGAGGTTTCAGGTCACATCATTCTTACGTGTCTGACACTGGATTCCTTCCCACTGCGGAGGACAATGACAGGTACTGGGTCCAATACACTCCCCACCGTTCTTACATTCCTGAAGACAGATTGCTGCACAAACATCATCACAAAGTTTGGTTATATCCCAAGTGGTTACACTGAGTTGTTATTCAGCCTTCAGTATGCCCATGAGGGATGGAGAGCTTTTCATACACAAGAGTCACATCATCTTCACTCAAATATCTGTCTAAGGCCAGTAAGATATTAAAGGAGAGAGGCAACTAGAAACAAAAAGCCCTACAACCAAAACCCACATTCAGAGGTTCTGCTACATCAGAGATTGCTACAAAAGCCTGAAATATTGAATTAAAACAGCACCATTAAAGAGCTTTATTTTTTCAAATTTACCCTTCTAAAGTACACACTTTGGTAAGAGATCTTTTGTCCATCGTGCAACTGAACATCCGATGAAACAACTCAAGAATTTTTGATCCAAACTTTTTTTCTATGACCCATTTGTCTGCACATTTGTCCCTGCTTATTAAGCCGTGATCTAACCCACCATTATTTCCATTAATTCATAGCTGACTATTCGATAAAAAAATTTATCTTCCACGATGTCTAAGAATATCTTACCCCTGTAAATACTGGTAATATTTTTTGCAGAAAACAACCCCTTTCCAAAATTACAGAAAGTAATACAGGGAAATTTATTTTTCCCCCATGCCATTAGAGAGCTCATTGCCCACATCAATTCTCAAACCCTGGGTGAGTACTCTGACAGACACTAACACTTTAGCTATTGGATTTTTACCACCCATCCTCATGCGGATTTCCATGCTGACACAATTTATTTATGCACCATCAATACCTTCATTAAGATACAGTGTGACCCACAGATGTGCAACAATCACAGTCCTTTTTCTACTTGTCCTAAAGAGCTTGTCCCCTTTACATCATTCATCTCACATCCAACAGTTTCCAGAGTTTTCCAATATTTCACTGAACTCCTTTTTCTATTATATCTGGTTTTATGTCCTACAGTACAAATTAGATTTCTTTCACTCTTTTAACTTAGTCTTTGCAGAAATGCAGATGTTTTTATTTAGACAAGAATCCAGAAAAACAAATAATATTTGCTATACAAGAATTTCACAGATATTTTGGTGTAATGATTTAGCCTAAGAATTGTGTGGTATTAGTTATCCATCCTAAATTTTGCTGCCAAGTTACAGACAACTGTTTTTCAATGTGTATATATTCTGAAGTTCTTTAGCACTAACTTTGTATTACTTCTGTGGGAAGAGCTGCCTTGAGTCACATATTACTTTTAAGGTGTGGGTTCTCCTGGTAAACTACAAGATACTTACGGGTATTACATCTTTTTCCTCTCCATCCTGAAGGGCAAGAGCAAATGTTTGGGCCTACACATCTTCCTCCATTCATACACCTTGGCTCACAGACACCTTAAATCAAAAACATCTGCTGTTTAATAAATTAAACTGATTGTAGAATAATTTATTGGTTATTTTTGGATCACAGCAAGATTTTAACACTGGCTTACTTTTTTCACATCTTCTGCCTGTGTACCCATCAGGACAAGTACAGACATTATTTCTCATGCAATGACCACCATTCTTACAAGGAGGACTGCAGATGGCTAAAAGACACAAACAGGGGAAAAAGATGTAGTTTGCACTTTGACTTAGTGATATACTTTTAGGAAACAGGAGTGCAACACTAGGATTCTTATGGCTTGGGTGGACATTCAGCACTATCAGGCCTGCCATGTAAAAAACATATTAATGTGGTTTGGTGTAAACATCAATAGTAAAGACAAAATCAGATAAAAAGGAGTCAAGTTTGGCAACTGTATGTGTACACAAGTAACCAGACTACACATAACATACAATGGAACTGGTTGAAAGCTGCTTAAATGTTGAGTGGAATACAAGACTAATTTTTGAGTCTTCGTTCTCCTTGGACAATTGTTGAATCAGCCATAAAATCTCAAAAATAATGTAATCTCTGTTTTACACCACTTCTCAGGACTTAATTGTAATTTTGTGTCTTAATGTTTTCTCACATATTTCCTCATAATGGCAACTAAGGAGCACAGAGAATAAAAAAAGAATATATTACCATTCTGACAGTGGGCACCAAAGAATCCATGTGGACACAGGCAAACATCTGGCTTAGTACAGGAGCCACCATTGAGACACACAGGATTACACATTGCTGCAGAAATAGGGTCAGGAAGAGTTGGAAACACGACATCCAAATAAAGTCTATAAAATATGTCTGTCTGTTTCAAGAACAGGAATTAAACACCTAAGATAACTGCAGGTAACATCATTCCCACAGAATCTTTACCCCAAATTAATGTATCAGCATAAGACTTCCCAGAGGTGCTGCTGGCAGCAGAACTAATGTGCAGAGACACAAGGGGGTGTTGGGGCTCTGCAGCAGAGAGCAGCTGCTCATTGATGCCACCTGAGCCATGTAGTTCCAAATTTCAAACCATGGGAGGCTCTATGGACACTCTCCCAGGAGCATGGAAGTTGCAGGGGTGTTACCTGTACTGCAGGTAGGTCCGAACCAGCCAGGTTTACACTGGCAGATATCTGGAGTGAGACATTCCCCACCATTTTCACAGTGTCTGTTGCAAACCACTGCCATCCAAGAAGTTCAGCAAAAATATCAGAGAAGGCAGGGGAGAGACATGGGGTGGGAGGACAAGAAAGAGATACATTACAAATTATTCTTGATTTGTTTTTCAGTTCTTTCCCAAAAATTAACACTGGAAGTAACATATTCCACTAGCTGAAGAGAAATTGCTAAACAGAGTTATTATATTATTGAGAATATTCCAGTCTCAAACCCATAATAGATAGCACCAGATGACAAAGGTAAATAAAATGTCTTTCCATGCAAATAAGCATGGTCTGGTTATATTTAGTGTTAAAAATGTAGAAGTTTAAAATAAAATTCTAAAGCAAACGGGAAATGCAATACTAAGAGACAAATGGACTTTGTTACAAGCAAGTGCAGCTGCATGCACATGGGAACACAAGATTGACTAGCAAAGACATTAAAATATCATGGCTGGGGAAAACCATGAATCACTTCTTCAGGAAAACATCTCATTCTCTTTAGTACTGCTTCACAAAGAACAGCATTTTTTTTTGTCAGAACTGAAATTAAAACAAGTAAAAACCAAAAGTCCGGGATTTGAGGAGACAAACAAAGAAATTTCTGAATTCAGGGTCAACAATGCAATGGTACATACAACACCATGTCTAAATTTGGATTCTCTGCAGGATACAAATTACCAGTAAAAAATCTACCCAAAATTTGGAGTTGCCAAGTTGCAGCACATACGATTTTATATGTAAAGTACAATTTATGTGAGAAAAGTAATTCCAGTCTTTCAGCTATGATCACAGCAAATTTTTCAATTTTCAGGCCAGGTAAAAGGAAAAGACAAATAATGTGGTTCTGAATTCAATTTTCCTGTATCCCAGTCTTTCTGACGTACCATTCAATGACACCAACTTCAGAATGTACCCCAGTATCCAATCAATGTGAGCTGACAGAAGTTAAAAAGCTGTCAGGACATATGAAACATCTGTGTGTTTTTCTAAATGTAGAATCACATACACAATGTACTCAATTTTTTCATGTCCGTGAATCATAAAATATAGACTATTTGCAACTTTTATAGTGCATTAGGTTTTCAAAGTTATGTGCAAAAATTACCTGATGCTCAAAAAGCTCAAGTATGTGAATCTTCAAAAGTGGCACAGATATTATATCATTTGCTAGCATTAGGCAGAGGGCATAAAAAATTTAAACCATAATTTGCTTTCTTGCTCCCAAAGAACAGGAAAAATGCCATGTATTTTTCTCATATTCTTTTTTGCTTACTTGTATCACATCTTGGTCCTACAAAACCATATGGGCAGGTGCAGAGATTTCTGGCCAAGCACGTACCTCCATTTTGACACGGTGGTTTACAATGTGCTGCAGATACAGAATTATGTTGTTCAAGAAATCACCTCTAGAAAGATGCTTTATAAAAAAGGAAATGTTAATAACTGACAGCGACCAAAAAACTGGAAAAAAAAAAAAAGGAGTTATATGTAATGCCTTTTGACAAGGTTAAGTTACAAGAACAACTTCAATAGTAGAGTCCCAACAGTGGTGGTCACCCCCAAAAAAAGAAGGCTGCTTTCACACAGTGCTTAAGGAGTATTTAGCTTAGAGGCAACTACATTCACTGGTGAACTGCTCTACTTACTGTGAAAGCTAAATTTAGTAATATTCAATCACAACATTTACAGTGTATAGCAAGAAAATTAGGAGATATACCAACAAGTAACTCAAGAGTTCTGTTAAAGTGACAGTAAAATGAACAAACCTTTTTACTGTCAGAATGACCAGTCACGGGTAGTTATGGATTTAAAAGCGAAAACTACTATATTTACCTTCCTCACAGGTGGAGCCACTGTATCCTGGTAAACATTCACAGACGTTGGGCTTAATGCACTTCCCATGGTTTTTGCAATCAGGTCTGCATAGAGCTGTACAAAAAAATCAACAGCACTCTGCAAATTATTAATTTGTGCATATGGGTTACCATAAGCAAAATTAACATGCCATACTCACCAGCCTGACAGTTGTGACCAGCATAACCAAGTTTGCATTTACAGATATTGGGTGCCACACACTCCATATTTTTGCCACAAGGTTGTCCACATCTTGCTGAAAGGCAATGAAGAAAACAAAGAAAGGAATAAGGAAAATGAAAGTGGCATTTCAGCATGTTGTGCCTTGCCTGACATAGTGATCACAGAGAATCCGTTATGTCACTGCCAATACATGCAGAGTCTAAGGCACATCAGGAAAGTATTTTTAAGTGCATCCATAAACTAAAAGCCTGTAGGTTATGCCAGTATTAATAATGAAAATGAGAAAATTCAATACACCACACTTTGAACTGATTATACAGTAACAATATGCTTGCAAGTTATAAAGACATCTCAAGATTCTTTTCTGCAAAGCATGTAAGTGCAATTACTTGTAATACCTCTGCAAGTGAAGCCATCTCCATAATAACCATAAGGACAACGACCGCATCTGACACTTCCATCCTGACTTGGCTCACAGGGTACACCAGGAAAACAGGGTAAATCAGAACATGTCACTGCTTTAGGAATCACAGTTTCACTCAATTCTCCAAGAACTGTTTTTGGTGGGAGAGTGACTTCGACAAGGGCAAAAGGTAAATGACTCGCTTTATGCTTAGCTAAAAGGTGCAGAACTCTCTGAGCATTTCCACCTTTGAAGGCTTTGTTTGGCAAAGAATGTCCTTTGCTTATACTTGCTCCACTGCTAGGGGAGGTCTTCCTGCTGCTCTCAAAATAGCTGAAGGCCTCAGCTTGGGCCCTTGTTTTCTTCTCAGGTGATACAGCATGGCTCCTTGAAGATGCAGCCTTTAGAGCATCTACTGAAGAACTGTTTTTCACATCAGCAAGGTGACCATTGACGGTGCTTAGAGCATGAGCAAATTTTCCAGTAACCACAGGTTGCACAGAAGCACTTTTCCGAGAATCAGGTGTCTTCAAGGCAGTGATTGCTCTTACTGTGGAGGCTGGTGGTGTGCTGCTAGTGACCATTTCTGTAGAAATAAAACTCTTCAGGACATGGGTAGAACTGGGAATATAACTTGACATGCTTAAAACCATCTCAAAGGATGATGGTTGAAAACCTACAGTATGTTAAAAAGAAATGGGGGAGAAGTATGTGAATACTATCAGACTTGGGGAATGTTTTCTGAATAGATAAACATACAGCCCAGTCATTCTGTGCTTCAGGAAGTTTCTCCTTGTACTATGTGAGAATGTAAGGATGCTGTAGAACCTAACTGGGAGAATTAGAGAAGATTAAGGTATTCTGATTATGACCATTCCCACCCTCACCATGGCCTTTTCTTGGCTGGAAGATAAGGACAAAGCACGATTTATAGGAGCAGAGATTTTCCCCTATTAGGCCAATAAACAGATTTACTGTCAGCAATTTATCAGTTCCATATATTGCTTTCAACTAGGTAACTGAAAGAATTTAAAGAAAAGATATTGCATATGGTGCATCAGTATGTATAAGCATCCACATACATATGGGTTTATTTCTGCTTTTAGTGCTTAGACACACTGATGAACCACGGACAGTATTCTAGGTGAATAAGCCACCAACTTGTAGCAAAAGTATTACCATGTTTTATTCTTCAAACACTTTAATCAATTTTCTTAAACTTTCCGCATGGGTTTTAGTAGTGGGATGTTTCAACTGTTTAATAAACATCAGAGACTGCCTCAGTCTCCTCATTCAAAAGAGTGCAAAATGAGTGATAAGTTCTCCATATTCTGCCCAGGGAAAGTATGTGGTTTGTGGAAAGAAGTACAGCACTGTAATCCCAGACTGGTAGAATACTGTATATGGGGTTTTAGCATTATGGGGCAGTGGAGGAATGAAACCCTGACCCATTTATAACTCCCACTGCTGAAAAGTAAACCATTTTGCAGCTGATGAAGAATTATCCAGCACTGGCAATGCAGAGAGAGTCTTCCTTCTCCACCAGCAACAATTGAGAGATAAAGGGAAAAGACACATGAGACTTTCCTGCAAAGAAACCCCCAGCAGGCACAGACCTGGAAATGCCAGCACCAGCATTTACAGAGTTTCGGAATAAAGACACTCACTTGCCATATCCTTCACCTTTTCTTTGAGTTTAAGGAGGAAAATGGCATTCAACATAATGCCATAAACTTTTGTTTCTCTCATGTAACAGATGTCCCTATCCCCCCTGTTACCTATTCTGTCAGTGGTTGGTCACTAAAACAAAAGGCAACTGTAAGAGTGTCATACATCACACTGTTAACAAAATCACTTGACTGACCCAAGGGATTTGTTGATACTGACATTTCAGTCTCATTTTTCAGTTCAGAATAACACCCAAGTAATTAATAAATTGTGTCAAACTGAAAAATAAAGTGAATAGCATAAAACCGACTAGAACCTTTATTTGCCAGCTATCAGTACGAGAATAAGAAATTCCATTTTCTTCATGAAAAGAATCACCTTTATTCCCTCCAATTTCTCTTGCAGAATCCTTCCTTTCAACATCAGTGTCATCAAATCTTTCTGAAAAGATGTGAAGGCTCATTAGTAGTGCACAGAAATAGCTACATTTGTTTAAATTTAAATAAATTACAAACAGAGTTAAAGTTTTACTGCATAAAAACCCCTCAAAATTCAGAAAGCAGATAAAAGTTTAAAAATGTTTCTTAAAAGGTTTTTAACAGAGTATTTTAAAAATACAGCTTATTCAGTAATGGCACATAAATTAATGTTTGGCAACTGCCTTGACTTGGGTAAACACTTTTATGTTAATAAATCTAACAGAACTATATTTTTCAATAATTTATCAATAATTTATCTTACTATGAAAATGATGAAGAAAAAATTGCCAAAAATATTCCATTGTATTCTACTTCGATGTAAAAGAATGGGGGTGTGTTTTATATCTGTTTTTTCTACAGTGGAAAAAGTGTTTTACAGCTGTGCTGACCCAGTACAGTCTAATGCTGTCATCAGCAGAGACACAGTTCTACTTTGCTGACTACTGAAAAGAATTCCAAATTATTGTTAGAAAGATGAAGTACAATCAAAGATATTTTATCTGAATGACAATAATACAATACCATTCTTCTGAAAATCAAATAATTTTACCATGACAGGACTTCCCATCTCCTTGCAGATTATTTGGACATGGACCACAATAGTAAGAACCGAAAGTATTGAAGCAAAATACTCCAGGGAAGCAAGGACTAGATGCACATTCATCTACATCCTCTTGACAATTTTTACCTGTATTGAAATACAGATTTAATTTTCTTTATAATATTGTGTCAGTTGACTTTGATGGTATGTTTATAAAAGTACAATGTATGCAAGTGCTGGGGAAAAAAAAAAGTGCAACCAAACATTTCAGTACATCTAATAAGAACAGCTGATAAGGTTTGCTATTCACATTTTTTCATCTCATATCAAGTATTTTTCTTATTGTTGAATATAGAGAAATTGGCTGAGGAAACTGCATGCTTATCTGAAGGAAGAATCCCTTATGTTTCTCCATGTTGCTGAATTTACCTTTGCAGGGGAAAACAATGGAAATTAGCTTTCATAGTGAACTAAAATAAACAACTGTTATGCAAAAAAATCTTGATATATATCATATATCTGTACCACAAGACCATAAAATTTCTTCATAATATAACAGTAAGTTATTTACAGTGAAAAATAAAATTGTAGATATAAAATTAAAAACACTCCTATTCATCACTAAACATGATAAATCCATGGAAATAAAGTAGCAATTTACCTTGAAGTTCATGTGGACATTCACAGTAATAGCTGTTTATTCCATCCACACATCTGGCAATACCACACTGGTTAAGTTTACAGTCATCAGTATTCACTTGACAGAGATCACCTTCAAATCCAGCCACACACACACAAAGGTATCTTCCACTTCCAGGTGGGAAATTAATGTTTGTCACACATGAGCCATTATTTAGGCAATCACATGATCTCACACTGACCTACAAGACACACCCAATAAGACAGTTTTCTTTTTTTAAATGAACTAGCAATGAGTTCTGTAAACTGATATCTTAAATATCTTATTAGCATCATTTTACTGTAATATTCATTACCTCTATTTCTACCTTAGTAGTTGCATTGCAGTCATCTGACAAAGAAAATGTTAATTTATGGGCATTCATTGACACAGCTTTCCACAAAAAGAGACCTGATGGGGAAAGACTGGCACCTTCTGGACCAGAATCCAATGTGAAATGAATAGCAGAGCCCTCTGGATCTGAAGCCAAAAACTGATATACAAAATCTTCTCCATAAAATGTCTGTAGCATACCCTGAAAAGTTTCAAGCACTGGAGGCTGGTTATCTGCAACAAAGGAAATATTTTCCTCTTCTAAGCAAAAGTTGCAATATACTTATAAAAATTAAAAGGAATATATCTTTCTACTAAAGAAATCCCACATACTTATTTCTCTTAAATTCTAATGTCATTCAAATGGCACAGGAAAAACACTTGATATTTTCAATACTAGCAAGTGACTGCCACAAGCAGGAATCCATCCACAGTAGCAAAAACCAAGCAGGGAGAAGAAGGCATAATCAATGTCTCAGCTCCTAACTCTATCCTATCATCCTCCTTGCAGAAGAGGTTGTGCTCCTTAGGTTTAGAGTATTGCCTCTGGTTTACATTCTTCTCTCATTTCTGACTTTGGCAGTATTGAATTTCAATCCATAATATGAAAATCCCTCCACTCCCTGTCTTTTGGATGAGTTTCATTTCCATTCACATTTCATCCTTTTAGAACAGGTATATCTACCTTGGCTTCAGTACAAGTTTGAACTTAGACAAGAGTCACCAAGACAGGCATCAGAAGTCCCATTCGGACTTTTCAGGACCTTTCCTAATCAAGGCAGAGTGTCATGAAGACACTGATGGAATGCTTGTATTTGCATTATTATGGACTGGGGTTGGCAGGACAGGCTGGATGGCGAATATGAAAGCTCCAAGAAATATTCCATTTGGTGAAGGGACCAATGTGGTATGTTCATCCAAAACTAAAAGCACCAAAATAGCTACAACTTCTATGTTAGAACTTTGTACTACAAAGAAGGAAAATGAAAAATCTAGACTTAGGTTTTACCTTCATAATGTGGTTTCTAATTGGACTGCAGTAAAACAGCCTTGGATGTACTTTCAAGTATTTAGGCCACATATCTATGCCATCAAAGTAAATGATGCCCACATATTAAGTGTCTAATAAATATGACATGTCATTTAATTCGGTTTGTGATCTCCAGTTGTTTGTTATCAGACTAATTTGTTGAAAAATACCTGTTACACCTGTATGTAGAAGACTAACATATGTGGAAGTAGCTGTGCCAAATATCAAGACTCCAAAATGCTAATTAGTCTGAAAGTTGTTAATTTTCATTAGTTATCTGTAATGACTACTGCAGGAGATTCAGGGAAAGAAAATTAGAATATTACATATATGTAACTGGAAACAAAAATATAATTTTCAGAAACTAATGGAAATGCCAAAACACTTAAAACATCACTATAACCATAAATTTAAAAACTTTGCAGATTTTCAACTACTTGATATTAAAAAAGAACTATTTAGAACTTACTTTCCACAACTGACCAAGTTAACTTTGATAAGTCAGGTCTGCACAGTAAGCAAAGGCTGGTTGGATTTGTGTCTCCTTCACCATAACAGAGTCCATCTATGTTGCATGTTTTCTCCTTTTGAGGAAATAAAATGTGATTCATTAATATTTTTGGTTATCAAACTGGTTATGAATTTGTAAGTATCAGATAAAATCTGATCATTCTGCACTTCTATTAAATAACTAAGCTTGTTTTTAAATCTGAACAACTGACAGCAAGTTTGGTTTTATTTGGTAATTATATGAAGAGCTTTTGGTTTGATTTTTTACATTTAAAATAGCCTCATCCCAGCTTCTCTTTGAAAATCACTGTTGGAAACAAAAACAGGGCTGATTTTTTTAGATTTTTTTTTTTAGCTTGAAAAAAATGCGTATTTTCATAATAGAGAGTAGTGAAACATATACCTTTAATGTACATAATCCAGATTCTTGTGGTTCACATGTTTGACAGGCTCCATCATATAATATCATTGTTTTGGAGTTGCTATAAACAAATCCATCATTAGAAATCTGCAAGGTGAACAGTAAAAATGGATTAGCTGATACGGGTATCACCCACATAGTCTGGTAGCCTGAGCTCATTAACAGACACCCACATGCAGGTGTTTAACTCGCACAGCAGTCATCAGAAATCTAATCAAACCTGCCAATGAGTCTAGGCAGATTTTGACCAACCACATGCAGGTGTCTACTTAAGGCAAATTGGATCGTGTGTGGGCTCTATTGACCTTATTGACTCCATCTGTATGAGAGCTCAGATAGCTGTCCACACAGGGATTGTACCTGTGCCTGAGCTCAACTCAATTCTACTACAGATGGATCCAAGGTCATTTGAAATACTCTAAGGTACCTATCTGGCCTTTAACTTCTACTCTTGAAGAATGTGTCTCTGCAGGACCTAGTTTGTATCTATCAGTCCCCTTGCAAGAGAACATCATCAAATGATACTTGACACTTAAGCTTAGGGGACAAAACTTAGACCCCCCCAAGTTAAGCAAGCTGATGTCTCCCTTTAGTACCATTAAATAAAGGATAATTTCTACATGATGTATTTTCATCTCAATTGGAATATTTAAAAGTGAGTATTTGAAATTTCTGAGAGTACCTTTATTTCCCATCTGGCAATAGGTTTGTCATCAACCACATCCATGACATCAGACTGCTGGCCGTCATTTGGTAACTGGCAGTCAACAGTCCTGGCATTTTGGAAGGCAGCTGGCATAGTTAGAGGTTCTCCAGGAATCCACTGTCTGTCACTATACTGAACGTTAAGACAGAAAATTTTATTTTTCACTAAAATACATAATGAAAACATTTTTATCAGAGAAGAACCTCCCCTTGTATTTAACAGTGTTTGAACAAGTCTAATGGATTAGAATGCAGTGGCAAGTATTACATGACAGTATTTGCACACACCGATTTTTCCTTAAGCCTTTTACTGAGGGAGAACAGGCAGAGAAGTCTTTCCTGATGCATGGCCCTTTGGCACTGCATGCCAAGGACAAACAGCCCTTCCAGCTGGAAGGTAAGAGGAGGGTGTAGCAGTGGGTGATCCTCCAACACACTGATCTGACGTGGAAGTGTCTCTTTCACTCCATCTCTGTTCCCATGCGAGGACAGGCTTTAGTCAAAGGAACAGATGAGGGTTTTGGCAGGGCTCAGGAATCATTCTGGGTGCCCAGTTAATGCTGGCAGCTGGCCATTTAGCCCTTGTACAAGCCAATAGGTTGTTCAATAGAACAGGACACCATTGACTTGCTGACTTTTCTTCTCAACTGCTGTGAGAACAAGGCATCCAAGGATCCATCTTGAGAGCTCAAGATAACAGCATAAGGGTGGTAATACGATTTGACTGAAGTATTGATGTGGAAGCAGGGATAAGCATATGGAAAATAAATAAAATGAGATGGAAGTAAGAATCCAGGCATACTAAGAATCAAGACAACAGCAAGTAAAAAGAATTTTGAGCTTGACTAGCTTTTATTGAGCTGGCATATTTTTTTAGTTACTGGAGCCAGTCAAAACATCTATTCAATCCCAATCCTCTCATGAAGAGTCATCTGGTGTATAGGCCTTGCCTTTTTTTTTTTAACAGAAGTATAAAAGTTTTGCTAAGAAGACGTATGTGCTACTTCTGTTCCAAACAACCATTTTTTTATTACACCCTATACTAAGTTAAGGAATTCACAGAAAGGGTAATTATAAAAGCAAAAGATTTCTAAGTATGTATTTTTGAGTGCATTTAATACTGTAATGTTTGAAATGTGATATAGTCTACTTCTTCAGAAACCTTTTGTTACTAGCTGGAGGCAAGTTAGATAATTTTTTCAGAAACAGTTTAACCTTTCAAAAACCAATTAAAAAGCCTTCAGATCAGTAAGTATTACAGATCATAAGGTTCAAAACAGAAGGAAATAAAACTGTATTTTTGTTTTGCAGAGAAAAAACATACAGAATTTAGAGGTAAAAGATGAGAATATCTCTGTAATCATTGGTTCCTGGCCATTTCCTACCCAAACCTCTATCAAGTATCTACTCTAAACTGGGTAAGACAGCCCATGGACCACAGATATGATTTAAAATTTCAGAGAGGAAAATACCAAAAAGAAAAATAATTTCTAAATTCTGTCAAAATGCTTCTCCTATGAAATTCTGATAATTTAATTTGATCTATCTCAAAATACATAAATACTGTTACAAGTCAATTGACATTTCCTTAAATTTACTATTTCTCCAGGCTGAAAAACTAAACAAAACAAAACAGTATTCCAAACTTCCTTTCTTTTGTATGCTTAAGGAAAAAAATTAACAGCTTTCTCCTCAACTGAAGCTAAGAGCAGTAAAATGGCCCTTGTCAGTGAGAAGATCATCACTGAAAGTGACTAAACAGGAAGTTTTTGTGTTGGGAGCCAAATACACCACGACCAAGAGATATTTCAGAATATCTTGCCATGAGTTAAAAGTGAGACATTTCAAACTGTGATAAGTGAACTCCCAATAATTGTCTTACTGTGAGCCTGGTCTAAAAGTCTTTTAATCTAAAGGGAGTGTAAACTTCTTCTTGACGATCATTTCATGACAACTTGAGTGGATACATGTTGAGTTTAAGAAAAATCTATAGCCAGCATGCCTAATCTGTCAAAATAATTTCAGCATCTGCTGGAAATACCTAAGGAAAACTATTGTCTCAGGAAGAAAAAATTTCCCATCGAATGGTTCCCCTTTCACCAGCTCTCACCCCCTCCATCATCACACCAATAAAATACAGTTTTACTCTTAGCTTTTTTTGTTCTCATGTCTAACATGACATAAAACGTTGTAATTGCTGACCATTTATTCCAGGCTACTACTTGTAAATAGCTTATATCTTTGGCTTGAAAAATTTTTCTAAGAATGAAGAACAATAGTCTCTCTACACAAATTTCCCTTAAGTTTACAGTGGAACATTTTTTAATCTCCTGCTCAAACCTGACATATATCATTTAATAAGCCATGGTATTCTACCTCTGGGAAATGGACAAGATATCAAAAATGCCTTTATCTTTTCCTAACAGATTTATTATGTTTATAAAAGGCTATTTCAAGCATTACATTTGAGACAGAAATCTAGTAATGGCTTTAACCTTGCTGTCCTTTTTCAAAGAAGTGGTACTTCAATTCCTCTCTATAAGCACTTAAAAATACAACGATGTACTGGTTGTTACTAATAGGGCTGCCCTTGCCCTTTTCTGATGGATAGCTGCTGCATGCTGTTATCTCCCTCCCAGCTGCTGAACATTCCCATTATGTTTTGTATTTCTCTTATCACGGAGGAAATGGCAATCTTGCAAAGTCTTGAGTGTTTGCTGCAAAGTGCTGAGTGACTTTGCTTTTAGCTTCCACTAAAGCACTGCGTTGTACCCTCATCAATGAATAATATCTTTGACGTTTTGTCTCTTGCTCTCTAAGAAGTTTAAAATGTAATTGTCACTATTCAGGGAGACCTACTTGCAATTTGACGATTTCACATTTCAGGTTCAATGAGTCCCTGAAGCCATGTCCAAACACTCTCACTGATGTGCAGTCATACTGTCGAGTATCGCACAGCCCAGCATTCTCCAGCTCTGTAATTTCTGGAGCCTGGTCTTGGAAGCAGAGATTAGACAAGAAATGCTACTATGAGAACTCATTCATATGCGTTCACATTATGCAATATGTTTATTTTTCTATCCAACCATGAAAACTGTGGAAAAAACAAAATCTAAATGCAGCTGAAGGAAAGTATAAACAGAAAGATTTTGCATTGTTAGACTGAATCTTTAAATTTAAAGCCAGGTGTCTTCTCTTGGAACCTCAGTATTAGGAAGCAGAGAAAATTCAACTGACAATAAACACTTGTGAATGCATGTTTTGCTTTCTCAACTATGGCTCTTTACATTACACTTCCCGAATAAAATTGAAATGAAACTAAGGCCTTAAAAATAAGAACTGGAAAGGAGACAGTTACACAATAATTTATATAGGGATTATTTTTTATTAAAAACTAAAAAACTAATATCTCAGATGGAAGTTATTTCAGGAAATAAACTGACAAATCAGAACATTCAAAACCAATTATTTTCTATGAAGTAAAACCAGCTTATTTTAGTCCTCTTGAAGTCAAATATTTCTTATTATTTGATTTCTTCTTTCTCTATTTGCTTTTAAATAAGTTGCTAAAACAAAAACACCATTGCAAACCAAAATATTAACAGGTTTTATTTTGAAAGAGTTTTGAGTTTGGTACTGTTCACATTTTTTCAGTGTAACAGTTAAACTCAATTCTTGGTGAATATCTTACCTACTGAAAATGAAAAAAACTCTGCCCAGTACTATTTGCCATACCTCTTTCTTCTTCACAATTAATTCTGCTCCCATCTCATCTAACAGTTAGCTTACAGAGATGTAACGTCACTGAAGACATAACATCCCACTTAGAGGTGTTAAACAGGACCACATAAACTATAAAAATCTAGGGGAGGGACGGATGTGGCATATTTTCCCTGAAGAAGACAGCACGTGGAAACATTGCCAGTCTCTTCGAGCTATACCCTGCATTGCAAACTGACTTTTTAAATCTGACCCATTAGAAACTAAGCTCATGTTTTGTCCTTGGAAACAAGAAAGCTGAATGCAAAATAATTATAGCCGTAGTAAACTGGAACTAAGTAATTGAGAACCCTTGTCCATGTACAAAAGCAGGAGAGAAAGGCAGCAAAACAAATACACTTTGCACAAACACTGAGAACATTATTGAAGTAAATCTTATTTTCCCCCCCACTTACCAGCCAGTATGCTGCAGTCATATGAACTGTAGCCTTGAAAACATGCACAGCCCCATTCTGTACATTCCCCATTACCACTGCAGAGACTGGGACACTTTAAAGCAGTAAGTAGGCTCTCAACCGACTCTTCAAGTTCCTGTGGGTTGTAATTTATTTCTTCTAAAATTCTTTTCTCACATTCATTCTCCAGCAGGGCTAAGGAAGCTTCTGCCCAACTGAGGTCATCTTTCAGCAGCAAATCTTTAACGCACATATCGATGGCATCCCCTGTTCGCCGGCCAAGGAGGGCACCACAGGATCTTCCTATGCTGGAATTAGCTATTGCCTGCTGGCACAGGAACAAAGCACTGGATTCAGTGAGGCCTGAAGGCGTGGGCCAAGAAGGAAGGAGCTTTTCATCTGTGTCAGTGGCGTGGTCCTCTGGGAAAAAATAACTGTATCCCTCTAAATCTGTTTGGCTGAGACTTTGGAAGAGGAATACTGGATGGTATTCATAATAATTTTGGCGCTTCCCTCTACTTGTAGCAGATTGACTTCTGTGAATATGACTGCTGTAATGGTGAGAATTTCTCCTAACACCTAAACTTGAATTTCCTTCTCTTTCTGTACCAGTCTTTCCCACTGAGGTGGCAGAGAGACGCGAGTTTACTAGCAATGTTTTGTGAAGTTTAGTTTGATTATTCTGCCTTTGCAGAAATGTAGATGAATCCATTTCATGTGTAGATGAACGTTTCCTTAAGCCTCTGACAAGATCAACTGGACCAAGATATTCAGCTGTGACATCCAGTCCGGGTATCAAAGAAAGAAATCTACCATTTTCACTTTCTTTACAAGACAGAGGACGTTCTGACTGAGTAACTGTCTCCAGTTTGTTTCCTGGTTGATATAATCCAGCATCTTCAAGTGCACAGTCACAGAAGACAATTTTTCTAGAAGATGTTAACAAAGCAGGTGTCTTGTCAAATAAGCTCTCTCCTGGTAAAATTCTAGTGAGGAAAAAAAAGATGAAACTGTATCACCTGAACTATTTCCTTTGTGTTATCAAAGTATTAACGTTTTATGTTCTTTGTTGTTTCATACTTTTACATGTAAGTCTGCAGCACACACCTGTATTTAAACACCAGTTAAAACACAAAGCCTCAAGAGTAGCTTATAAAAGAATTTAGAGAAGTGGACGTTTTCGGTATATCTCAGTACTTTGTTCCAAACTTAATCAAATTAAACTTACATCATAGTACTTACATACTTATTCGGCAATTCAGTTTTAATTTTCTCTTAAATTAATTAAGGAATGCAATGATGACATTCTAACATCAACTCAGAAATTTAAAGAGATCTTTTTTATCACTCTGACAAGTTTTTAAGAGTGTGAAGGAGAGGTAGAATCAAAAATGAAGACATTTGATTTATCAACAGAAGCATTTTCTTACCTCCACTCCTTAATAAAAGCAAAAGGAACATTAGCATGGTCTGGGATTCCCATGCCACTCACAGTGTGGTAGTCATTCTCTGCATTTCCATCAAAGGTGCCACAGAGTCCCACTGTATGCCTGTAATCTGAACTGGGAGCCCTAAGTGTTATGCTCATTCCCCATTCACTCACATCAGCACGAACAAAAGCTCCAGAAGAAAACAAAACCTAAAATGAGATTGAAGGTAGCCTCATGAGAAACAGGATTTTAAAATTTTTCGTATTCTATAAGCAATTATTTACCACTTACTGTTACTTTTCTTCCTAGGTAGGATTCAGTGATTCTGACATTGCTTCCTGTTGTGTCTCTGTTTATTACAGTTAAGTGTGGCTGTGATTCATGGAGCTGACCACTGCACATGTCAAATGCAATTATATCACTTCCTTCCCTAGCAACAAAGCCACAGTTGCAGGATGCTGGGTAGTGAAGACTTCCACAGTCCCACTGGCGAACATGAACTTCAAAATCTCGAGATGTACTCTTATAGAGAACAAATGTTCCTGTTTTAAAATTGTCATAGACTCTGGAATCAAAAGAATATCATGTGATAGCACTTTGGTTATGAAATAACTCTATCATTACATGTCAGCAACTTTATTTTCAAGCAGATTTCTAATATTTGGTGAACTGATTGATACTGAAACTCATTTTCCCAAGACAGAAAAAATAGTACAGTCCTCAGAGCAAAATACATCTTTATCCTGAGCAAACACCATTGCATCTTCCTCTGAGTAGCTGTAAATTGAGAAAATTAAACCTTATTTTTATAGAAGAAAAGAAGGCTCATGAGTGGAATACATGTAGACAATGGCTGTGCATGGAAACATAAGCATAAAGCTACCACCATTCTTTGATTTCTTTTTTTAAACAGTCCATCTGTAGGGTACTTCTCAACCTTTGTGTTTCTACAGCAGTACACCTATGCTGCAAGAGCAATAAGATGCATAGCAGTGTGCATGTGGGGGCAGCTGCTGAAAACTGCACAAGTACCCTTGACAAAATGATTCAGAAAGTCACATCCTTTTAAAAAGGTCTGCTTTATTAAGATGGAGATGGGGAGTGCTTATTCCCAATGATCATTTAAGATGAAAACCATAAATAGCAACTTGCTTTTTTTCCTTAGGGGTAGCCATCTGTCCCCTGAAGCAAGGTTAAAATAGCCAATTTAATGATTCAGCAGCAAGAGAAAAAAAAAAGAAAAAGAAGAAATAGAAAGAAAGCCCCCAAACTTTTGCTGTAAGTTTAATAGCCTCTTGGCTATAAATGGCATTTGACAGTTGATTGTAGACTGGCAGTTTGCTTTGTATATCATGGGCCAGCAGACAAACTGCAGATGGCTGCACTACTGGGACTGCATTGGATTGTCCGTAATTCAGTACATAATTTTTTTGTAAAATAGGTAGCAATATTATTTATCCTTAAAAAGAAAGTTCTTTCTCTGCAGCATCATGCTTCCAGACAGAACACATTGCAGTAAAACACTACTTCATGAGAAAGCTTGATCACAATGCATCTGTGGTTACAATGCCCAGTCAAGACATCCCTAAACTTCCACTGAAGGAGAAACTTCAAGATCAAGATAAGCCCATAGCAGTAGTCACAGTTCTGTCAGAGAACCAATCACAACTTTTATTTCTCCTTCTGTTATCATGTCAGGGCTGAACATCCTTACTTGGAAGTAACATATCCTGTTCTCGCATGGCCACTTGAAACGTGCTTCTGCTGAACACAGAATATAAAGCTCCCAGGTGTGGAGCCTGTGTTTGTTCAGACATCCTTTGTGATTTAGAAATACTTTGTAAGAAAGAAGCACACCCAAACCAGTTGAGGCTAAGAAAGCTGTTTTCACTTCAAAATCCTTTTTGGCCAGTGATGTGCAAGTGACAGCAGAAAATAAGTTGCTTTCAATGCCACTAATAATCACAGCAAAATGCTGTGCAGACAGCAGACAGCTTCTAGTAATTTGATCCTTACAAGGATTCAAATACTGACACACAGAAATAGAGAAACCATGCTTTTGTTTAGAAACAACTTTGCATTAAAAGTTTTGTTTACTCAATCATTTATCATGGTTCATATTTAATATATGAACATTTCTATTCTTTGTAGTCAACAGACTCCACAGCTACCATTACTCTTGCCCATTTGCTTCATCCTCTTGCCAAAAACACAAAACTTGTCTTTAAAAATGCAAATATTTCAAACCTCATCATGACTGGCAACCTTTTATCAATTAAAGCTTTTACCAACATTTATTCTTATTGTAAAAAAAAAATAAATTGTAAGACATTCACTGCAATTGCAAAAAAACCACAGCTGACTTGTATCACCAGCACAGATTAAGAATAAATACAGAAATAATTAAAACACACCTCCCAAAACCCACCCACAAAAAATCCCAACACAATTTTAAGAGCAGCAAGCCAGTAATTACCTCCCATCAAATGTAATTATATGAGGGTCAGTAAATGAGTAGCAGTAGGCAGTGGGTAGATCCCTAATTGTAATCTTCAAAACAAAGAAAAAAAAATTGTAAAAAATGTCAGGTTAGGAAATAAATGGACTCAGGTACATTATTGATCTTATAAAAATAGTTTACATTCCAATAAGTATATTATATTATAATCAATCTTAGTAGTTACTTCAGTATTAAAAGGTTAAAAAAAAATCCAAAGGAAACCATAAAATTTCAACAAAACACAAAGCAACTAAAATCAACCACTTAAAAACCTTAGTGTGAATCAGCAAGTTATAACTGAAATAAAAGCTTCACTAACACCAGCCACACTCCTGGACAGTTTACAGAGCTTAACATGAAGATTTTCAACCTGTGTGCTTTCTGGAACATAGCCATTCCACAGGAAATTCTCACTGGATATAGGTTCAACTGCAATTCTTGTAATCCTGTCTCCATCCTGCATGAAGTCTGTCACAGCAGTGAAATAAATTACGGCTTGACTACAGATTCCATTATTGCAGGATTTCTGGAGAAGATCCGCATGACAAGAAGAAAGAGCCAAGTTTAGACCTATCTGCTCTTTACCTGTTTTAAAGAAAATACATCATTAGTGAGTTCTTCCCCTAAATAAGCCACATTCTGCATACTGTTAATATAGATACTAACTTATTTACATAATCTTTCAGAAATTAAAATAATTATGCATTTTTCTTGGGTTTGGTTATGCAAAAGCCCTCCTCTCTACCTCTTCATATACATGCCCAAGACAATGCTTTTGCATTCCCCAGTTTGATAGACAAATGGAAATCATGACAGGCTTGATAATGTGAAAAAAAATTGTACGCCTAAGGCAAGGCTCCTTGTGGTTCACAGGATTTCTGCTTGAGAAAATACTACAGAAAATTATTATAACATTAAAAAATGATGACTTTGTGACTGCATATATAATACTTGCAATGCAACAGGTAAAGAAAATTAACCGAATTACAAACTTTACAAGTATTACAGTATTCTGTCTATTCAAGTTAAAGAATGTGGCTCTGATAACAATGTCTACCAAAACAACACCTGCAAACTTCTACAAGTAATCCTTTCATATTTTCAGCAGCATCATACAGACTGTGAAAACTTTAACATTTTAGAAAGTATTTATTTTACAGTGTAACAACCTCCCTGGAGAAGGAAGTTTATTGTATTTATAAAAATATGTTAAATACACAAAATGTAACAAAATCAGGGTAATACTTACCTTCATCAACACTATATAATTTTAGTGAGATTTTGCAGTCACTTTCTAGCTGGCTAAACTCAGGACAAGGAATAGGAATGCTACTTTCTATTGTCAGTCTGTATTCCTTCCCATCTTCTGATATATCAGATGTTTCTGGATGTATCTAGCACAGAAGAAACTGTACTTAAAATGCAATCTTGGTGAGTAAAGTACAGCACTGCTTCCTAATCAGCCAGGAGTGCTTATTTACATGGGCTGAGGAGCAGCAACATATTGGAGATGCACACACAGTAGCCAGAACCTTGAAGAGGTGGGTAAAGGGGCAAGGATAAGGAAAACGCAAGAACAAAGCTTAGCTAGAAAGGAGGGAGTTAGCAAACCACATTTTCACCACAAAAATGAGTAACCCTTGGAAGGTAAGATAGATACAGTTTTGTGTACTGTTTGAATGGGAGGAAGGAAGTGGGAAGCTACCTACAGGCAACAATTCCAAAAGAATTTGGAAGCATCATATTTCTTCTGGAATTCCTCTCTGCAAGCTTACAATACAGATCACCAAAACTGTATAATCAAAACCTCAATCAGAGATCAGTAACAAGGGCCTACAGCTGAGCTTGGTAAGCTGGGTGGAATCCTGAATGCAGCCTCACAGGGAAGCAAAGAGAACACATTGCCTCTTTGCAGGGTACACTGCAGAGCTGCACTTCCAAGTGAGAAATCTGGGCATTGATCCTTCAGAAACAGGCTCAGGCTAAGTCAGCAGGATTACACTCAGTAAGTAATGACATGCACTAAGTCTTTCCAGGACTGGGGTCACATTCTTGGCCAGCAAATGGGTCCCTACAGCTCCATCCACGGTAGGAACTAAAACTAGTTTGTCACTTGGCCTCTGACCAATTGGCACAGCACAGCCCACCTTCAGCTACCCCTCTTTAAGCCCAAATCAGGTTGGCTCAGGGCTGTGCCCTCCAACTTTATGAGCTCAGTGCCAGTCGGCTCCAGCTGCTGGAAACCAAGGCCTGCACTGTGTGTGCAAGGTGCCAGTTCAGCCTTCCTGCACCTTGCATACATGGAGAGCACAAAAACCACCGCAACTCTCTTCTTATGGACAAATTTAAATCCACCTCAGCCAACAACATGCTCTATTAATTCACAGTTAATACATTCTAGTGAGAGGACTGACTGCTGTAGCAATACTCAAAGATTCCTACTACATTATGTTTTTAAAATTACCTTAATTCCAGCAAAAAATTCCTTGCTCTCAACCAAAGAGCTTTGTATATCTGGATTCTCCATGAAAAAAGCAGAACTGCTACAGTAGACCTGGAGGGTAAAACCAGAATAACAGAATACACTTTTGTCATGAAGTGGTCACATGAAGATAAAACTCTGCCACCATGGTCAGTTCAATGATTTATCATGGCCAGTCTTCTGGCTGCTCCAGAAGGTACCAATTGCCAGTGGTAATTGGTAAATACAGCTAAAGAAAAAAATAGACTGAGCATCCTAGGACCTTTTCCTGGCATATTTCAGCAGTGGTACAGAGACTACTTCAACTACTGGCTGCATAAAAATAATATTTCATGAATAATTAAAGTATCTTTTCTGGAGCATTTCTGCAACCAGTGATAGATATGAAAGTATATTTTACACTTGTTTATACGTTATTTACTACTTTTTTCCCCGTTTCAGAATTTTTGCCTTTTAATTTTGTTTAGTGACCATCAGATATTTGATTATATTTTTCCCGATTTTATAGGCCTGGATAATCTTTTTCAAGATGAGGAATTCAGTGTGATTTCCCTCCACTGAACTAGTTTCATGCTACTAGACACTGTGGTTTTGCTTTGGTTTGGTGATTGTTTTGGCATTTCTTTTTACTTTGCTGTATCCACTTTGAGATGTGGTGACCACACATACAGTATTTCTGATCCCCAAAAAAAGCAATTCATAGCAGCAGAAGGTAGCTTATGATTGTGGCTTTCCTTTTGATTGTCACCAAGCCAACACTGTCAGACAAGTCTTTGGAAAGCTCTCAAAAGACTTTTGGGGATTAACAATCACTATTGCTGTTCATAAGCCACCCAAGCAGCCTTTGGCTTGAACACACATTTGCATACCAATTACATTTTTTTGTTTTTTTATTTTCTCCAGGAAAAATTAACCTGTATTTAGGTATATATAGGTAAAGGGTTTATTGATTTTCCAATGCTCAGGCTTTTCAAAATTACCAAGAGAGCCTAAGTCTTCATTCTGGTACAATGGAAGGTAGGTCATCACACTGCTTTTGATGTCAGACATTAAAGTATATAAATCCTGGACACAAAATCAGTAAGCAGCAGCATATCCAGAGGGAAAAAAATATATATCTAGTGATTCAACAACACAGCTTTTCACAGCCTCTGGCTCTTACAGCCTCTCACTGAGATGCAGTTGCATCCAAAAATCATCTTAATTTACATTATTTGAATAAAAATTTACTTCCTGGAGGCACACTACACTGTGTTGAGACAAACAGTCTCAAAACCTCAAAGGCAGTGGTAGTTTTATTTCTGTGACGTTTATACATTCAGTTGGTGTAAGTAAGTAGAAGCAGTACGCTTCTGCCATGAAAAATTTTACAGCAAGGTGCTGAACCTCTCTCTAAAAACTCTTAGTGTCTACTGTGCCATATTTACAAATATACAAAGAAACCATAATAATGTTTCAACATACTCTGTCTCCAAGTCTGATGTTTATCCCATCTAGTTCTAGAAATGAGAAGGTATGAACTGCTGTTTCATGCTTAAGTTCTTCTTTGATACCTTCAGGAGAAAGTCTTGACCAAGTTACAATGAATCCAATGGAGCTGTTTGCAAAAGGAATGCCAAAGGTACACCTTAGGTAGATGCTGCCCTTGATAATCTCTGCTACAACCTCAGGAACAGATGGAAGTGGTGGTGACACAGATGGAGATGATGTAGGAGCCAGGTTACCTAGTCAAACAGAAGTATGGTCTGTATTTTTTACTTGGCACAAAATGAGTATTGCATACAATGACATTGACATATCTTTAGGCAATTAATACACTAATAATATTTACCTTTTTCATATGTGGAAAAACTACGTAATTTCTTAAGAGAAAGAAATATGTGTGTCTTCCTTCTATTAATTATTATATGGAGAAAAAACTCTTCATGAGCTTTTGATTATATTCTAGACAATAGGAAGGTTCTAAAAACATAAACAACAGAATAAAATACAATAATAAACAAAAGAAAAATATTATTTTGCCAGGCAGGAGAGAGCAACATGCAAAGGAATGTGTCTTACAGAAGAATAATTTCATTATTTATGAAGAAAGTGGGGAAAAAAAAAAGGAAAAAGGAAAAAAGGTGCTCATTCTGTTCCTACTTAGAAAGGAACAGAATAAGCAACAATATGATTTGTAGATTCCTCTTGCATTTTACTCCTGAATAATCAAAGTAATCTGTCATTCAGCATCATTACAATTACTTTTGGACATTTTGATAGTGACTCAAAATATTCTGAGAAAGAACCTCTGTAATCCAAGTATGTCTGAAACTACCTCCATACTGCTCATTTTGGAACAAACGAAGCAATACTGTTGATAACATGAACACGTTTTTATTCAAGACAGAATATCACTAAATGTTGATATTATTGGGTCACAGATGCACAGAAAACCTTGAAAATCAAAACAAAACACTCCCTGCTACAGACGCCTTCAATTTCCATTCCCTCAGGATCACAGGTCTGTGGACTTGCATCTGAAACACCTATAAAGTGTTTTTACATTGTATATTCACACATGCACAGAGTACGAACACCAGTGCTCTTAGTTATAGAACAAATGTCACAAAACACTAATTGATGAGCAAATTTTCAGAATAGAAGCAATCTTGTAATCTGATCCATGCATAGCTAAAACAGCAGTAAGCACAAAGCCCTGCGCTGGAAATCATCTAGGAGGAAGGGTACAGAACATTCTAGCACCTCTACACCTTTTACCGCTGATATGCTCAGCCAGTACTTATACATGTTGCTAGTGAATAAAAAGGAATTATACTATTCTCTTGAATATATATTTTGCATCCCCAAATTCATATCTGAATATTTATTCTATAACTGTAACCCTGAACAGCAAAACTCAGTGCAGATCTGCTTTGAAAAAAACCACCTTTGTACAGAGGCCTAAGAAAAAGTGCTTGTGCATTGCTATCATTTTGTATTTTGAATGCTATAGAAAAATAAGTGGAACTTGGCCTAAACATGAAAATGCCAGCTAGTCACTCTACTCAAACTGCATCAGGGTGGCAGCAGCACTGGAAATCCCATTCACCAAAATGAATGAAGAGCAGACTTTGCTGTTCCATGCTTCAGTGGTACAATGTTTGAATTCCTTAGCACGTACAGGACAGACTGAAAATTTGCATCAGGTATTTACAGCTATCAAGTGTTAGAGAGAAAACACAGTAAACATGGTAACCTAGATATAAAAAGCAGTACAACAGTACAATGTACTTCACATGACAACATCATCTTAAATGTGTGCATTTAAAACTTAAAATGTGTTTCAGATTTACAGTGTTCAGCAGAGGAAAATAAGGGTTATGCTTTTTGCCTGCTTTGTTTTGAGGTAGTAAAAATTCACTAGCTTGCTGCCTAGCTATGGTTTTGTATCTTCTTAGCTATGGTTTTATATCTTCTTTCTTCATGTACCAGGATCCAAAGCAAATGCAAGTCCTATTGTGCAGGTGCTCCTCATTGTTTCAGGCACATGCTTGCTGAACCCTTGGGAGAGTGTCTTAACAACAGGATCTAAAGGTATAATGCTGGGCCAACAAGGCACCAGAAAGCCCACTGATAGATCTGCTATTAAGCTTTTGAAAGTACTCAGTAATAGAGAATATGACTCCAAGCAATACAGCACATGATGCATGAAAATATTGCTAGTATTTTCACAATGGTGTGTTATACGAGCTAATAAGAAATTCCTACTACACTAATTTGTCACTGTTTCGCAGTATTTATAACTGTAAGGATTTAACTATGGCTTGCTTGTCTGAAAAATCTGTCATGAATAATGAAATACTGAAGTTTTGAGCTGCAACATACTTTTGCAGCACAGGCACCCAAGACAATGGAAGGCATTCCAAAAGGTCTCCTGTTCTTTCTCATAATACTAATAAAATATGTATCAGTAGAGCATTTCCATGTTGAATTTTCTTCTAGCAAAAACATGTATACCCTCCAAAAAGATAACAGTTACAACAAAAATGTTCCTAACAATACTAAATAATATTTGATATAAACACAGTTTGCTCAAGTTCTTAAGACAAAATTTACTCTGATACATAATTCCATGCATGTTCGATAATGGGTTTTTGGAGAATCTTAGCACCTTGAATTTCACTGAATTTTGGTACACTGATTTTTGACTTCTAGATGTGTCTTATAACCCCACCTCATTATATGGAAAATTTCAATTCTTAAGTTTCTGGTCTTTGAAAATTAGTCAAATGCTACATGTAATTTAAAGAAGGGTGAAGTGAACCCACCTCACCATTTCAGATAGTTTCTTCTACCATATCAATATTAAAAGTAAGGATTGCAAGAAATTTAAGCAAAACTATTTCCTGACATTTCCACTCCACCAAACATCAGACAGATATAGATCAGAAACACACTTATAAATACTCACACTTAACTGAGGTAAAGCATGCATTTTCTCACCTTCTGCACAATATCCCATGCATCCTTGGGTGGGCTGCAGTAAGTAAACAAAGAAATCTCCACAGTTCCTCACCCTGACAGGGATTCGGAAAAGACAGCAGTCTTGTGAAGTGCTGAAGAAAAACTGCCATGTAGCACAAGCTGTTAACTGCTTGGTCTCACCAGGTCGAGGCATTGATTCTGACTCCCTCAAAGACAACCAGACAGGGGCTTGAGTCCCACAGTGATTCATCTTCAGCACCAGAGAAAAACATTAGGAAATGGTTAATGCTGCATCAAACTGTTGCTGAGCTTTAATGAGAGCTACAGATGTGATTAATTTCTCACATGAGCTTTTAGCAAAGTTCAGACACTAGAAGGATTGCTGACTTTCCTCCTCAAGGTTGAGTACACATGCACACAAAAGAGACTTAAGTCCTTTACTGAGCCTAGTGAATTTGTGTCTGTTTCTAAAGAGAGGTTAAAATTCAGTGCCTGAAGAACTGAACTGGAAGCCTTATCTGAGTGTTTTGCTCAAAAAAGCTCACAGTCGTGTTATGGCTTAGTGAGCTCCTTTGCACAGTTAACCTACAGTAAGTAACGTGAGGCTGCTATCAGAGCACAGCAAATGCAGTGCAGAGCATAAGTACACTGAGTATCAACTAAAGGTGTTAAAGCTGACACCTTTTATCTACCCTTTGCCATCAAATGAAGGCTCAGCTATCCTCCTGGATTTCTTCTAAGAGATTTAGGCAGCAGATGCATTAGTATGTTTGAGCTGTTTTGTATTAATTTAAAAGCCCTTAACTGATGGGATATTAAGTTTATTTTTTTAAGAGACTGTGACAAGGAAATTTCAATTCATTAGAAAAAATCAAGAGTACAATATTCTAATGACATTTTTAGGAAGGAAGTGTTTTAAAAAGGGGAAACTAAAAAGATATATCTCCTTAGAATATAACAGAGCTCCAAAATAAAGAATTAAGACATCTGAAGAAATATTTCAAGTAATTCTTAAGCCTTTGGAGGCTTGCAGATAACAAGGCAACTAATCTACAGTTAGCTCTGCTAGTTCAAGTCGCTTTAGGAGTAATCTCTTTTCTGTGATATGACTTTAAAAGCACAACAATTACTGGATTCATGTGGCTGCAAGTCTTTATATTGCTCTCACATGGCCTTCCTAACACGCTGACCATCACACAGTTCCAGCTTTTCAACATGATAGCCCTGGTATGCTGCCACTGAGAAAATTTCTTTAGCAATGAGTGGAAATCACAGGTTTTAAGTGCTCTAAAAGGGATTTAATTTATCATCCTGTGCTATTGCCCATTCAGTGTAAAATTTTCAATGCTTGAGGCTTAATTTTCCAGTTAACACATTTTAATATAATCAAGTACTTGGAGAAGATAGGAACTTTGTATTGTTCCATATCAATCCCCATAATCATACTCGTTTTTTGTACCTCTCCTACTGAAAAATTCGTCACCAAAATATCTATTTTTCAGAATGAACTGACTTGTAACAATACCTCCACACACTTGGTTGGCATCTCAGCAGGCTTATCAAAAATCATGAAGCGATACCACCCTGGTGTTAGGGAATGGTCACAGATTAAATCCTGAATAGCTGATTGCTGGAGGTGGGTTGAATCAAAATCCACGCTTCGGTAAGGGCTCTGCAGGATCTGATGTCCACCAGGGGAGCACTCAAGAACTGTGGGGCAAGAGTATTTCAAGTATCAAGATGGAATGCCTAACACGTATTTCAGAAAAGATATTAAGCTTTACTAAAGGAAAATAAGGATATGTTACAATACCATGTGAAACTAATTTTATGAACGAATATATTGAAGTCTTAGTAACAACAACTTTTCATGCTAGCAGTCTGAAATATAAGAGAATTCACGATGTCATAACTTTCCTTCCTTTAGTGGGCAATAAATTCAGTAATAACCACATAAGCACTTACCCTGGATGCAAAACCAGTGGGAAGGAATATGTTTATACATTCTACCTGGATTTTGGTTTTCTAGTTCCACTGATATTGATGAAACCTGAACACAAATGGGACATCAGATACACAAAAATATAAAGATCTTACCTCAGGAGGAGTAAGGATTAAGGAGTAAGGTCTATTCAGAACAGATTACCACTTTACAGAACTCATCTGCATGAAATTAATAATTCCCCTCAAATGGATGAGAGAGTTGAATAGTTGCAAGCAGTTTGCATGTATACATGCAGCACACAGCAGAAGTGTGTATAAAAATGGATAGGTACTTGGTTACATATTTTAAGTCTATTTGTATGAATGGCATAGTAAATTATAATCAAGAAAATACAACGGCCAAACATATTTTTTGACATTAAAGTGACCTTGTGGTCTCAAAAACCCTCACAAAACTGCTGATAGATAAAATGAAGGATCAGAAGCTGAAGGAGTCTTTATCACAGTTTTTTTTTTTTTTTTAAATGAAAACTCTTTCAGAAATAAAGCAGAATGTCAGAATTTCTGAGTCTGATCTGGCAGCTCAATTGACTTCTGTCAAAGACAGTGACAATAAAAGTTCTGGTTAATGGCACATTTACATGCAATATACTGAGTAGCCATTATTCTTGTTCAGGAATGTGCTTGGGAAGTGAAAGAAGGGAAAAATAAAGTAAGAGGAATGTTTATAAATAAGTGACATTAAAAGTATACCTATCTATTTACCTTGCTTTTAAAAATGGATATCAACTGATGCTGATTGTGAACAGAATTTTGTACTGAATGATACAGTGAATCTCAATTCTTGCCCTCATTATGCTACTATTGAATTTAAAGATGCTGCTGTAAGAAAAGCTGTCTAATGTTACATTTTGAATATGAATGTTCTGATCTCCAGCTTTTGGTCCCGGTTTGTCTGTACTTGTCACATATTTTGCATGGTATAATTGTGTCACTGATTAGAAACATTTGGTTTATTAAAATAATTTACTTCAACATTTTTTATGTCTTTCTAGATATCCACAATTATAAAACAGTTTCAAAATCAGGTAATTCCCCACCTTTAAGTGGAGAAGATGCTCTAGTGAAAGAGCAGACTTTATCTCTTACAGCACAGTATGAGAATCCTACAGTCTTTCAAGGACTGAAGATTTAATCTGATTCAGCTTTAGGCTACCCAGGCAGGTAACAATAGCTTTATCTTCTATCCTCTAAGGGCAGCTGGAAGTCAGTGTGATTGACTGTGCCACCACTGTGTTTCTGAGTTTCTTGTAGTAGCCTGTAGGCTATTCATGTCCATACAATTTGACCTTACAGGGAACTTACCCTTCACTGGAATTTAGAGAAAAGCCCTTGAAGAATCACAGGTCAGTCATGTGTGTTATTGAAATGTTTTCCAAGCAAGCTACAGCACAAGCACTTTACGAACCATGATGAAAGTTTCTTCCTGTCATCTATTTTTTACTGGAACTCTCCCTTTCATAGAGCACCCTCATTAGTTATCTTTCCTGTAACTGAATCACTCCTGAAACAATTAATATCTGTTACCCTCTCCATTAATAAATCAAGCTAGACATGAGACAAGTCTTTATTTTCTTTTCCTCCAGTTTAATTAGATCATTGTTTGATAGATCTTTAAAACAGCTGACTGTAGTCACTGGTAATAGGGTTATAAATCCTATTAAAGATCAAATTATAAGTTTCTTGTTATTATGCATATCACTTTAAAAGGCCATCCAGCTCTTTTTTAATCCAGTGTATTCTTTTCTCTTTTCTAGAAGTATGCTAATATTTCCACAGTTATTGTTTAAAAATCTTATATTGGGTAACACTGGTTGATGTTTTTAATCTTTTTTTTCTTTTCCATTCTGCAAAACAACTGAAAATAACTATCATCAATAACACAAATAAAAACAACTCTTTTACATGCCTAAGTGTAACTCAAGTCCTGTCTAACTTCAGCAACAAATAAAATAATCACAGTTATGGACAAAAACAAAAAAATTAATGTCATGCTCTCTCCAAAAACATAACCCCTGCTGAACAGATCTGCTCCAACCAGAAGCATTTAAGAGGGAGTTAGCTACACTTTCCACTAATATCATTATTTTCATATTCAGGATGCCTTAAAGGATTTTGATTTAAGCATTCTTTCAAATGTTATTCTCAGAATGATGAATACTGACTTTGCTGAAATGCTGCAGAAAAGCTTTACCTGTGTCGTTGGATCTACCCAGCAATTTTATAGAATCATAGAGTTGTTTGGGCTGGAAGGGACTTTAGAGATCATATAGTTCCAACTTTCATGACATGAGCAGGGACACCTTTCACTAGACCAGGTTGCTCAGACCTCCATTCAAACTGACCTTGAACATTTCCATGGATGGGGCAGCCATGGCTTCTCTAGGCAACCTGTTCCAGAGCCTCACCACCATCACAGTAAAGAATATTTTTCTAATATCTAATCTAAACCTACTCTCTTTCCACTTGAAATCACCCCACTTGTCCTGTCACTATGCCCTTGTAAATAGTGTTTCTCCATCTTTCATGTAGGCTTCCTGATGGTTCAAAACTGACAAATTTATAAGGAACTGGAAACAGGTTCTGATAGCTTGAAAGTGCTAAGGAAGGTTACCTACAGGCAGGCTTACCCACCAGCTCTGTCCAGGATGTGAGGAACATTAAATTAGGGGAAGATATCTGCACTACTGGTAACTTGACTTCATCCACAATCACAAAATATCTTAATATGTTCTGAAACAAAACAGGAAACTCATGTAAATTTTAACAAAATTTAGCATTTACTCATGATTGCTCTCAATATAAATCTTTTCATATATATGGGAATATTATTTTTAATTATTTTATGGACCTTTAAATGTATTAGTGATTTAATAACTTTAATTTTAAATATTTGCTATAGAATACTGAAATTCTAATTATAAAATCCACAAATGAGTACTTGAGAAATAAGACCATGATATCCAGTCTCCTTCACTTAAGCCAGAGGAGATGCGTGCAAAAGGTTATCAATTGATTATTAGGAGAGACTTATTTCTAGAAAGTTGTAGCTCTCCCATTCTGTTTGGAGGTCCAGATACTGCACACTGCTGGAAAAAAACCAGTCCATCCTGGAAAAATATGCAGCTGTTTCCCTAGCATTTGAGTTCACTTATCAAATTCCGTGCTTCTTCCCACAAGCACCCTATATATACTGCACATGGCTCTCTACTATTCTTCAACCTGTGTCTCTGCAGACCAGGAAGAATTTGATTCCATATCTGCTTTTTCCGGACTGTTGCCAGGATTAGTGCAGTGAGCTTTGCTTTGATCCACCCCAGACTTCCTTGGTCCTGGTGGCTACTGAGAAATGTGACCCTAAACTGCAACATCTTAAACACAAGGATAGCCTTGTGCTAGAGGATGAGTCTTTTGGGAGAGACAAAACCTCTGCAAACACTTCAAGGTTTCTGCTGTAAACTGGATCACGTAATAGTTCCTCTGAACACCTTAGCCAAAAGTCAAAGAGGTTTCTGAAGTCAACACAAGAGCTCATTTGCCACAAAGAGAATGAAGCGACTCCTGATGACTATCTCTGGGGCACTCAGGTGGAAAACGAAAAGAAAGGGCTTTTCAACTTCCTGCTCACATCTTTATTCCATCCATGTGCAGAGGGGTCAATGATTTTCCACCTGTCCTGAATGTTTCTAACCCGATGGAACAGTCAGGAACTGAAGATTGCTGAGTACAAACCAGAGCAGAGAAGGAAAAAGGAGTCATGGCAGAGTACAGAGAGGCAAGGGCAGAGTGGTAGCAATGGCAATCCAATTCCTCTGATACAAAAAGCATATGAATTTATATGTCCTGCTGCCCAAAGGCTGGGGTCTGGCAAATGACCACTGATAAATTAACAGTGTCTTTAGTAAGTGCCCACTGTGAGTGTGAATGCGCTTTTCCTTGCATCTACTGACTGCAAAGGATGCAGCATACCAACATCCCAAAGCAGAAATTAGAACTTCGACTGAATTTGTGGATCTAAACTCTTCCAAAAGAATAAAAAAGTTCACTTTTTGGAAGAAATTATCCTGGAACAACTTTTTAGAGTAATACTTTTAAAGGAAAATATAAAAATTACTGTAACTACCTAAAAAATTATGGTTTTCTTGGATGAGACTATAAAAGAACATGAGCAAAAATGTTGTAGCAGTGGCAGTACTGCTATCCCATGGAACAGGAACGTTGTGACTCCTATGCATGGACCAATGAAGAAAATCAAATCAAAACACACAAATTAATAAATCTTTATAAAAACCTTATCCAACTGGGTGTTAAAGCACTTTTCATCCACTTCTGTTCACAGCCTACGAGGTGCTTTGCAGCAGTAGTAAATAACTGCACAACCTTTAGGAAAGTGTAAATTATATGTTTATAGAAAGTCTTCTAGTAGTTCTCATTGCAATACGTTATTGTATCTACCCTTGATGTGGATTTTCTACCCAAAATTTGAAGCAGTACAGTTACGGGTTTAGCAGACATCCCAAGTAAGGACGTGCCAGGGCACTGCCCGTGCTCCAACACGCAGCCCAAGAGCGCCAGGAAGAGAGTCCCAGGCAGTCCCAGCACTCCTGCTCTTGGAGTTCTCCTGGGCAGGTTTTCCCCGCAAGCGCGCTGTGACAAGGACAGCTCCTGCTTTGGCAGGGATTAAGTTCAGCCTCTCCCAGTGAAGCCTGTGCGACCGCAGCCTCCACAGCAAGCGATGCCCTACGCCCGGCGCTGCCCCTGGCCCTCAGCAGCCGCCCCACCGCTCATTCACCTGCGCCCGGCGGTGTCCGCCCGCTCCCCGTGCCCTGTCCCTCACCTCTCCGGCGGTGTCCGCCCGC
>JAHLSL010000022.1:26082765-26142191 GCA_025920805.1 Petroica traversi
CTTGGCAATCTATCAAAGGGCCAATTTGAAACTGCCTGCCTGACCCGGCCCGGCCCCGCCCTGCCCTGTCCCGGCTCCACGGTCTCCAGGGCCGGAGGACTGTGCTGCTGTGGCATCCCCTGCCCCGGGCTCCCTCGTCGGGATTCTCTGCAAGAAAACGAACGAAACAGTCCTTGGTCGTTGTCGGGGGCTCTGTGAAGATGCTAGTCCATATCTCAAACAGGTCCAAACAGACCCAAAGCAGGTTGGCAGTTTCAAATTGGCCCTTTGATAGATTGCCAAGTGTTTTATATTTAACTTTTGCTATATGTAGCCTTCATTACCATTATTGCAGTCTGAGTTTAGCAAATATTTAACAGTTCTGAGAGCCCATGTTTCAAGACTTGATGAGAAGCTCCTCTTCAGAGATGTCTGTCGGAGGACGAAGAGCAGGACAAATCTCAGCATTTAAGATTTGCCAGTGCTGATATTTTCCACTGTAGGCCTGAGGTTGTGCAACCATTGAACTACTTTACACATACCAAGCAGTACAGCAGTTCACATAAATCTTTCCCATCTCCGTAGCATATGTAGGCCTAATTCTGAAAAATAAAAATTGATGATATTAAAACACACGTTACTGCCATCCACTGTACATCTTCCAGGTTACAACGGCCAGCAAAGATTGCTTCCATGGGGTACTGATCAGCACGGTTCTTTGCAGAGCAGCTTTCCCTGCAGGAGGAGGTCTCAGGGCTTGGAGTCAAGGCAGAGGCATAGCAGGATTGTAGGGGCAACCTCAGTCCTCTTTTGCTCACACACCCTGAGCTGCTTCATTGCAAGAAACAGTTCAAGTCTATGATGGCAGTGAGATTTTAAAAGGAGTCGCTGACACAGCTTGAGAATTGAATCCGATGTCTTGGATTCCTGTCAGTTGTCTAAGGCAGATACTTCTGTCCTAAGGATTCAGGGAAATTTTAATAAGTTTTCTTAATTGTTTACTCAGTTCTCTAGGATATTTTTCAACAGATATGACAAGCTTTTATCCTGAAAAGCTGCATATGTCTAAAATTAGTTTGGGTTTTGTTTTTCATTTTTCCCTGACCACATATTTATAAAGAAAACAAGAGGAAAGATATTTTACAAAACAAGTTAGAAAATCAAGACTTTTTCTGAGAGATGTTAGAAGTTTTGACAAAATTTAAACATTGAGGTACTTCTTTGACCCCTGCTAGTCATGATGGAGTGGTATTTACAGGAGGATTAACACCTTTTGTCATGGATCACTCGGGGATCGAAAGAGTTGGCAGTAATAGCTACAGGAGTACAGACACCTTTCATCTTTTCTAGACTGGTTTTCCTCTGCCAGCTCCCTCTGCTACTATCAGCCTTGTAGACTCTGACAGTGACAGCAGAGAAAGAGCATATTGTGGTTAAAAGAGCTGACAACTTGCCAAAAGTAATACTCGGCACTCAAGGTAACAGAGTTGTGTCCGTGACAATAAATTTGTAGTAAACAAAAGTAATTCTATGGCAGTCTCATGCATATAATGAGAGAATAGGGTTTTCAAGCAGGTTTAATTTCAGATCGTTTCTGTCAGTAATTTCTATAGTTTTAATAAAGTAAATCATAGGCTAGGTAAAATTGTGCTGCACTACTGAAAACACCTCTTTCAACTGCAATGGAATGTGAAGTCAAACTGCAATTGTGTATGTGTATGTTATTAAATAGCAGGATCTTTGGGAGGAATACCAAGACTATTACATGAAGAATTTAAGATACTATCATGGTTACATAGTCCAAGTATTACTTAATATTCAACTGAAAGCATGGCACAAGGAGTGATGATATTAATGCTAGGAAGCATTTAAGCACTGCTCACAAAGCAGCAGAAATTTTCCAGAGTGGATTTTATGATTAACGATGAAGAAAGAGAGATTTAAGGTTGGTTTTGAAAATTATTCCAAAACTGACTTAGAGTTTAGTCATCTCAGCCTGTTCGGTAAAGCTTTTAAATAAATATTTATTTTAAGTTGGATTCTAAAGTTCTGTCTATGAATAAATTAAATGAATTTTTTGAACCAAGCCTGAGCAGAAGTGCTTTTGCTGACTCAGGACTGTCTCATAAGGGAGGGAAGAGCATAGTGATAAATTGAAGAAAAAAGACGTGTCAGATGACAAGGAACACAACTTGGGCAATGCTGAAAACAGAGTTAAAAAAAAATGAGATAACAAACAAGGTGGCTCTGCTGATGCAAAGTTCTTGGATCTGCAACTAGATAGTTCTGGTTTAATGGTTATCTGCATAACTTCGTGACTGTGCAGCTCTGGCATGTGTTTATGGGTAACAGGAATCCCTGAAAAAATGTCCAAGAGAAAAAAGGGAATTTTCTCATAAACATGGCCAACATAGTAACTTTGTCATCTGACACTTCTATTGATAACATGCCAGTGGGATGTTTGTAGCAGTGCACCTTAGATCATTAACTTAATGTATATAAAATACGTCTTATACATCATTTAACAAGATGTCATTGTCTCGCATTGCATTTGCGGGAACAGTCCAGAGTGAGCAGCAGGCAAGTGGACAGCAGCTTGATTAAAGATTATATTAGGTAACGAATTTGAGAAGAACAACCAGCAGAGTTTGCCAAAATGTGTAGCAATAGGTGTGTGTAGCTACTCAGGCGTAAATTGGAAATGAAAAATCACCATTGAGTTTTAAAAGTTATTGCCTCTAGACAAAGCCACAAATGTTTTTTCTAGTTATATCCAAACCCTCAGCTTGTAGGCAAATAAGGGGATCACCTAAAAGGAAGACAATACTTGTGGTAAGCTCCTTGGAATAACAAGTAATTAGTGCGAATGGGTAGGACACAAGAGAGGGGAAACAGAGGTTGAGAGCTGAAGGCAGCTGTGTAGGTGGGTGCTGTTCTGAACAATGAATCCCTAGGTCTGACACTTAGAAGTTCTTAGCCAGGTTTTGAAAACTCAGGTAAACATCTAGAGAAGAATTGGATTAAGCTTAAGCTAAAATTGCTCACTATATCTAATGAACTATAAACCTTTTCTTTCCAACTGTGTAGCTAAGAGTACAAAGAGAAGTCTTTCTTAAATGAATCTTTCATGCTGTACCATTAAGCATGTCTGTAGTGTAAGGCAAGGTAAATCTGAATAAGCCCTTTAAATCTATGTTGCTGTATTTGTTATCTGTGCAGAGATAGAGCATGAATGATAACTCCAAATAAAGCTGTGAGCAGAACTTGGAAACTGGGAGACATTTCCCTGCAAAGCTTCAAAGGGTTATTGTGGTGTTGCCAAGTGCTGAATGTTTGGAAAGAGTTGCCTTCAGCAGATAACACCCCTCCTGTAAGGAGCAGATGGCTGAGAGATAGCCTGCAGCCCTGTGCAGATCCAAAAGTATCAGAGAGGAATCAGTTCTCTTGCATTTGCCCCTAAATGTTTTTAGTTCTTTCTGTGTGTAAAAATTATTTCTTTTTGCTTGTGCCAGTTCATATATGTGAGTGGTAAGTAAACTCATCCTTTCCAAAGCAATAAATTGTTAACATTCTTTGTCTAATCAATTCTGCCCTTAAAGTCAAATTCCAATCTTCCCTTCAAATTGTAGGTTGTGTGACTTTTAACTTAGCTAAGGTTCATTTGATTTAAAAGCATGGTTTAACAGCTCTGAAACTAATGTCCTGAAACACCACTAAAACATAGGGAGACACACCAAGACACGTTGCCAGTTCCAGTTCAGAATGAAATATTTGATTCTATCCTCCTTCCCCATCCTTGACACCAAATAAATAGAAACAGAGAGTCAGTAATGGTCATGTGCATGTATTCATTTTGATAATTCTGTGACTAAAATTGCAGCATCACAAGAGGTTAACTTTACTCATGTTTATTATGCTGGCGGCTTTTTCAGAAAACTGTGGGGATTTTGAGTGACATTTGTTTTCCAAAATGCTTTTAAAATTTGTAGGGGGTATTTTTTAAACTGCCATGTAAATGTACTCAGCATTGACAGTCTGTTTAACTTTCAAAAGTGATGATATCTTTAGTACATTTTAACCCCTAATTCTCTTTTATATTTGACCTCTTGCATATACTATATTTGACTTATGCAGTAAGGGCATCAGTTTAAAAATCTAATGTAATTTGGCTTTGATAAGCAGTATAAGAGTTAATGTAAATCATAGGAAATCTGTCTCCAGAAGTTATTAAGAACCAAATAAAATCAGTGTTAAGCTTCCCATTAACTTCAATCATCTTTAGATCAATGACTTACTCTCTTATTTTTCTCAAGTATTTTTATATTCTAAATTCATGGTCTATGAGTTGTATTTACTCAGAATCTGCCAGAATATTTTGAAGTCTGGGAAGTCCCTTGTCTAGTGGAATATTAATGGAATAATCTTTGTTTTACGCATACTGAAATGTAGCACTGACATGTAATGATATTGATATGGTGGGAATGATAATTCTCAACTACTCTTTCTTTCTGTCTCCCATGTACTTTGTATGTGTAAAAGTAGGACACCATAGAATTAATTCTTTATATAGAATAAATGCTGCTTGAGTAAGTTGCAAAACATTGATTTAGGTAATGGTGTACTTCATACTCAGTCTTACTGGCTTTCTTCTGTTTGTATTTGCACCACTACTTCTGATATTTGTGAAATAAAATTTAACATTACTGGGTAAAAGTCTTGACTAAGTTATGTGGTCTTCCAAGATGCAGATGAGAAAAAATATTCTTAAAATATATAACCTATGAAGATGATAAACAAATAAGAGAATATTTTTCTCAAATTCTCAGATTACTTTTGTTATTACCAAAAGCTTTAATCATATAGACACTAAAATGTGTTTTAGTAGAATCCAACAAGAAGAAGAGGGAATAAAAATCTCCCAAATCCCATATCCTAGTGCTAAAAACTGTGTTCCTTCTTTCTGGGCCTATCATTTCTCCTCCTAGAGTTTACTTTATATGTGGGAGCAGCTTCCTGGGTAGTGAGTCAGTAAGGGTACTGAGCAGCCACCTCTGCTGTGTCCAAATACAGATGTGGCATCCCTGATTAGGGGCACATCCTACCCACAATCCATGGCTATTTGATAACACTGAATATAAAAATAAACAACCTGTGGCTGGCCTTTGAAGAAAAAGATGCATTCATCAAACTTGGAAAAGCACATGCTTTGCCTTTGTTTTATGAAAAGGTCTCTGAAGGAGGGAGTTCACAGCTGAGGATCATGAAAGGAATGCAGAGGGTTCCTCAGCTTTTACTACTGCACTGAGTTAGGCTGTGACTGTCCATAAGACTTTCTCTGCATTGTAGAGAAAGACAATATTTATAGACTTAATATGGGATGAGATGGTATGAACAGACACACTCTAAAGGAGCAGAAGCACAGATTATCAATTAGCTTTATTGTGTGAGGTTCCACTGGTTTTTGCTGAGGATTTCACACAGCATGCCTTATTTCATGTGTACCTCTATACAGGAAGAAAAATCAGAACTGTCCTCACAGAGAGAAGCAGATGTGATTTTTTTTCCCCTCCACCACTGGGCTTTGTTGAGGCTTTAAACAAGTATTTTGAGGAAAACAGATCTTATGGAATATATGCTCTTATGGAATATATGTTTCCTGTCTGTTCCGCAGATAAAATGAAGTCTTTTTCTTGGACAGGAGTGAGATAGCTCACTACAGATAGAATTTTCTTGGCATAGTAAATGATGAAAATGGTTTTTATCATCTGTAGTTCGGAGAAACTGGAAGGACAATCTCTGCCTGGTGCCCTGTTAACCTTCTTCTCTGATGGTTTGGCCATCTCAATTGTTGAGTTAACATCATTGGTTTTTACTATGCTTAAAAGAATAGTGCATGACTTGGCCTGACAGAAGTCTGTTGGCACAGGGACAAAGCATGGACCTTGTTTGAAGAAGAAGTGAACAAAATGTTCAAAAACTGTTACAAATTAATGCGAAGTAGTGTTGCTGATTTGATTTCTAAAAAACACAAAAAAAAAAGATCTGAAAATCCACTAAAATATTAGTATACCAGATTTAAAAGCCTGGTGCTAAATTAATTACACTAAATGGTTTTGAGGGCTATTATTCTGAAGAAGTGTTAAACATAAAGAAGTGTTGAACACAGATACAGTGTCTGGCTCGGGAAAACCAAAGCATCAGACTGAACAAAAACGAGAAGAGGACAAGGAATTATTTCACTTGTGTGTCCTGTTTTCTCTAAACAGGATGGTATTGTGCCTCTCAGGCACTGGTACTAAACATTTTTGTTATGTTCTTAAACTTTAGTAAAGAGTAGATATTCAAAAAAGGGTTGCATAAAATTACAAGGTAAACAACTACCATTGCCAGATTTACATGGGGCACCTTAGCTGGCTTGTGAATCTACTCCTCAGGTTCTGAAGCTAAGAATAGGAAGGAATAGGAATATTCTGAAAGGAAAGCTATACTGAGAGCTTTGCTGTGAGAGACACAGCAAAAAAATAGTGTAAAATATTTGTTCTCATTGGATTGGCAGTATACGTAACTATGGTAAATGCTGTGTAATTTTTTAATTGAATGTTTTTCTGGCACAATGTTGATTTAAGTACCCTCTCAATGTTACTGTAACATGAAGATTCTGTTTCACTACCTTTCTTCCTCTATAGTTACAAATTTTGATATTAACTGTATGAGACAATTAAATGGCTTATGGAGACAGAGTTTTGAGTAAGGATAAAAAAAATTAACTTCTGTATTCTGACATTTAATATTGTTAATCATCTCAGTTTTGTCATTTTAGCAATAGATCATAAGTAGATTTGAGAATGAAAGCCAGATGGTCAGGGGGAAAATAAATAAATCCTTATGATTTCTTCTTTTCTTATGATACAAATTTTGTTCCAATGAACACAGGACAAGAATGAATAAAACAATAAAATCTAGACTGAGATATCACTATTACTTAAAACACCCAGCAAACCAGCTACCTCATTTTTCCATCTAGCACAAAGCTGTAGTGAATGTGCTTCCCAAAAATTGTGTTTCCTACAGAGACTATGTGTAGACATTTGTCTTTGCCTTAATCCTTCCCAAACCCTACACTTATAACATAATTTCTTGGGTTTTTTTTCCCAGTGAAATGTACACCCTTACTGTATCATACCTGTCTGGCTTCAGAGCTGCTATGGTTACATCTATGGTCCTGACAAAGGGAAATCATACCTGACTTGTTACATTTGGTAAAGCGTTGTTTGTGTTTGAGAAAACACATAAAAAGGTGAGAGTTAAAGTGAACTCTTTTGTGTCAAGAGTTGCTCCAAAAGGTTATCTCCCTTGCTGTAAAAAAGATAATATATTTTAACCTGAGTTCATCAATGTTGCATAATTACTAACGTCAGGGCATCATATACATGGCATCATACAACCCTCCTTCAAACTTGAAAATATTCAGAAAATGCCAGCAGCTTGTGCTCTTTCTGATGAGGAAATGCAATTTTGAAAAATTCCTGAAGGTTTTGATAGGTGACTAGAGCAAAGCCATAAACTCTTATGTCTCTTCAGTCAGTGGTGGAAAGGCTAGTGCTGCCTAAAAACCAGACCTATTTCCTCCCGTGTCTCAATATCTCTGTTTAAAGTTAAGTAAAATTCATCACCTGGAAGAGCTTGGAGCTGCAGTGCTTTAGGGAGAGACAGGATTACTGTTATTGTAGTATCCTACTGCTATTGGTATTCTAAGTATTCATCTTTGTGGGCCTGAGCTATAAAAATATAAAATTAAATAAATGTGTCTTATTAATAATAATATCCTCTTAGGCCTATTGCTCTATAATGCTGTTCAGTTTTCAACTCCTTTTCTGTATGGCTCAGAGACCACCCAGGGGCTTGGAGAGTACTTTTAGCACATCACTGCTGAAACTGTCACATGAAATCAGCATAAAAGATATCTGAAAAAACCTGTAAAAATCAGAGCCAAATCATACTGTTAAACTGCTTCAATGTCTGATTGCAAGTTGAGGGAGAGAGGTTGAAAATAATGGAAAATGTTGGTTGTTGTAATAGTCCCTGTTACACTGGTGGGCCCCACGGAACTACATGACTTTGTGCTGATAAAATTTGGCTGCAGGATTTATCTCATTTTTATGCAGTTCCAGTAATTAGGAAAAGAATTTGCATTAAGTGGGTTTTCTTTCAGTCCTGCTTGTATGTTTTTAGCTCTTCATTGCATATAATACTTTCACAGAATCTACTATCATGAATTTAAAATACAGTCCGCAAATATAAAAAAAAAAAAAAAAGATAATGAAAAGCACTGGAATAATAAAAGTTTCCATATCTTCACCAGCCCTCAAACACCTGTTAAAAATGTGGTTTGTAACCTGCCCTGAAATGTGATGGAAATTAATGCTTATGAGTCCCTTATGAAAACGTAAAATATCACAGTTTAAAGCTTCACATACAGATTGATAGATCAAATGTGTCTCAAACACATCAACTGTGTCCCACCAGGACTATTCCAAGCTGATGCCCTCTGCATTCCAATGAAAAGAATAATTACCCTGGTCAATGTTGTTCTTTCACTGTCATAAAGCAAATGTGATTTGTTTAGTTACTAGCCTAATGTGATTATCTCTCAGAAATGAAGATGTTTTTAGAAGTAGAAAGCAATTAATACAATGAAATATTACCTTTCATTCATCTGTGTTTAGGCTGGTCTATGCTTACAAAGGAACAGGGTTTAAAATGTGTTCATTTTTCTCTACTTATTCGTAGAAAAAGATGAAGAAGAAATATAATTTAGGGGAGCCTAAAAGATTGTGATTTGCCTTGTATAGAGTGACTTAGAACTAAAAATGTATTTTTAAGCAAATGTCCTCAGTAGCATTTCTTTCCCACCTAGTCCTTAATAACCTCCTTGGCTTCTCTTTTCAGAATACTACCGCATATATAGAAGCCAGCTCATCTGTACTTTGAGGATGAAGGGTCATTTTAAACTTCACAACCCATTAACAGCATGTTTAATGAAGTTAAAACATTCAGTCTTTAAGCCCTCTCTGCAAAGGCAATCTAATCAATCAGACTGTACTCACATCTTTCCTCTTTGATGGCACGGACTTAATCTAGAGCTTTTACATTTGCTGATTTGCAAAACTAGGAATTCCCCTTCTACAGATCCGTGACTCTTTGTGATGTTCTTACCTCCTGTTTCCAGACTTGCTGCAAGGCTAAGAAGACATCCTGCTGTTCAACTGGAGTCTTAGCATTGTGTATTTGAAGATAATCCCTAGACCACCAGCATATTTTTGGCATCTGTGAACATAAAGGTTATGACAGTTGCCCCTTCTGACTGTAATCTTTGGTTTTACAAGAATTCTACTAAAAGATTTTCAAGCTGTGATTATCTCTTCCTGCTTTGTATGGCATGGCTAAGAAAAAAAGAATATTAGAAGTTTTAAAAGCAGTACATTCTGCCGTGTTTTAAAACCTTCAATTTGCAACTAAATTATGTACTTAGCTTTACACACTTGACTTCTTCTGACTATTTAATGGCTTTCACTGCAGCACATGTTTAAGTGTTTGCAGGATCAAGATCCACATCCTCTCCGCACCATTAAATGTTTTGCAATTGAAGAGTGTCTAAATTCCCCAAGGGGTTGTCTTTTATATATAAATGGAGAACATCCATGGCTTGCATCTGGGATTTATCATCTTGTTTGAGTGATCTAATCTCCTTAGTGTGTATGTGTGTACTCATGCACTTACATATGTAGATATGGTAATGACTAGAATAAGCTTGCTGGGGGAAAAAGCAAGCAGGGAAAGTTATTGCCAAATACTACTTAGAACATTTCCCCCCATTTTGCAGAAAATTTAAAATATCTTGTTTTCTGTCCAGCTGTATAAACTATCCACTGCTTCCTTGTATTCTGTTCTGCCTAGCAAAGCTCTGGTCAATTTTCATTATTCCAGACCATTGACTAGGATTTAGTTTACAAATTAGAAAACAGTTAAAACCACCAAATTTTCCTTTTCCTTTTTTCTCCTCATCTTGAATTCCATCTCTACATCTCTGTGTCTTCATTCAATGCAGGTCTGAAGCAGTTCATCACAACTTACATGTGTGCAGATATATTCATAAATTCATATAAAAATATACTTGTGTATGTCTGTATAAATGCATCCACATATACCTTTCACATATAAAACATACCTAATGATATTGGTGGATATAATAGCTTTATTGTTTTATCCTGTGGTTTAACTGTAAATCTGCCTAAAGCAACTATGCACAATTTTTACTGCATGGTACCATACAGTTTTGTGTTCAATGCAAGTCACATTACAGACCATAAATTTTAATATATATGGGGTGGTTTTTTGCATTCATGACCTAATACTATCAATTCTCTGCAAAGATCTTTAAAATCTTTGATAAAAAATTTGCTCTTCTTTTTTTTCTTTTTTTTTTTTCTTTTTTTTTTTCCCCCATGTATAGCCTTTAAGAAACACAAAAGAAGTTACATGGATAGCTCTGGAACAGTTTTAGAACAGATGAAGGGACCATGGAAACTGTCTAATCTTTTTGTCCTTGTACATGCCACAGCAGTTAAAACTAGATTATCACTTCCAACCCAAGCTATTCTATGACTCTATAATTCTAAGATTAAAACCTACTGACATGCTCCTTTGGAACATGAAGACCAGCCTGGTTAAGTTCCTTGTCTAAGACATTTAGTTTCAGGATTAATTAATTCAAATATATTTATACCATTTACATATAGATGTTTTAATGTTAGATTGGTAGAAGCCCTAGACATAAATTAAAACCTGTCCTCTCTTCCTTCCAGCCACTGCAGACTTCCTAAACAGCAATATCCAATTGTTCCTAAGAACGTTCTCAAAGACTCTTGTAATGTCGTCTCTTGCTTCTAAATGCAACCTCAGCTTTTGAACATAAATAAAATGAAATTGTGGTGTGTCACTGAGCTGACACTTGGCAAACTCAAGAGGGAAACATTGCTGAGTCTCTTATTGACCCTTGCTCACTGTAGAGCTGGGCAACTTGAAAGCTTTGAACATAAGAACTGTAGACAGCAAATCATCACAGATGGAAGAGGTGTACTGCCACTTTATCTTCTCCATGCCAACACATTATTTGGATTCTGGAAATTCATGTATGTGCCATACAAATTTCAGTAAAAGAGTCAGCTGTACACACAGACACTACTTTCTTCTTTCCCTCCTCTTTGATGTGCATATTAGAAATTTAAACCCTAATGCACAGCAATTTCCACAGAAAATAAACATGACATTAAATTACACAGTAGTGAAGGAGGCATTGCTGCATAATATGTTCCTTTCCTCCTCATTCAACAACATAAACTTTATTGGCATCTATGACTAGTACACTAAAAAGCTTAAAATACTCATATAAAGCTTGAAGCAGGCAGTTATGTTTCCACTTACAAGAATCAAAGATTAATTTTATTTCCTTGAGGAGAATAACTGTGATAATCTTTACAGTAGCAGAATAGTGGTTTTGTTCATCAGGTATGGGATATGAGGGATCAAAAGAAATGTATTATATTGTTTATTTTTGTGACAGCACTTGTTTAAGTCTACTCCTTATGCTATATTTTTTCTGTCAATGTTAGATCACATATTAGTAATTATACTTTTTAATAAAGTTACATTTTTAACTGTGTCATCAATCAATTCTGAGAAATTTAATTTTCTGTAGGAATGGCTTTAGGAAAGTGTTACCATCTACAGAGTAGCCATTTGCATATGTAAATAGAAAAACATGAGAAAGAAGATGAGACCTGTCTGTGGACTCTGAAATGATCAATCTCTGAGACAAGATAAAAGAACAGCTCTCCTGTGGGAGACAATGACTTACTTCTCCATGATAGTTATTTAATGTCAATGTACTTTATTCAGATAATAAATAAGAGGAGTTCCCCTGAGCCTGATTGCTTGTATAATGTGCTCTCATCTATAATTGTAAAGAGAATTAAAACACTGAACTGGTGTGTGAGGCAGTAAACTAACTTTACCACCCACTAGTTCTTCCAGTATCATTGGCAGCTCACCTGGCAATGCATCTGTAGCTGACACAGAACTTTTTATCCAAAGGCTGTATTTGTGACACATTTGTGAACCTCTCTAGCAAAATAGTTTTTAATAACACAAACCAATTTTTTTATAGAAGATGTTAGGTACATAGTAGGTACATAGTGCAATAGCCCTTAATTTGGGAAAATAAAAGACCTTTAGGGAAGGACTGGCCCTACAGGAGAATTAACTATAAATTAGATAGCTACCACTGCCTTTACCAGATTTCAAGTGGGATTAATTTTGCTTTAAGACAAGAAAACAATAATCTTAACATACCAAATCTGAAAGCCACATGGTACCAGATGTTTAAGACATACAAAAATAAATAGGATGCTGAAGACCCCAGAAACTGTGGGGTCTTCCAGTGAAGAGCTGGGTATTTATATTTAGCTAGAGATTCATAATTTTAAAAGTCTGTCTCACAGACCCTTAAAATGAAAGCCAGTACGAAGCCAGGTGGCTTCTGCGAGTAGATGCCAGAAGCTTCCACCATGTCCAGCAGAGCTAATCCCTGATGACTCTGAAGATGGACATGCTGCTGGCCATGGCTGGGCCAGTTGGAAATGGTGGTAATGCCTCTGTGATAACATATTTAAGAAAAAAATCAAAACAAGCGGGCACAGTTTTTTTTCTAGCCAGAGAAGAGGAGGGGGTGAGAACATGTGAGGGAAGCAACACGGTAATACCAAGATCAGTGGAGAAGGGGAGAAGGAGGTTTTCCTAGCACCAGAGCCAAGATTTCCTCTGCAGGCCATGGTTAGGACCATGGTGAAGCAGCTGTGCCACTGCAGCCCATGGGAATCCACAAGGGATGCAAAGATCTACTCACAGCCCATGGGGATCCATGGGGGATGCAGACATCCACCCGCAGTCCTTGGGGCAGATGCCCATGCCAGAGCAGTAGATGCCTGGAGGAGGCTGTGACCCTGTGGGAGACCCATGGAGAGAGGGAGCCCTGCTCCCAGGCTGGAGCAGCCTGTCCATGGAGGACTGCACCCAATGAAAGAGTGACCCACACTGCAGTAGTTTTGGGAGGATTGTCTGCCTGTGGGGGGAATTCAGGTTGCAGCAGCTTTGATAGGACTGCTGCTTGTGAGAATGGACCCTCGCCAGAGAAGTTCACAGAGAACTGTCTCCCATGGGGTCTCAAAGAGAAAGGACTCCTCTTCCAGGGCAGTGGAAGAAAATCTCAGGTGATAAACTGACCAAACCCCCATGCCCTGTCCCCTTGCACTGTCAGTGGGAAGGAAGGAGGGGCTGGGAGAAAAAAAGATATTTTAAGGGCTTATTTTACTTCTCATTTTCCTCCTCTGATTATGTTAGTGATAAACTCATTTTGTACCTCTAAAATGAGCCTGTTTAGCCCTTGGAGTGTTTTCTCCTGATCTTTATCTCAACTCATGAATCCTTTGTTTAAATTTTTTCTCTCCTCTGTTCAGCTGCAGCAGGGGAGGGTGAGTGAGTGGCTTTTGTGGGTGCTTGGCATTTAGTCAGTGTCAAACTACCACAATATGCAAAAAAGGAATTTGGAAATACAGGAAGGCAGAAAATAGCAAATAGCATATACATCTAAATCTAAAAACTGTAAACATAGGAATGTTTTCCTAACTTCTCTTTTCTTTGGCAGACACGCATGAGAAGGAGAAGTTACGACTAAGAAAAAAGTCATTTGCAAATATGAAGCCATCACTGTTTTCAAGCAATCACCACTTCCTTGTGTAAAGTGGGCAGATTAGCAAAAGTGTTTTTATGTAACATCCTAGTAATTTCCTAGAGATTTAGGATGTTAGCAAAAACACTCTGTCTCCCTTAGAAGACAGCTGTCATTGAAATGGCATTTGTTTTGTGGAATTCAAGACCAAACACTTATTAAAAATCTTATTGTACAGGGGACCATTAGGGTGGAGTTAATTTTCTTCATAGCAGGCCATACAGAGCTGTGTTTTCAATTTGTGACTAAAACAGTGTTGTTGGCACATCAATGTTTTGGCTGTTGCTGAACAGCACTTGCACAATGCCAAGGCTTGCTCTCGAGCTGTGCCACCAAAGGCCAGTAGGCTGGGGATGGGCAAGAGGTTGTGAGGGAACATAGCTGGGACAGCTCTCCAGATATAATGTCACGTTCAGCAATAAAACTTGGTGGAAGTTTTTCCAAAATAGCCTTTTCTCAGAGACTGGGCATCAGTCAGCTGGTAGTAATTGCTTTTCCATAACTTGCTTTTTCCCCCTCTCTTTCCCCTTGTCCTATTAATCTATCTTTACTCTCAAGTTTTCTTACTTCTGTTCTTCTGATTCTCTCCCCCATCCTACTAGGGAAGGGCTTATCTGCCACCTGGAGACAACCCACTACACAGAGCTAAAAGAGTTTCATGCTTCTAGCTTCACTGTTTCATTGTTTGGGATTCTTAGCCTCAGAATAAACCATTATGAAACTGTAATGACAGACTTAGAAGACCTGGTCTCCTAAGCAGCCTGCCTGACAAAAAACCCAGATTATTGCTTCACTAAAATTTCACAGGAATTAAGGTATTTTTCATCAGGGAAAACTGTTTTATTGGAAATTTTGTCAACCGGCTCTAATTTGGACTAGATTTTTCTTGTTCCATGCGTTCACAGACCTCTTGGTAGGAAATGCAAGGAGTTGAAAACAGGCACAGTTGGGGTCCTAATTACAGCAGAATTACAGACCTGTCCATGTTGATATTTTGGGAAACCTTAGAATGAATACAGCACAGTTATCTCTACCTCACTGGAATTTTATGTCACTGGACTTTTATATCATTCCCTCAGAATATTTTATCTGGTTTTATGGCCAATAAAATCCTGAGCCTACTGCCATCCCACCCACACCAGATAAGAGGTAGCATGCAGTGATGTCCTGCAGTCTGACTTTTCCCCTTCCACACATTTCTAGATATGAAAGGCAATAACAGTTCTCATAAAGGAGACACTGCACATTATGTCTCTCCTTGTGAATCACATGCAGCAACAATTAATGGAGCTCATTTTCAAACAGAAATGTACATGAGAATATGTATTCATTACTAATGAATATGACAACAGATGCCTGTTTAAGATGACCAAGTGGAATTGAAATAGGTATATCCAAAGCTGAGGTCAGAATAAAAGCAAAAGATTTCATGGACAGAGAAGTATACATCCATCTACAAAGGTACAAGTCAGGTTTCCATAAAGATATTTTATTTTACCACAGAATTCAAAACCAGAAAAGTTTGGTCGCATAGAGACAACAGAAAACTTTATGATTGTTTCTAGCCCTTCAGCTATTTCCAGTTTCACTCATAAGCAAATTTTTCTGGTGATTTTTTGTTTGTTTCTTTGTTTGTTTGTTTTTTGGGTTTTTTTTTTTGTGTGTGTAAGATAGGTGAAGATGTAGTTTGTAAAACTTTTCCTTTTCTTATATCTATGTGTTTGTGGGCTTTTGCCTCATATATATATGTAGGTAAAATATATTCTTAGACTCATAAAACAGATAAAGGACTTGACCTGCCCATTGGTATTTCTGAAACTATATTTGCTGCAAAATCCAAATTAAGCCTATCATGAGTGGCACACCCGAAGAACAGTTTTCTTTTTAAAGGACCACATAAAATCAAGAGGCAAATATCACTATAATATACAGAATCTGTTTACAAGGGCAAAATTTTCTCCCCAGTAAATTCGGTTGCTGCTGGCATTGTCGTAACAGCAAGCAGTGACTAGGAGATGCACTTCCTTTTGAGTAATAAGAGCTGAATGGCAAGATAAACTGTGAAGTAACACATTGCTTCATTCAGCAAGCAGGTTTTCATCAGTCCTGGAAGTAAATTGCCCTTTAGTTAGTCTGTTTGTACTCTCATGGCCAAAAAAAGAGATGGTCAGGAAAGCATGTACCCTGGAGCAACATTCTGCATTTGAATTGCTTAAGAAAACAAGCCAGTTTCAAAGCCATCATTACTGTCTAAAGATCATAATTAAAGTTGTTTTTTAAATTGCATCCTTCACAAAAAGCTACTTGTGCTCCAAATCTTCGCAGCATTCTTCATGCTTCCTTCATTTCTACTTAGTCCCATATAGAAGTGACTTTTGAGATATGTGAAAAGTTGCCAGAGAATGTGATTTTATTTTTTTAAGAATAAGGTTGTCAACCAGTTAAATACTGATGTCTAAGTAAAAGAATATTATAATGTGCAAGGAATCATTTTCACATCTACCAAGTATTAAGAACTTTATTAAAGTCACTTCCTCACTTCCAATTAGAGTAATTATGGTTTTGCTTTCTAAGAAAAGGAAATCACTGTATGGGGTAACTTCCGTGTTCAGTCATTACTGTCACTTAGATCTAGTTTAGAAAGTCACACAAAATTAGAATGATTCCTAAACATATAATAAAAGAAGTCTTATCTGAAAAACTTGTCTTTAAGCTGAGTCATAAGATTTTTTTTTAAAAGTCTCGCATATTTCATGCGAGATTTTTATTTAAAGTGATTTTTTATCTGCAAGATTCTTTCAAATATTCCATTTTTAAAATGATGGTAATACTTTACCCCATAATTGTTTACAGTGAAATAATCTAAATACTTAGGGATGAGTGTATGAAATGTGTTTATACTCTTCCAGGTTTGTGGTAGTTTTTAAAGAGCCTGAGGATTCTTCAGGAGATAGTGTATAGAATGGAGAAAGAAATATTTCATGGCAGGATGTTACTACAGTTCTGTACATATGATTTACATTAATTGGAATGTTTGTAATCAAAATGGGTTTTTTTACTTTTTTTGTAGAATTCTGGCCTAAAGCACTCTGTGTATTTGGGAAAACATGACACAATTGTCCTCATGATATTTTGTTTGCAAATACTTCTAGAGACAACTAACCTTTCTGACTGAAAGGTTTTTTATCTCCTACATTTATTTACAGAAAAATATACACAAGAGAAAAACACTTTAAAAGGAGGAAAATGCTATCTTACCAGTAACAAAAAATGTAGCTTTTATTTCATTAACGTACTGCTGTGAGAAATGGCAGCTATCCAGGTTTTGTGTTTTCTATTGTTTTGTTATGTTTTCTGGAGCGTATGCTTGAGAAACCTGTGACAGCAGAGCTTTTAAAGAAACAAACAGATGTTTTTATTTTCTAGTACAGATGAGTCTCAGTGGCTTGCAGCTATCTCATCTAAGATTTCTTGTATATTTATCCAGGGAGCTTTTATGGAGCCCTTTTTACTGAGAACTGCCTTCAGCCAGCACTGAAATAACGAGCACGCACCCAGGCACACCGTGCCAGCTCTGAGAGTGACAGTGTGGGACATCTCCACCCACGGCCACAGTGGCAAATGGTTGTGCTGCAGAGTGCAAGGTGAGCGTGCAGCCAAGCTCAGCAAGCACGTCTTCCTGCTGAACTGCTGACAAAACGTGCTGCTCCCAAGCAGCTGAGAAATGTTTTCCTACAGTTTTGATGCTATCTGTTCATCCCTTGACCCCTCTAGAGCCCGGGGACTACAGTTACAAAAACTCCACAAGAAAGTCAAATAATGTATTCCGTGCACATTTATCAGTGAGAACCTAAAACTTCCCTACAGATTTATAATCAGATTATTTAAGTACAGGCATTTTGCAGGTATATTCTACTGCCTCATTTCCTTTCATGAAGATCTGCCTAGGCAGTTACAGGTGTTCTTCAAGATTTAAGAAAAATCAAATTTATACATATTGTTAAAATGAAAAGGAACTTACACTTTTACATTAAGCTCTCAGGCAACCATAAGCAATTCCTTGTGTTCTTTAAAAGATGTGAAATTTTCCATGGCATGAGACACAAGGTCTCATACGCAAAGCTAGATAATTGCATTTACACTTACCAATGTCTTTCACAATTTTAAGTCACTATTGAAACCTATTGGACTGGCAATATCTTGTTAAATACATTTTATTTTTACTTAGATAAATTTCCACTGATTGGAAAAGTTGTCTTAATATTTACTGTACAGAGAATACATCCAATGTGAAATCACAGCTGAAAGAAAAGGACTCTGGAACTACAGGTTTAATGCTTTTGTTCCAGTAGCAATGCAACTTCAGTGTTTGAAACTTTGAATACTTTTGTAGAAAGCTGATGATTTTTGTAGAACGTTAGTAAGATTTCTTTACAACAACTGAAAGTGTTATACTCAAGCTACTGTAAGGTCCAGAAATAAGTGAAAAAAGTACTGAAGGTGCTGAATTTTCAAAATGTAACAAATAAAGCCAGTTGAATCATTCAAAATGAACTCTCTTTGGTAAAAGGAAGATTAGTTTAAGGAACATCTAAACAAACTGGACATAAATTTTTGGGACTGTGTGGAAAGCAGCCAGATGTACTGAGGGAGCTGGCCAATGTCTCAATTATCTTTGAAAAGTCATGGCCCTCAGGGGAGGTTCCTGGGGTTGGGAAGAAATCAAATGTCTCCCCAGTCTCCAAGAATTATAGAAAGGAGGATCCAGAAGCTGTGGGCTGTGAGCTGTTCAGCCTCATCTTGAACCTTGGGAAGGTGGTGAAGCCAGCCATCCTGGTGAACATTTTTAAAAACAGTAAGAACAAGAAGGTGGTCAAACAAAGCAACAAAGATTTTCTCAGCAGTTTTTCTCAAGCAACCTGAGGCAACTAAAGCCCCAGCACTTCAATGAATGACAAATTTCCTTTTGTCTCTACTGACGTATGGTCATGTTTCAGAGTATTTTCTGGCTGCTGTAGTTTTTGCTTTGATGCAGCAGTTTTGATTTCAATAATGAAGTAGTGGTCACTCAAGCTTAGGTTTGCACTGAGTGAACATAACAAAGTAATGACTGTAAAATTGCCGTGTCAAGTCTGGATCTAATTTGAGAGCAAATGTCAGACTATATTGTCAATTAAGGGAGGAAGGAAACGCAGGCAGAGCCAACTGAGTTACTCATATTCCCAGATGCTGACTGTCAACAGGTAAAATTTGTCATGGGAGCTTAAGGCACTGTCTTTCTTGGTTATTCCTCTGTTAGTGACATAGGAGCGGCAGCAGAAGGGATATTCAGAGCTTTTAAAATAGCTTTTCACAAAGGCATTTCTGTATTGTTTTCTTTAAAAAAAATTTTAAATGAGTGTGAAAAGCCCAAAAGTTTGACAGTGTAGGAGAACAAGTGAGTTTGTTCAAAGAGATTGAGCAAAAGTACTTGACAAAATGAGTTAGAATTGTTCATTTTCACCATGATATACCATCTCTGAGGAAGAAAGCACAAGGCAGATGAAAGTACACAAGGTGTCATTTTACATTAGCATGCTAGTGTGTGTGTATTCAAAAGTTTATACTCCTTCACAGTCTGAATTTTGTCATACCAATCAGAGAACCATTTGGATGTTCAACAAATATTTTCTCAGATATAAAAAGTGAAAATGGTGAAGACCTTGATTATGCCAGTGTTGGGCTATGTATTTGGTAGCAACACTGAAAACTGTGAAAATTATGGCTCTTTTCTCTGTTCAGCAGAATTTCCCCTTCTGGTGATGTTGATGCAATTAAAGTTGAGTGCTGTCACTAAAAGAAGTTTAATCCTTTTGCTGCATTGCAGTCATATGGTAAATTTTTATAGCTATAACTACTCCTGCTTTATCTGTTATCCCAGCAGGGCAGGCTGAGATATAACAATATTGCACAGCAGGGCTGTCTCTTTTCACAAAACATTTCACTGAGGCTTTTGCACTATCTCCTACTAATCAGATTTCTCACCAAGGTGCCCAGCCACCCACCCAAATCAAGTGTGGTCAGTGGAGCTGGCAGGTTACCACTTTCCAAACAGTTTAATGAATATCTACCCATTTATGTTTGCTTCAGAAAAACCAGCGGGGTGGCTTCATAGGGTGAGATTATTGCCTCTGCATCCTGATGTTCTTGACTGTAAATTTAATTCCTGCTTGTGCAATGAGTTGGTAATTGTAATCTAAGATACTACATTTGATCTTGCTGCTCCTGGCCATGGAATCCCATTGAGTCACCTATTTCAAAATCATGTGCAGAGGTTTCTTATAAACCTAAATGTTGCCTGACATAAAATAGCCTATCTATCTGCAGAGCAACAGCTGGCCTGCTGAGGATATATTCATTCTCACCCTTCTGCACTGCCTCCAGCAGATAGTGCTGCACATTAAAAGAATTGGAAAATGACATTAAAAATATTATTTGTAGAGATGGTACTTGTTTCCACAGATGTTTTCAGTCCTCTTTTCTTGTTCATAGCATTCTGCACTTTTGTTCTTGTTCTTGTCTCTCCAGTAAGGACCCATGATGCCATTTTAAAACTTTAATAAATATTGTTTGTTGCAGAATATTCCATGTAGGACTGTAATTTCATTTGTTCCTGTATAACTCATTAGTTACTTCTTCAGCATATTATCAAACACCTTCCCTATCAGAAGTATGAAGAAAGAAAACCAAAAGTAGATGAAAAATGAATAGCAGATAACTTGGATAAGTCCTGAAATATCAATTATTTTGCTGTCTGGTTTGTGCCTTGCACAGTACAAGGCAGTGCAGAATTCAGTCTCATCTCTGTATATAATTATAATTATTTTTGATAGCTGTGTTCCAGCGTTATCATTAAGGACTTAGTTCTGCAATTGCTTCTGAAAAGAATTCCCATTTATGTCCCTGAATATGCATTCAGATTATAGAAAAAGCCTGTTGAAATATGATTGCAAACACAGCTATAAACAAGGGTTTGCTAAAACTCATACAAAAGATGGCACTTAACTGACAGTTTTTCATCTGATCACAGGCTCCTCTAATACAATAAGAATCATATAGCTTACTTGCTTGCTTTTTTTCCCCCCACTAGTATATAAGGTCCAATTACATTTGTCTCCACTCTATCCCTTTTTGTAGAATTTGCAGAGCATTAAAGGCACAGTTCACAGGCATTCCTTAGAACTCTTTCTCATGGAGAGAGAGTTTGTTTTGTTTGTGACTAAATGAGTATATTAAATATTTCAATGTGACTTTGCTGATGCAGAGTCTTGGACTTTTCAGATTGGAAGAGTGAGTAAACAGAGCAGTCAAAAAATAGAAGAAGGTATTAATGGAATACTGTTATAGAAATTTCAGAACTGCCGTAAACTTTTTAACTGCCACAAGCAGCCCTGGAGCCCTGATGCAGAAATACTGAAGCTGCATGGAGAATAAATCTATCTTCTACGCATTGTAGATCTCCCTGAGCTCTGTCTCCAGGCTAAACCTCTTCTCCCAGCTCTCAGCCTCTTCTCACTGGATGCTCAGCCCATTAATCATCTCCATGGCCCTTCACTGGACTTGCTCCAGTGTGTCCATGTCTCTCCCGTATGGAGGAGCTCATAAGCAGACACTGGGTTGTTACACCACTACTAATTAGAAGCTATATAGGAAGGAAAATAGAACAGAAGCTCCAAAGCAACTTTTCAAAATGATCATGTGACCACCAAAATCAATACACCAGAGCTCTTGTTTCAAGGGTTGAAAAACTTACACACAAGTAACTCTTAGAAAATGTGAAATAACTGGGGGTGGTTTTAGGGAGAAATCTATAGTGGATATTTTGGATATTTTTGCAACAGAAAGGTTTAGAAATTATATTATAGTGTTGTGGTGCTGCAAAAAAAAAAATCTTTTTACTCAGTGATTTCCCTTTTCCATATGCAGTGGTTGAGGGGTGAGGACAATAGGTAACCTACTGTACGTGAGGAAGGAAAACCTGCAAGAGTAATAAAAGAGACTTATTGAACTTGTTAATGAATATGCTGAAAGCATCTGTCTTTTAATTCTGTTTGTAATTTTTCAAAAATGTATCAATTTATTTTGATATGACTGACTGAATGAATGATGAATGAATGGAATAGGAAAGACATAACACAATTGCATTGGCAAAAAGGAAACCCAAATCTCAAGAGGAATTGGAGAAATTTCCATGTTTTTCTATAAAGTAAGTCACTCTTTCTAAATTCCTAAAGCCAGTGTTGAAAAGCATAGAGTAATACATTCAATTTCCTGGCTTTTGGTTGTTGCTTATAATAGACCATCATAGGATATATTTTCTGTTCATGTAAATTCTGAGCTTCTGGAATAAATCAGAAATATTTTGTCTTCCCTTCCAGAAAGGGCACTAGTGAGAGATGTCATCAAATTTTTGTTTTCCCAGCATTAACAAATGAAACTTTATAACTGCATATATCATCAGAGGAGTACAAATAATGAGTACCAAGATTTTTTCCCTTCTCTTGCTTAAGGAGTAAGATTGAATCTTCCAAAGTCCAGAAGATTTCTAGCTTTCCCCTGAATGCTCTGTTCAGCATCAAGGCAAATCCCAAGTTAAGCTATCAGAGACAAAAACCAACAATGCCTTAACTAAAACTTTCCTTCAGATGATTCAAAACCATTCAGTAAACATTAACAAGTTTAAGTGATTCACTGCAAAGGAGATAGTCAGAATTTTCAAAAGTCTGTAAGTGCCAGGAAATCCATTAACTCTCTGTAATCAAAGGGCATCATCCCACAGTAAGCCAATGAAAAATTGAGTATGTTAGAAGAAAGTCAGCCACAGATTACACAGACTCTTACTGTCAAAAGAGTATAACTTGAGAAAGAGCTGATGCATGCAGTTAGCTTCTTTCCTTTTAGGTTCTGATTAAATGCTCATTAATGTTGATAAGGATTCTCTCATTCATTTTCAAGGGACTTGATTCCCCTACCCAGAAAGATTTCTGAAATATGGTCTGAAAATTATGAAAAAACATCTGAAATTATGGCATTTTTTAAATCTAGAACTGAATTCTTACACTTGGTCATGTACAGCGGAGTAGTGACTGAGGTAGAAGCTGTCCAAAATTTTGAGATTTCTGGGTCATGTGCCAAGTCTCTGATGAACCCTAATCTTTACAGTATGATCAGACATTGATTAAGATAAGCTCCAACATCCATCAAATCTCACTGTTTATATAAAATCAATAAACATCTTTTTAGCCTGGAAACTGAACTAAATCTCAAGTCTTGTTGCTCTTTCTCCATGCGTCCTTGGTGGGTGGCTGTTTAAATTCAGCATCTGAAATCTTTTGGCACAGCATAAATAACCTCTCTAGTGAGCTGTCATTAGACATATTGGTTTTACTCCCCCCTATACCTGGTTGGAATAAAATAACACCATCAATCTTGTGAAAAGGACTCCTTGTTTTACTCCTCCAGCCCAGTTACCTCTGCTGTCTCTCCATAAGTCATGAATACTCCTAGCACAGCAGGAACACATTAATGATTTATTTTTTTCTGAGGAATACCCTTATTACAAATGATTTTGTTACCTTGCTGGGTACTCTCACTGCAGGACATTGTTGCTAATAGATCCCCTTGAGCATTTGCAGCCTACATTCCTCATTTAACTGGATCCCAAGTGCTCTGCATGTTAAATACCTCATCTATTATCTCTTTAAGCATGAGATTTCTGTCACAATCTCTTTTGTTGACTAGGCAGTTTCTTGCAGAAGTAAAAACAATGCAAGGCTTTTCTAAAATTAGTGGGAGAAGTTGCAATTTGTAGTTATTCTCAGTTGCAGGCTTGTATTTAGGGAGAACATCAGTTCTAGTACCCCTTATCTCTGTCATTCTGTATGACTTTTCAGTTTTCTGAGACACTGGATCACTTCAGACCCTCCTGCTATTTTCTCTTATGTCTCTCAAATTGTGACAAAAGAAATTTGGGCACATTAACATTCAAGCAAGATTTACCACAGACTACAGTAGGGACCAGAGTGAGTGCCAGGACTGATTGCTTTTTAAAATTCCTAGGTTGTTTGCCTTTTGCAAAATTTTCTTCATAGATCCCTACTAGAAGACAGATGAAGTCCTTAATGAGCTGAGGTGAACATTTCAGAGATAAAAAAAAAAGAAGAGTTCTGGATAGATCATAGCTCTGGCATTGACACAGACCTACAAGTAGTGGGGTGCACTGGATTATGCAAGATGGTGACTGCATGGTATTGAAAGACTGAAAAACAGTAAAATGTCATTTGGGTTAGGATTGAAGAAGGTCTCTGTGTCATAAGAGAGGCTGGTGCCTGCCTGGTGAACATGGAGGTTGGTCTGTTATTGGTTATAGAGCGGGTGTGCACAGTATGTAGCTGGTGGGGAAGTGCTGTTGATCATGTATATGGAGCATGCAAGCCTTTTGGATTATATCTCACATGGATTGCAAACCTTGAGCAACCTGGTCTAATGGAAGGTGCCTGTGCCCATGGTAGGGGGGTTGGAATCTTCAAGGTCCCTTCCAACCCAACCCATTCTATGATTCTATAATTCTGTCATTCTTACGGAAAGTAATGTTGTGAAAGGCCTATGGTTCATGTAATCATCTTTTAATAAAGACAGAAATTTTATTTTTGGAGATCCTCGAGGACTTACTTTATATTTTTTCCCAGGGTATTTTTATTGTCCATTTTTTTTTCCATGCTTTTGCACATATTTCTTTATAACTCTAATTGTAGATGATTGGTGTATGATTGGTCAGACAGGAAGAATCAATTTGTACTCATTTTTAATGTACATTCTTCCAAATGTACATTAAAAATAAAATAAAATAAAATTTTAACAAATCTAAGTGAAAGTGTTGGAGCATGGCTCTGTATTGCTGGATACAGCAATGCCTTCCACATTTTTTTCCTCTTTACAAAGAATCAGAAAATATAAGATTAATTCAAAACTAGTATGGGAGGGTATGTGAAAATGAAGAAATACATACTAACATTATATTGGCACTATTTGTAAAACAGAAACTGAATGACAGGCTTTACATTTTTCTGAGCAGATGTTAATTCAAATGTCCTATTATAGTTTTGAAACTATGGTAACACTTCTGTTTGTATATAGAGAATAAAACCTAATATACCATGTTTCATTTACAGTATGAACAAGAAATTATGAAGAAGACTTCTCAGCTTTGCAGTTACCACTGAGAAAAGACTTTCAAAGTTTCCTGTCTATTTTAGTCTGTTTCTGAAGTCCTTATACTTGTACAGGTTCTGTCTTGCAAAAAGACAGAGGAAAAAATACAAACCCCAAAAGTCACAGGGATTTTGGAACTATGGAGAGCTGCCTAGGAGGAAGTCTTCTTGTTTGTATGCGTAATTTGCAGTTTTTACACATTCCTTTAGAATATTTCTACAGGACACATGACACATGGTGCTCATATGTACTGCTGAGCATTTTCTCTGCCTTACCTCTCTCAGCAGACAGCACAGGCAGGAAGGGCTGGCCAGGGAATGTGCTGCTGCTCAGCCACAGCTGGGAGGCAGCCATAGCCCTGTCCCTGTGTGCTGCATGGCAGGCAGAGCCAAGTGACCTCTGTAGATGAAGGGCAAACTGGCAGCCAGGCTGCTGCTGCTGCAGGGAAGGGAGAGGCCATTGTATTTTGGGGAACAGGGGGCCAATGAGTACTGCAGTAAGGATGGTGGCTAGAGACATGTCAAAGAAACCCCATCAAAGTAGTGCAGCAGAGCAGCTCTGATCTGTGCAATTTTCTGACTCCAGAATAGCAGCTGATTCTGGCCTGTTGCACAATCATTATATGTCTGAGTCAGTTACATCTAAGCTAGAATAATTTCCTTTATAGTTGGATTTCCGTAATTGTAATTGTCCACCTTTCTTTTCCAACAGAAAGTATGTTTGCTAATATGCAGTTTCTGAAATGCATCGTAATCACATGACATCACAAACTATAATGAACTATAATGGCATTATTCACCACCTTTCAAACAATGAGCTACCTTGTGGAGCTCATTTCCTCTCACTGGGACCCGAAGTCTTGGTAGGTGTTCTGAAACCAAGACAGAAGGTAAACAAAATATACTGGTTTCCTCCTGGCTTCACAGCACCTAATCTTTAAATCTTTGTTGTTTTGGCACCAATCACTAAATTCTGTAGAGCTTCTGCCATATTTGTCATTCTTCTCATATGTAAGAAAAGCTGGTCCACATATTGCATAGATTATTTACAAGTTGAAAAGTTTTGATAGTGCCTCAGGTATATCGCACATCTTGGCACCCCAACTCCACCAATTTAGTTGGAAGAGTTGTACTGAAATAGGATGCAGAATAAATTTCTTTCCTGAGATGCCAAATACACTGGCTTTATTGAAAATGTTTCTGCAATTCTGCATTTACCGTATATAAGTAATATCTAATTTCTATTTAGTGAAAAGAGACATTGACACCAAGGCCAGGAAGGAACTTAATAGAGTAAGAATGTTTGGTTTGGGTTAAGGTGTTTTTTCTCCTTTTGTATAACCTCTTTCCCAAAGAAAAGACTCATTGAATGAGTTGTGTTTGCTGGGGCAGAGTCATTGTCTTTGGTTGAAGATGAAAGAATGGGGGATTAACAAAGTAGGTGGACCCCACAGTTCTCAGATAATGGGTTTGTTTTACCAGAACACTTTTCAAGAGTCTACATCCTGTTAGACAAACAGTGTTTGTTCCACTGAACAGGCACATCCAGTGCAAAATGTAAACATTTAAAATGGAAATTAGCTTTTAAAAATATCTTTTGTAACATTAAATAAAAAACAGCCCCTTGATTCTCTGACAATCTCCATTCCTCATCACTTCAGTATTGGTTTCATGTTTCATTCAGTGTGATGCCAGCAGGAGAGCAGAAATATCTCTGCTTGCATCAAAAACATTTCCCTTTCTTAATGGAATACAGGTAGAAGGTATAGGCTAAACTGCTGGAAATCAGCAGGGTAACAGGGAGGTAACCCTGGGGGCTGAATACTGTTACAGTGCTGGCTGTGGCACTGCGCCTGACACAGCAAAAAACACACTTAGAGTCTTCTGCATAGGAGACATTGAGCTTAGAGACACTGAGAAACACTGAAAACAAGACTTTGCCAGAAAAATCTTATGATTCTAGGGATTAGGTGAAAGCCTGGATTTCCAGCTGATAGTTATGGGAGCACTCACTGGAATGCACCTGGCCCTTGCCCTGGACTTTGCATTACTTTTTGTCCCATGGCGTACATATAATCCACATATTCATCAAACAAAAAGTGCAAGAATACCTTTTTCTCTTCCTTTGGCCCCATGCTAAAAGAAAATGAAAGATGCTACTGAATTTTAAAGGGAACCATGTAATAGAAGATTATTAGACACGTGCAAGAGCATCTGGCAGCTAAAGCCCACTAATATCCTCGGCATATTGGTTCTGCATTGTGGACTCTGATTTGGATGCCCAGCTGATCATTTCCAAAAGGGCTGGAAAAATGCTGACATAAATTTGTAGTGCTATTGTTGTTTGAAAATGCTTGAGCACCTAGGAGTATGTGGCAATTGAAGCTGAGCACAGGGTTCTTGTGATTAAGGTTCTAGTCCTAAATCCAGATATTCCTGAAGGAAATGAGTTTCTGTTTTTGTTTAAAATGTTTGAAAAAACGCTGGACTGAATGAGCAACCTCACAAGGCTGCTGTTACAATTTTATGTTAACAGGTATCCAGATGTTGCTTGAGATGAGCTTTGGTGAAAAACCTGGAGATTTTAATCTCAATGACATTTGATAGTAGACGTCTTACTGAGGCATTAGAAATGTCCATGTGTTGAAATATTAAAGACAACTGAAAATCAGTGAGTCTAGTTCTGAAAACCCTGTAGTGGCATTAATGAGATGCTCTGCTCAATGTAAATTATTTGTGCTATGAGTCAACCTATGCTCCCTCTACAATGTTTTCTCATAAAAGCAAACAGCTGCTTTCATTTTGTAAATGAAATTTAACGTTCCCACTTTTATCTCAGATGTGTGATATGATATTGTTTTCATCTGATATGTATTTTATTTTATTTACTCCATTTGTAAAGAAGGATACTTCTTTTTCTCAAGATAGCTCACCATATAGCAAATCAAGAAATTCTGTAAAAGAAAATTACAAGAAGTATAAAATAATTTTATTAGCCCTTAGCTTGAATAGGTAGCAAGAAAAAAGAAGGTTCTTGAGACCTATTTATGCAAGAGGTCAAATTAGAATGGCTTTTCCTTACATGAAAATACATGCACAATTAAATTTTGTAAAGGAATTTGGAAAAATAGTCCTTAGAAAAAGAAAACTTTATTATTACACTGCATAATTCGACTAGAATTAGGGACATATCAAAGACTATCTTTCAGTAAATCACAATTTATTTTTTTTGTACAAAACGAAATATTGCTGGTTTATGTACTGAACTGTATTTGGCATCTATATGTCTGTAACTTTACTAACAAGTTAAAAAGTGGCCTCAGGTAGATGAAAAAGTAAATCTCAGATACATCATTATTGTCACAAATTAAGTTCACTTTTAAAAGGTGTTTGACATCAGATCAGGCATAGCTGTTGGTTACTGAGAACTAATTTTTGAAGTGCCCTTCGCCATGGAGCAGTAAAAAGCTTTCTCTGATGTTCACAAGGCTTTCTTATGTGGATGTATACATAATATGTATGTATAATATGTATGTATGTATGTGGATGTATACATAAATATGTATACATACATATTCTTATGTATACACAGATAGGCAAGAACAGGAATTATTCAGCTGTGAAGTGAATTCAGTCATGAACCAGTGACTTGTCGTAAACCTTTTAACAAAATTAATTGATTTTAAGGTCTCTGGCATAGGGGAATTTTGACTATTCCAGTGATCATGATTCAAGAAAACTTTCTAACTTTGAAAGCTATCTAACTTTGATAGTTGTTCTATTTCAACATTACACAATTCACATAATGTAAAGCCTGTGGTGAATTTTAAAGAAACGTAAAGATTGTACTGTAATTTCCAGATATATCTTTCAGGACTTGTGTTTTGCCACAGAACCAAAAAACCAAAATCCTACCAGCTGTATGCATGCAACTTGTCCTTAAGAGTATTCAAGTGAAATACATTGTGTGATATTCTGGATTTATTAGTCAATAGAAAGGAAGCTGCAAGACCTGCATGATAGGAAAGAAGTTGTGCTCTTGTTTCGAGTAAGCCTATTAATTCCTGAGATGGTACACCATAATTTCATGATAGGTTGGCTTAAGGAGCTCCTGACCATTCAGTTGTGTTGAGACAGCTGTTTGTGGGATCTGGAATACTGTCTTGTTTGATTCCTGTCTTTGATCACTGTGTAACCATGTGGGAAATTTAACCTAGATGTGACACAAATTCTGAACACTTTGACATTTTGCTTGACCATAAGGCTACAAAGACCTTCAGCCTTCAGACCTAACCCATGTTGTTTTTACTGTACTTGCAGGCCTGGTTGAGGCAGACAGGACAGGAAGAGCACAAGGGAAGTTGTGCCCTCTCATGAGGCTGAGTAATGGGCACAGGAAACAGATTACTGTAATGACTCATTTGGAGACACAGCCTCTCTGAGAGGACCTGCAATTCCATCTTCCAGGACAAGTACCTTTTCTGAGTGCTGGAGTCAGTCCATTAGTTTTTCGTTCTCTTATTCCTGGTTCTTCCAGAATGGATGATTTCTTGGTGGTTGTGCTTCCTAGGAGCACTAACAAAGAGCTCTTCTGCTGCCTTCCTTTGCAGCACTTCTCTAAAAATTAGGAACTATGGCTCCAGTTCTGCCTTTCTTTACTCCATTCCACATGGTAAGGATGCACGAGTTCTTTGGTGGATGCTGCCTCTGCTCTGTGCGTGTAAGTCAGCATCACATCTGCAACTACACTTGAGCTGAACCTGGCACTGAGCCAGGTGTGATGAGATTAATTAAGCAAGCTAAAGGTTCTGACCTTTCCAGAGGCTTAACTACAGTGTTACAATCCTCCACACATATCTCAACATATCAATAAAATACATCTTCAGATCTGGGCATCCTGCAACTTACATGGGGTGGGAAAGTGAGAGATTACCCCTACCTCAAGGGGAAGCATAACTTGTTTAAATCTGTTGTTTTTTTTCAGGTTTTTTTTTAGATGTCAGAATTATGTTCACACCAAATCTGGAAATTGGGCAGAAAGCAGGTATTTTACTATCAACAAACCAGTGAAATGGGAAGTCACTACAAGGCTTTTCTTGTAATGAAATCATAACAGCTGATTTAGAAATTCAGTCCATCTCTAGTTTGTTTTTCAGTATTTACAGATCAGGAAAAACATCTCTGTTGTTCCCTGTAAGGCCAGCAATGGCACCTGGAGGCAGAGTGATATCATGCAGATCAAAGTCTGTCAGTCTGAAGTAGATCCTTGGGAATACTACATTGACCAAAGAATAAAAGGAGTTTTCTGAGGGGAAACATTATCTTCATCCTTAAATGAAGTCATTATCAGTCATATCAGCAAATTAACTTATTGTCATTATGAGTTATGATTGTCATTATGAGTGGAATTAGGAGACAAAAGAGATTTTCCTGTAACTTTATCCTGGCTTTTCTGAAGTATTGGAGTTTTTCCACCATGACCTCATCATGGCAGACAATTTAGCCAGAACATTTCTTATGAATATTTATATTATAGCTATGCCCTCCACTTTATAATCCAAAAGAAATCTGGGCCTTTCTGCATCCTTTAGCCCCATGATACATAACCTAGCTGTGAATTGTCTTTCATAAATACTGCTAATTTCTAACTCTCTGATGTATCTACTTCTGTACCACTTCTCCTTCATTATGCAATGCATTTCTCCTCCCAGAAACCGAACACTTCCTGGGAAAGTGAATTAACAATAAAAATGAGGTTTTCACGTATTGCTATTCATTCCAGCAACAACACTTTTCTCCATGGCTATACTCCATTCTCCTTTTAGCCAGGTCTCTCTGCAGGCATACTCTGCAGATGAAAAATAGTTCATCAGGTGAAGACAGCTCAGCACAGAAGCACATAAAAGAACATTTACACCTTTGCAAACTTCCATTTTCTCTTTTGCTTTATGACAATTATTGTGTTTCCACTCCAATTCTAGATTGAAATATCTAGCTGTTTTTCTTCATAAACAGCAGTCCTGATTCAAAGCAATTTTAACTCAGAGACGCTTTTGGTTTTCTGCTATACCAATCACTGTCCTAGAAGTCTGCATAAAGCCTATTATGAATTTCCAGATGATTATTGATATCTAATATTCATTGCAAGCATTCACTGTGCCACCGATTTTTTCAAGATGCAGCACTGGGGAAATATTCCAGAACCTCTCTAACTGGGGAACATAATTTGAAGCCTCCCAGAACATGAATTGCTTGTTTTTAAAAGTGAGGGATATTTGGAGCTGATCTTTTGCTTAAAAAACAGCAGCTTAAATTGTGTCTAGTGAGGGATGCACAGCCAGATAAGCCTTGCCTGCCAGCTGAGACATCCCAGTCTGGATTTAGGGGTTACTCTCTTGTGGTTTCATACATAAGCTTCCATTGAACTTTGCTTCACTGCCCTGGCTTTTACTGTCTAGCCCTCTGCGTCAGTCCTTACTAAGGAGAGTTTGTTTCAGCCAACCATACAAGATATATACAATAGAAACTTTGTTTTTATTTGATCTCTTAGCATGAGTGTGTATCAACACCACCTGGTTTGAAGTGGAAAATTTTAACTTTACTTATTTGACTATAAATATGCAGTATTGTGAGTGCCAAAGATGCTGCCCTGTTTTATTTTTACATAGCTAGCATTCACAAAGTCATAGAAATAAAGATGCTTAGTGGATAGCTCTTTCTTCTGAATTTTTCACTTCCTTTTTGCCAAGAAAACTGGGAGTCAAACCCTAGTGTATGTTGTTGCATTTGCATTGCAAGAGTTGCATTTGGAATCAGAGCACGTACACAGATACCAGGCACAGAACGCTGTTATCAGATTTGGCGCAGCAAGTACTGGGCACTGGCAGGTTTTAATCCCATGTCGCACAGGTTCATGTTTTGGGACAAGCATCTATTACAGTAAAACCCTTATCTGTGTAATTAAACTTCTATTAATTCAGAGAATCTCTTCAGAACATGGTTGCATTTCAACAAGCAATGTCAATGGGGTTGAAATTCCCAAATTAGTGGCTAATTGCTGAATGAGCATCAAGGTTAAACAGTAGATGATAACAAAAATTTTTGAGTGTGTTGCTTTTATAATCAAATTGAAGATCACTCTTAACAAATGGTCCCTCCTTTTGGTAAGAACCATGCAGATAATGTGAGACATTTGTTAGACGAAAGTCAGGAGGACACAAAGTGAAGCTGTAGTAGATGAACAGTTTTATGTACAAAGTGATGTGTACCAGTTCCACATGACAGCAATGTCTTTGAGATGATACAAGAAAATACTGAAAATGAATGGTTTCAGACAGAAAATGTTCACTTGGAAGATTCACAGAATCTGGTATTTTCTCTGAAAAAGCCTGCATTTGATAGGACAAAGTACAATTGTGTTTTGAAGAAGTTTCTTGATTTTCCTTCCTGCATCTGCAACAGTCCCTGTATAATTGGCTATAAAGACATGAGTTCTAGAGCAGTTCACGAAAAATGCTGTACATCTAATATCTCAACATTCAGCTTAGTTAAGAGAAAAGATGTCCAACCTCTGCAGAGCCACCAACACCTGCTATACCATCCTACCACCTCTGTGGTGGGAGAGAAGAAAGTAAAAGAAGACAAAAACCAAGGGACTAAAACAGAGACAGAAGGAGAAATAAAACTGTAAAGACTTAATAGAGTAACATGTTACAGTTAGCATTTCAGCAAAGGGTGGTAAAGGCTATGTGTTTTCATGGTCTGTCACAAGGGAATTTGATACAAAAGTTTAGTTCACAAGAGTGTTTCACCAACACTCTTCACAACAAGGAAAGCTTGGCAGAGAGATATTTTAAAAGAAAAAAAGTAACATCTGGGAGTTGTTAGATAATTATTTTCTTTTGGAATTTATTTAATTGCTAAATAAATAAAAGCCTGGCTTTTTTTAATGCACTGACCTGCTCACATCAATCTGACTCATTATTGTTTTCCATTTTTTTCTGGAGGATAAGCATATTGAATAATGAAAACAAACTCCATCCACCTTGATGTGAATATATAGCAGGTCCTACAATGTGACATATTATCGTAATATAGTGGTTGAATTAATGATTTCCATTTATAAATTAATTTGATTTAGAGCTGTGCATATACACAATGTATTTGAGTTTATATTCAGCCTTTGGAAGCAGTGTATGTTTATTAACACCTTTGCAGTAATGCAAATTGTACTTGGTTTAGCTTCTGAACAGAGACTCTTGTGAATTCAGAACTTTTAACTCCTTGTTGTGCAGTTTACAATCTAGTGTGTTGGAAAATGATTAGTCAATTTACCTGAAAGAGTCCTGGCTGATTGAAATGGTATCTAGCCTCTAATGGTAGTATTTTGTGTTTGTTCTATAAATAATTTGGGAATGCAGATCTTCATTAGACAGTGTTCATTTGGCTATTTCATGAAACTATGCTTAGCTAAAGACTTTAATGACTTAAAGTTATTCAGCAGAGCCAATATAATTATTTTTATCTGTTAGAGAAATATGAGGATTACTGGAACATTAATTTGTAAGAGGAAAGAATTTATATTATTAAAGAATTATCTTTATTAAGAAATTATTGAATTGATTAAAAGAAAATTTTGTCTGCTGTTTAAGAAATGAGTTTCCTACTAATAAAAATATCCTGTAGAAAACTATTCTCATTTGTATTTATCAAATGACAAGAAAGTAAGGATTGAAACAGCTTTTCAAAGACAATTTGCATAAAACATTTTTTAGGTCCCTACTTATTCACAGTGAGCAGAACCAGTAGGTATTCTCTTGTACACTGTCTGTAAGTCTGAAGGTCGTGCTAATCAAGACTGTCCCAGTTCCTCCTCCCATACCACATATCTGTGCCTATGATGCTCTCTGGGACTCGGCCACTCCCTCTTGCTTTTCTTGCAACTCACCCTCTGCCCTGTTTACAGCCTGTTAAAGGCAGTGGTGTGTGAAGAATCACCAGGATGTATCCAACAGAATATTTTAGGAACTATATTGCTCACTGCTGTAATGCCTTCAGGTTAGGAGCCTGGCTATAAAAGTGATTCACATGACTGAGACAGAGAGTATTGAATAGGGACAGGTGGATTCCCAGATTCAATTTGCAACAATACAGTGGGCTGTAGGGGCACCTTAATCAAGAAATGGGATTAGCCATTTCTTCTGGTCTCCTGTTCCTTATTTTAAAAAGAAATATCATTCTTGGGTATATTTCCATGAGATTATTTTGTTACTCATTGCTCTTAATTTGTAGAAGCCATAAATATCACAAATACACACTTCTGTGAGGTTTAAAGAAGACAAGGTCTGTAAAGAGAGGTTAAAACCTTGTTTTCCTGGGTATTTACAGGTATTTCCCACCCCTCCACTGTTCATTTCAGTGGGTGGGAAGGACATTGTAATTTTGACTAATATAAAACCCCGATAGACTAGCGGGTTTTCAGAACATTTATTATATTTTCTACATAGTTCATATGTTGTGCTTAAACTCCTTAAACTATCTGTTGTATATGAATGCGAGGCACTTGAACAGGCAGCCCAGAGTAGTTGTGGATGTCCCATCTCTCTAATTATCTAACCAAATATATATAATCTATATATTCTGAATCACTGTGCCTCTCTGTTATAGTGTCTTGCTTTTTATTAATTCAAAATTCAGAGAATCCAATCCCACTGAACTCTAGCTCAAGAAAGTAAACATTTCAGCAGCAATTAATACAATGACCCAAATTTATAGCAATGTAGATTCCCTGTTTTGGTTTTGTCAGCAATTTTAAATTAAATCCTATTCATGAGGATTTAGAATTTGGTGTAAAAGGCTAAGGCATAATTTGTCTTAGGCTGAGATTATGGGGTGATAATTGTTTTAAGGTGTAGGAACACTAAATATATACAGGTGATAATTATTTTAAGGTGTAGAAATATCAAATATATACAAGCTGATTTTATACACATATACACACTTATATTTGAGGTTCTTACTGGAGAGAAGAAGTATAAGGGGGAGAAAATTGCCCTCTATTTAATTTAGCTGTAGAAGGACATTAAAAATAATAAGAGATTTTTTGCTATTTTTTTTCCTATTTCTACTGCTGACTCATTGTGTGGTTTCAAATTACTCAGTTCTGAGTCATTTGAAAACAGCAGAATGAAAGACTGCTATCAGAACGGGTCAGAAAAACAAAATATTTTTTCTTATGATTTTAATGAATCACTTCCTAAATTTTCCATTAAAAATAATTTTGTGGCAACACTCACAGTCAAACCTGATGAGACTTTTGTTTTTGTGTTATACAGTATCTTAAGGTAAACTATAATGAAGATGTTTGAAGGCCTACCCAGGCAGAAGGAGAAATTTATAAGGACTCAAATCTGACAATTATTGGTGCTAGCTTTAAGGTTTCATGTTTTTTGGTTTGTTACTCTAGGTATCCTAGCTGTTTCTCATGTTTATTACATTTTCAAAAAATAGGAATTGCCCCTGCCAAGTCTTTGAGACTGTTCTGTTTTTCCTTCATCTCTGTGCAAGGAATGATGACAAGGAATTATCCTCACAACTCCTTGTGCAGCGCAGAAAAGCCTAAAATAGGTCTGAGCTGGCTTGCATTTCTCAACTCCATCCCTGAAATGCAGAAGAGCTGTGTTTGCATGACTCAGTACAAAGACTAATCAGGGACAAGGGAGGTGTCACCTTGGCCTGGACCTGTAGTCCTTGTTCCTGGAGTCAGCTGGGATATTTCAGAGTTGCATCCCCTGGTTTGATGAACAACTGCTCAGAGTGAGGGAAATGAAATAGTTATTTTAGTGCAAACCAGGATTTATTCTACTCAGTCTCTAATAAGATTTGAGAAGTAAGAAGTGGATTTATGAAAATTGTAGGCTTTTTCCTTACTTAAAAGTGTTATAGCAAGGGAACACTAAGCCCCCATTTATCCTCAAACACCACTGTAATATCCCAGTTAAGGAACAATGAAATATTACCTGTTATCACATACTGATCAGCATTTTACACAGAATACAAACTGTTGTAATGTAATATTTATTCCTCTTGCTCCAGCAGTGGTTTTCAATAATTAGTCCTGGTTCACGTTGCCTTTACACTGACTTCAGTGGACATACTCAGATTTTGCATGAGTGCAAGGACTTAATCAGAACTACAAACACTTAGTGTCTTCTTTTTGATTTTTTTTTGAGCATTCCTAGGTCCCAAACAAGGGCCCTGAAAATTTTTGTCTTAGCTGACGCAGAAATACAGGGAAAAAGTAGGTCACTATCCCAAGAAGCTGAAAGCCTAAGGGAAAGGAAAGATTCTATTTCTAACACTGGCTGGAAAGGGGTGATAAGAATTATCGGTTTTCAAAATCAAAAATAAACTTCCTTTTTTCTTTGTTTCTTTCTATTTTTTGTTGCTATTGATTCTGTGGAATCAACATAGCATAGAGTACTTAAAGTTTAAAAAATCCTAAAAATTCAAAGACCATAAAATGCTGCAAAAGTCATGTAGATTGTCCTGTCAAGGGATGTGTTTTTCTGATAGTCTTGGTTTGACTGATAACGTGATTGAAAAATATATATTTCATCCCTTTTTCTTTCACCATTTAGAATTAAGGAAGGGGAAGATTTTACTTCCTTTTTTACCCCCCTCTTTCTTTCTGGATTTTTAAACTCTTTTTTTTTTCCTCCCTGAAATACCTTCTCTCAAGGTAAAAAGTACAGACACTGTTGGCTAAAGCTCCATTTTTCAAGGTTAAATCTGGGTATGATATCCCATCTGTGCTTGCTTGTCCGTAAGACGATTCTGCAGCTCAGACTAGGATCCTGACTAGCTTTACTGCTTTTTCCAGCTTGAACTCTTAAGATCTCCCTAATCTTATTTAACTCTACAAACAGCTTATATTTAGCTGAAAAGATGAGGTGGTTTTGTGTAGGAAAATGTAAAGCCCTCTTGCTATTCTATAGTAGAGCAAAAATCTTTCTCTTTGGCTTTCCTGGGTTTTAAAACTCCTTTAGTTTGCAAAATAAGGAACATGCTGCCATCTGTTGGCAATGAGAAATTATTTCATTTCTTCAAGTGATTTACAAAATACAAATCTTCAAATCCTTAAGGAATTTTGTTTGATGTTATTTTCTCTTCAGTAAAACTGTAGGTATCTGAGCAGCATAAACTTGCAAAGGACCATTCAATTATATCTTATAATTTACTTCAGGATCCTTGTGAAATCCTTTTTGCTTGAACCGATACAAAGTCCTATCACAAAGCTCAACCCCCAAATTCCTTTTCAGCTAAAAGCCTGAAAAAATGTAAATTTCCTGGAAGACACAGAAAAAGCTGTACCCTCTCAAAGGATTTTGAATGTTCTTTAAACAAAAATGTATTTTCCCAAATAATCTGTTTCTAAAATTACAAAAATATAAATGTTGAAGGACTTTCATGGAAGTGCTGTAAACTTAGAAACATTTAAGGATGAAACTTTTGGTCTTTTCTTTGTTTTTGAAGTAGTGTATTTTAGAAGAAGAAAAACAAGGGAACAAACCTGATAACTGTTAGGTGGCTGTAGGTGATTTGTATTGCTGAATTTTGCTTTCTTCTTCATCACGGTCATATCATCTGAAGAATATATCTTTATAATTTCATGATGGAACATCAAAAAGGAAAAAAAAAAATCCAAGTGAGCCCTGTTTAATCAGCTGAGAACCATGACTCAGTTCAAACTTGGCCTTCCCTGCTGGAGTGCTGGCCAAAGTTTCAGTGGTGTAGTGACGTTCTGCAACCAGGGAGAACAGGTTTTACAGAGAAATAGCTGGTTGAACCATTGTAATATCCAACAGCACACAATGACCATTTGTTAAGGTGAAAGGGTGTATAATGTATTTTTGATTTATAATTTATATTTCACTTGCACATAAGCAAATGGAGAAAACAGTCCATGTGTAAGTGGCTAAGTAATTGCCAGTTACACAATCCAGGCCATTTCAAGTGACCATTTCAAGGCATGTGTAGCAACTATTAAACTGTTCTGCTGGCAGAGTGCTTGAAAACTGAAATACAAATGGAAATTAACTCTGCTCTCCTGACTCTTGTGTTGTCACTTGTACTGAACAAGATGAATATTTAGGAAATACCAGAGTGAAAGTTTTGCTGCTTTATATTCAGTTGTTTTACTAAATATGAACCTGCTCAAAGCACAGGGTAGCATCAAATCTTATGGGTCATAAAAGTATATTTAGTAAAAGATAGTTCAATCCCTTAGGATAATTTGTGATAGACCAACACTGTTTTGTTTTCAAATTACTGTTTTCTTTTCCTCAGCCATATATTTTCCTTCTAATACCCTTGTTTTCTAGCATATAACAGAAGCATATTGAACTTGTGGCCTTGTTGCTAGGTTTCAAGCTGCATTTATGCAATCTACTGAGACATTCTTCCCATTTTTGAATTCTGAATCAAGTCCCAAGGCAACAGTGCCCTGTTTCTTAGCAACACAGATGGGTAGACTGTATATTCCATCTCTTTAGTACAATGGAAGAATAAATAATTCCCTGAGTAAGTGTGTGCTGCAAGTTCATTGCTTCACTTAATTTCCCCTAGAAGAGAGGAAAGGGAAGCCTTCTGTGGTACAGCAGATGAAATTTTCTGGAAGTCCCTGTCTTTGCAGAGTGGTGAGTCATATCTGTCTTTTCTGTTCTCAGCATCTCTCTGGGATCTTTATTCACTGTGCATATGGATCTGTAGCTATTTTGGATCATTTCAGTTTCTAAGATACAAATATAGGCGTCAAAAATCAATGGCAGCAAAGCTGGCAGAGGTGGGATGTGTGAAAGTACATAGAGACTTTTTGCTCTGGTGAAATTAATGGAGAGTCATAGAATTGCTTAGCTTTAGAAACTCTGGGAGTTCCTTGGTTTTAGGAAGGAAACTGGGGCTGGAAAAAATAGGTAGAGGATTGAGAGGTAAGGGGGAAATGGGAATTCATGCAGCTAACATGTTAGTGGTGTGCTCCTTGTGTATGAAATGGAGAAAAGGTATCCTTTTAACACAATCTCTGCAAATTGTCAGGCAATTTTGAGTCTTTTTGCCAACATAGGCAAATTCTGAATTTTGATGCCTCTGGACTGTGGGACTAACATTGCCATGGAGAGGGAGCACTACAAAGGAGAGGAGAGGGGCAGAGAAGGACACACAGCTCTGCAGAGCTGGACATTTCTGCTCCTGACCCCTGTGGAGGGGCAGGTGCATACATCATATTTTCATGATGGCAACAGAAACCAAGTCTCAGATACTACAATTTTGGCAAAGAGTAGAAGAACAGAAGCACTTGTGCTTTTCATCCCACTGACCTCAGCAGGTGCCTGTTTTACCTGGAATAAAGCTGGCCTGGTCAGTCTGCCAGTATCTCAGTTTAGTTGCAAAACAAGAACAGGCTGCTTTACATGTGTAAAGTATCAGCTGTCAATTTTCCTCCACAATCTATTAAATCAACAGCTGGCTGTGGTGGGTCAGCTGGTTTGCCTGTGCCCACACATATACTTGGTGGGAAGCTTGGGCTACCTTAGAGCACATAAATAAAGTGCTCACTCAAGCCTTCTCACCTCCTCCTAAGCAGGAATGGGGCCAGGTTGTGCTTCAGTGTTTGAATAGCCTGACTATAATCTGTGAAGTAGAACCTGAGTTTTGGCCCCTTCTCAAAGGCTGTCCTGCAGCAGAGATCTGCTGCAGCTGGAAGAGTTCCAGCCATGCAGTCCTGGACTGGAAGGAACCTGTATTGGCAGCACAGCACAGCACAGCACAGCACAGCACAGCACAGCACAGCACAGCACAGCACAGCACAGCACAGCACAGCACAGCTGAGCATGGCCTGGGAACCAAGATCACCTGAAAAAAAGAGCACAGAAATGTGACCTTCCAGAAGTAATTTGTGGGTATCTGATTTATCTCCAGTAAGCTGCCCACCCAAATCCTTGTTCAGAAACACAGCCGTGTTGATAAGGACATATTTTCATATGCCCTTATCCTTCAATGGACCACGACTTTCTTTTAGAAAAAAGCCATTCTGTTCTCAGAATGAATAAATATAAAGAAGAGAAAGTTGTAATGTTAAGGTTTTCCTTCAGGTTTCCTGAGCATTGAGTATTAGAGTAGGAAAAAAATTGTTTGTATTGTGTTTGGGCCTGCTGCAATACGCTTATGATCCATGTCTTTCATCCAGATTTTCAGGGCATAAAAGGAGCTCTTGTGCAAGAAAGGTTACAGTCTGAGAGTGTCTTTTAGGTCATGGAGATAAAACAGAAAACATGGATAAGGTAGTATGTTTGACCAGTTCCTGCAAGAGCTAAATACTTTACTGCCTATTCATGGTGTTAATGCTGCTCCAATTGTCTTTCATCCTGCCCAGAGGCATCCTTGGGTGTAGGAAAGGGACTTCCTCTACCTCTGGGCAAAAAGATGAAACTTGTGGCACTGGCTGATGAGATAGCCCATGGCAGGACATAACACCTGGGCAAACATTAGGATAGCAATGGGGTAGCTCTAATTAACATTGTGTCCTGGGTGTGCCCAGGAATGCAGAGCAAGATGAAAATGCATCAGGAAGAATGGAGAGCAGAGCTTCAATATTTCCCTCTTTTGAGGTTCATTTTGTCATTTCTACTTGTACAAAGTGAGATTAGTGTGCACCCAGTCCACCCAGAGTGCCCCACTATCACCCCAACCCCTGCAGTGCTCTGCTGCCCTTCACATGCACAGGCTTTGTCTCCTGCCAGGGATGAGAAAAGAATTAAAATATTAAAAAAGGGTGTATTTATGTTGTTCCATAGTGATGAGTCTATCAGGCAAAATAAAATTCAGAGCTCCTATTTCTACAGGCTGGTATGAATGTGTCAATTCCTAACATCCATGTCTTTGACTTTAGATGGGTTTTCTTTAGGATCAGGAGTTGGCTTCATCAGGCTACTCTGCAGAAGTGAAAGACAGAAAAAAGAAGCAGTACTTCATCTAAGCACAGGTAGAAAATAATACTAAAGTACAACCACATATTTATCTTCAGTGAATGTATTGGGTTGTGCAGACAGGTATAGCCAGACTGAAAGTAGCAATCAGTAATAAATGTACAGTTGTATATGTGTGTTAAGTTTTTCTTTTTCTTTTTGACAGGGATTACAATATTTGAGAAGAAATAATTCATCATCAGGCCACTATGTTTATCCTCTGCCAAGAAGAGAGAAAATTTTTATTTGAAACTCAAGGAAAATTTTCTGTGAGCCTTGTCTGGCCTCTCTCACAACAACAAACTGCAGTGCAGCAATTCAAAGCCAATACAGATTTATGGCTGGAGCAACCTCTTGATTTTAGATAGCAGCTCTGTAAGTCATCCAACCTTCCTCAGAAGCCACAAGGAAAGGGAAAAAAGTAACTGAAGCCAAATAGGTCCTCTGAGGCTGAAGTCATGGAAGCGCTTTCCAGAAGCTGATTCCAGAAAGTTTGATAACTACATGACCAAGTTATTTAGCTGTGAGTGTGAAATCAAATTCCAGGTTTTTTTACTAATCAGGAGATTTGGGGGATTTTAATGTCAAAAGTCAGTGCTCTAATCTAGGACTAATAGTTTCCTTTGGTAAAATTCTACCCAAGTGAAACAAGTATTTGTAAGTCAGCCTTTCTGGAAAGAAACAAGGAATAAACAAAAGAAGCAAGTTGCAACCAAAAGCTTCCAATACAAGTTCCTGATACCAGTAAAACATTTTGAGGTTCTCTTTGGGACTCCAGGAGTAGTGGTGAACTTCACTATGAGTTCTGGAGGAAAACAGTACATATTGTCTAATTGCTTTGACATACCATTAACTTTTCATCTAACTGAAACTTCAGGCTATTTAACTCCAGTAAGCCATATACTGAACAATGCTCCAAATTCAAAAGAACTAAGGACTGCCTCTACTAGGAATTTTACACTTTATTTCCCCCTCCACTAAAATATTCCCTGAGGGGAATCCTTGATGACATAGTGTCTGGGGTTTAAAAGGAAATGATCAATCTCAGTGGAAGATCTCTACATCAAAAATATACCTAAGGACTTGTGGCTCTGGTCCAAAATTCTTAAGTACAGACTTGATCCTAAACACACAAAAAAGGGCAATTTCTGTGTTCACTTAGACTTTCTCACCATTCAGGCCAATGGGAAATGCATCATTAAATGGAAACCAGAACTCAGTCGGAAAAGAATTGGAAAGGAGAGAGAAAGGCAACAAATAAAGTATGTAAACTACCAGTGTACAGTGTTTTCTCCTCCTTGTGGCATTCTCTCCCATGCAGTTCTGATGAGCATCATACCTATTAATTCACAGTTATATAGTCATTACAATCAGGTTTTCAACATATAATTTCTGTTGCCTTCCTGATTTCACAGGGCATTCATCATGTTGCCTAAACCCTACATTTTTATTTTAACCTGTTCAATTAATCAAATAAACATATCTTCCTGCTCAAGCAGATGATACTGATACTCCAGAACATGGCTGTAATGGGTTTTCCATCTGGTATCTCACAAGAAACCATCTAGTTTACGGTATCCATTTCAACCTCCTCTGTAAAGATCAGAGGATATTGTCAGTCAAATCTGCATAACCAGCAATGTGGTCAGCCTTTTAAGGCTCAGCCTTGTCTCAGAAAGATTTTAAAACCAATATGCTGATGTTGAATCCTATCCTACACTTACCTGACTCTGCAAAGTGTGGTTTGCTGAAGAACAGCACTACCCATAGCCAAACTGACAATTTTCTTTTGCAACTTGCAGAAAATGTTACCAGCTGTTTCAAATCCTATCCACTTTGGATTCAAAATCACTTTTGCTTCCAAACAAGGAGAGTACATATAAAAAAGATGATATGTCATTGATGTTAAATTACCATCTTCTTTCAGACTTCCTGTTAGTCCTCTCATGAGTTCTCCAGCATCAGAGAGGTCTTAAGATCATTGTAATGCAGTTGGCTGCAAGGTGTATTAATGATTAATTAAATTCACTGGAAAGACTTGAAAAATAATGCAAATAGACATCTCAGCAGATTCCACGATTCTACAATACATATTCCAAGAAACTGCATCCCATGTGATTTTAGTATCACAGCTCCTTTGTCTAGAAGGGTGTTCTGTTTCTGTTCTTATTCCTCACCTGCATTCTAACAGGACATTTTTAACATCTCATTTGAGATTGGAATTCTGATGATAGAAGTTGTGTAAATAAAGAACTTTAGGGTAATGAAAAACTGTAACTCTAGTCAGCTCAACAGCTGTTAATCAACAATTAATTAAATCTCCTAAATCTTGCACTTTTTGAGCAGAAATTTTACAGGTGCATTTTTACCTTGCCTGAAAGCAACATGTGAAGTTTACTCTACAGCTAACTTTAATGGTCTTTGTTAGGCATGGTGACTTTCCTGATGTTAAAATGTATTTTCCTTTCCAAATGCAGTACGAAGCTAATTAACCAAATTCTGTGACAGGTTACCCCAGAGTTCCTTTCAACCTGAAGTTAAAACTACAGCATTTAAACATAGGTAAGTCCTTCACAAAACGCACATTTATTGTGTTAAAAATTTAGGAACATTACTTCAACAGCAGGAAGCAGGAATAAGAGCGCAGAATCCTCAAACCTGCCTTAAGTGGCCTTAAGTGAAACTTGATAACCAAACAGTAGTTTTTCCCTAAGTTTCAATGTCAGAGAAAGTGCACTTCCAGGCTATAAATAGCAGACTCAGATCACAGAAAATACACTAGTTCACACATGCAAAGAAACTTAGATTTAAGGACACTTGATACAAGCAGGATTACTACCTGAAAACTGCTGGTTAATGTTGATTTTTCTGATAAGACTGCAATTTCAGCCTTTTAATAGGGGTTTTTCCCAGGCAACAGAGTCAAGTCCAATGTCTGCTGTACTCACTGTAGATACAATAGTCCATATCTGCTTTCATACCATGGTGGATAGTCCAGAATGGGGTGTCTGCCCTCTAGTGTTTCTATAGCTTCACCTCCTATAAGGACAGCTTCTTCGAAAATAATTAACTACACATAAGTTAAAGTACACACAATTTATATAACGTGTAGCATAAAACACTACTTTCTTTGTAGACAAAGGTAAAGGCAAGGCTTTGTTCACAGCAAGGACATGGACAGAATATTTTTTGCTTACAATGTTTTTTATATATGTCTGAGTGCTCCTTTTTCTGAATCCTAGCCGATTAACAATAAGCACAGCTTTTCAAATCCTAGAATCCAGACAGTTTTTCCTATAGCTTATAAATACTGTTTGATTAATATTTTCAGATCCTGAACTTGAACCACTGAAAGGAAAGCAAAAGAACTCTGACAGAACTCTGAAGGAGATTTCTTGCACACAAGTCTCATGAAAGCAAGTGTGATCCACAGCTGCTACTGTCAAAGAGTCCTGGCCACCTAAATCTGCTTCATTTATGGTTAGTCAAATTAAAAAACAACTTCTTGCTTTTCTCCACATCAAAATATTTTGGAATAACAACAACAGCAACAATAATAATAATAACAACAACAATATAGTTATATTAATTTCAGAATATTTTGAATCTCCCAGTCTTGAGAGGATATCTGGCATATCCTAAGGGTACTGGACATCTCGGGACATGGACCATTCATCTCCTTTAGCTTTTCAGGAGTGTGATTCTTTCTCCAGCTCTTGTTGAGAGCTTTAATGGAGTTGGAAAGATAGTCTCTTGTAGGACATTCTCTTGTTTCAGCCTTCAGCAGAAAATGACAGACATTGCAATGTGGTAATTAATTTTTAGGAATCAAGAAGTCCATATTAGACTGTTCAAAGATACAGACTGTTTAAGAATATGCAGATGCTGGCTGGATGGATGTTTTTATGGTTCATCTATATACACCAAACTCTTAAATGTAGAAATCTCCAAACCAGAATGCCTCTGCTTATAAAACAGCTGCCATTTACATTACTGAAGATTAACAAATAGAGCATTGAGGGGAAAATCACATATATGTAACTGTAAATACCAGCATGGAGCAGAAACACACTAAAAGCACTTTGTTTGGTACCTTAGTGAGTATTTGACCTCTTTGCCTTAGGCCCCAATTTCTGAAATAGCATGGAAATCAATATCATTATATCTTTCTACTTAACAAATTCCCCTATAATTCCCCTCACTATTGCTAAGAATTACTTACCAACACTTCCAATTCACTAATTCTTCTCTTTAACCAATTATTCTCAGTTATCTGGAGATAAAATAAATGGCACAGCCCATCAAGCTCCTGGTAACTACAGATGCTGAGTGCCATCATGAGATTACTTTGGGTCCTCTGCACCCAGGAGCTGGGGATCAGCAGCTGTGCCAAAATACACCCTCATACAGTCCCTCTTCCTTCAATAGATACATCTGCTTTGCTCTTGACTCTAATTACTAGGAATGGACTGCTGAAAGCGCCACATAGTCAGGTAGTTTCAATTCCTTTTCTAAGCAGTGTGTGGGTGTTGAGTGTAATGGGGGAAGCACTTTTTAGTCATAATCTGCATTGCTGAGGGCTTTGGAGGTGTATACAGAGCCCTATTTGGACACAAATCTCCAGACTTAAACTGTGTGCATGCTGCATGGTAAATGCACCCCAGGAAGTGATTTAGCATACAAAATTGCATATTGGATCATTTTGTCTTTTCCAAAGATAGTGAGCTTTATACCACTGTGAAAAGCTAGGAACACTGGCAAGAATCTCTTATGAAAGGATTTTCTGCCTCTGTGTGCACACTGGTACGGAGCTTGGCATTTCTGCAGGATTTCCCAGACGCAGACACAAAAATAAAAATTGTGCAAGATGTTGACAATAAAAAAGTGCGTAATTTTTGTTCAAGAGAGCTTCCTGTCAATTGCATTGAATCTCCAGACATTGTTTGAAATTTGCAGTTCCCCAAATTTCAGTTTGGAAAGGACTTAATCCAGTCTGCTTGTAAATTACTCATTTCCTGAATGTCAGGCAAACCCAGCCCAGTAAAAGATGTTTTCTCTGTAAATGGCAAATGAAAGGTTCAGGGCAAATTTAAATTCAGAGGTTGTTATGATCTGGAGCTCTTGTTAGATATAATCATAAGATAAAAGCATGTATCTATACTAATCATGGCTTATAATAAATTTTATGCTGTGATAGTGATAGCAGTGACAGTATAAACAAGTGACACACATGAAATCCTTCAAAGGAATGTTACTGTCTTGGTCTTTTTACAGATGGAGAAAAGGAGGCACTGAGCAGATAAATTAATTGTCCCAAAAGCATGAGGGAAGAGTCCATTTCATACAAAATCTTGCAAGTAAATTTGACCTCTTATTACACACATGAAGGCATTTCTAGTGCTCCTGAGGAAAAGAGGAATGAACTTGTCTTTAACCTCTGTGCGTGACATCTCGTCTTTAAAAATTTGGGTATCTTCATTGTGACCCACAAGATGGAGGCAGCCCCTTGTGGTGGCCTGCAGTGGAGAGTGAGACGCATTAGGACATGTTACAGACGCTCATTTCCTGGCTTAGGCAATGCTAATCTTTCACTTAGAAGAGTCGGGAAAAAAAAACCACAGGGCTGCTCTGCAGCGAGGAGAGCGCAAGCTGCTGGAGATGCTGGGGTACAAAGGTTATTGAGGAAACAAAGGTACCTGCAGTAAATCTGTGCATGGATAATCCTCTATTCCCAAGTATACAATAAGAAATATCCTAAGAATATAAACAGAGTTTATTGAAAATGCTGGCTTGTTTTGTTTACCTGCTTTGTTTATGCTAAATACCTTTACCATATATGATATATGTATAGGAAAAACCCAACTATTCCCATTAAGAACAGTGTGAAGAAGTGTAAAGTTTTCTTTTCTTCCAACAGCACTTCCTTGCAAGAAAGCAGAGCATTACTGCTCCTGGCAGGACAGATTTCTTGCTTCCAAATTCATGCAGGGATGTGTGACTCAGCTGTGGCTGTTGTGAAAGGCAGCTGCAGAGCTGTTATCCAGCTGTGCAGGATCCATTGCCCTCCCAGGTTTACCAGTACAGTGCAGTGGCTTGGTCTGAAGATGCTGGTGGTGCTGCTTCACATCATGGAGATTGAGAGGCTCTCCAGAGAGCAGCTCTGCTTGCACTGCAGTGTTGGTGCATGGCTGCGTCCAGCAGAGCCCAGCAGGAGCTCAGTGTCACTGGCATTCTGCTGTGTCTCTGCATCATTGCCCATGGCACTGGTTTGCAGGTACACGTGGAAGAAATGTGGCACCCGAGCAGAGTGCCCTGACAACTCTTCATGTTGGCCCCAGATTAGCATCAACATGTACTCCTATTACACACCCAAATCCTTTCAGAGTCTGAAGGGGCCTGAGACTGCCCTGCAGAGATGTTTGCTGTTCAGGCTGATCTCCATCTCCTCTGACACACTTTGCAAAGCTCTTAAACTTCAGAGGAAGAGGGGTGTGGTTTTTTGTATCAAGGACTGGATAAAGTGATGTTCTCATACCTCAGCAGTTAGATACAGGCAAAATCTCTTCATCCTTTTTACTTTTGCATGCTCATTGTGGAGCTGAAAATGCACTGTAGATCCTGCTGGGAGCTTTGTCAGCCTTTGGGCACATGGTCAACTTCAGTGTGAGCACCTCTTAGCCCAGTGCACGAGAAATGCACAGTAGCCATTACCGAAAATGTCACTGATTTAAAATCTACTCCAGTCAGTCAGTATTTTTCCATTAACTTCAGTGTACTTTGAAACAGGCTTAATGAAGGAGAATTCTTTTGTTTTAGGCAGCACTATGAGATTTTTCCTTTAGAAATTGCTTTAAGAAAACCCCTACAGCTTATACAGGTGCAGAGAGAATATGGATACCCTCTGAAATCCTAAAAGGAAGAAATAGGTTTACAATTTAACTGTAAATACTGTGATTTCATAAATGACCAGAAGGACCAAGTGTTACACAGAAGTATGTTCAGGTCTGTCATCCACACATATTGACTCTCTAAAGAGAAACCAGTAGATTCTGTAAGTTATTAATACTAGTATTTTACATATGTATAGAACTTACCCTATATATCTTTATTATAAAACAAACTTTATAATAAAACAGATTTCAAGGTCTCTGCTCAGGACATCCTCTGCCATGCCCCATATACTTCAAATTCAATATTTTATCTAAAACTGTTGTACTTCGGGTTAGATTTAGCCGTGTCCACTGTGATTTCTGAAAGTCATGAATGATTACCACACAGGTTAAAATCAGTATTTGAATTACACTCAGGACTTTAAGAGAAGACAGAATGTGGTACTTAGGGCCATGGTCCAATTTACAAGGTGGGGTTAGGTCATAGGTTGGACTTGATGATCTCAAAGTTCTTTTCCAGCCTAGTAGATTCTGTGACCCTGTGACTCCTAATTCTAATATAAGATCTGTCAATATTTCTATAACTTTGATTACATTCTTTGCCATGAATTTATGCCCAAGTTTAACTAAAAAACACTTCTCTATATACTTCCTCTGTGACAAACTTCCTCTGTGACAAATTTGAAAATTTTACCACACACCCCCAGACTATTCTGGTCATCAAATTTACAGTACTTTAAACTTAGAATTTTAAGTACTTTAGGATTATACTGGTCATATTGAAAGTGTTAATATTTTTGTCACACTGAGCCTTTAAAATACCAAATTTTATGCCTTTCTTGTGGAACAAAATCAGAAAAAGACATAAAATAATCAACTTAACAATACACTAAAAAAATCTAACATGTAAAGCATTATTTATTAAAATATTTCTGAGACCTGATTTACAAAAGATTATAAAGATAGCATGTTGGTTTGCAGTAAAAAATAAACCTTGCATTGACAGCAATTAAAATTAATACACTGGGAAAATGCAAACAATCGTTTTCTTCTAGATACTTCCCTGCTCCATTGAATATTGCTTTGAGCGTTGCATTATACCTTATCATGTTGTGCTGATAGCAGTGGGGTAATTTTATTATCTTAATAACACCAGTGCAATTAGCTAACGCTGCACTATTTAGTTCATATAAGGAAGAAAAATATTAATTTGCTATAAATAACGGACTGTCTTTAAAAAGGCACTAACTGCATCCCAAGAGACACATAGAGACCTGTGCATTGCTAAATAAAGGACTGAAGCCAAATGAAAAATGTTGTAGGAATCCTCTTTTCACTTAGATTAGAATAATACCCTCTTTTCTTTTGACACCAACCACTATAACCACTCAGGAAGGGCTGGGACTGTTCTGGCTGAATTTTGTGCACACCATGGTGAAGGACAAAAAGCAGGGATGAGACTGGGAAGAAGAAGGAGCTGTAGAGCCATGAGGAGAGGGCTTTGGAACAGGCAGTGGGATGTGCTTAGCTGGAGAAGCAGCTGTGGCTGCAGGCGCCAGTACATGGTTCTTTTCATAAAGAGCCAGTTTAGTTTTAGTACCCTGGGATTTCCTCAAGTTACAAACCAACAGACAGCGTGTGAAACACAGAAACTCTGTTCTATAACTGTTTAAAACATCAAGCTTTATAACACTGAAGTGTTACTTTTCCTCCACAGAGGCCTTTTCTTTGCTGAAAACAGTAAATCATGAAGTTGTACTAAAATTATGCTTTGGAAAATAAACTTATCTGTAAAAATGTGTTCTTCAACTGACTCTTTGCCTATCATTTTTTACCTTGTAAAGAGAAACAGGTTATTTTCACTTGCTTCTTACTGCTTATTTGAAGATAATGGTAGCCAAGCAGTGATGGTTACTTCTTGAATGTTCCTCTCAAGAGATGTATAAGAAAACAGCAATCGCCTGAGAGCCAGAGGAATGTCAAAACACGGAGCCATAAAAAGCTGTTTTCCCGTGTGTTTTTCCTGTGAGGATAATTGTTCTTGTTGATGGATATGTACTTTTGAAAGTAAATAACAAAATGTTACTAATGAAAATAACTAAAAACAGAGAAAGTCAAAGGATAGCAAAGGGATTTTTGTTCCCAACAGAGGAAATTTTCTGACCTTGTGGAAAAGGCAAGGAAGGAAAGGGGATATAATGGCCTTTACTGGAACAAATGTTACAATATGCACCCTTCCCTCCGATTACATCTTCAAAAGCTGGCTGGCATGGCCTGTGCAAAACATGAACCCTCCCATGCAGGTGCTGTGTGAGTGCGTCATGTTGGCTACCTAGGATTGAGCAAGGAAAATACTTCTCTGGAATCCAGGAAGGACAAAGCCTTAAGTGCCTTCCATAGCCGTAATTTCAAGCACACTGTCCATGCACATAGCTTTGTGTTGCTGTGTCATTGAACAAAAAAAGCAAAAATTTATTTATTGTGTGAGGTTTTGGGGGTTTTTGTTTGTTTGTTTAAGTTTCTTTTTTTCCTAGCATCACACAGTATATCACAATTTCACAACATTGTAGGTCTTGTAAGATTGGGCATCACCCAGTCTTTTGTAGTACTGTTTAGTATTTTATTTTTAGAAATAGAAATTTGAGAAATTTCAATTTCTCAGAAGTCATATAGAAAGGGGGATAGATTTAACATTTATGTTTGGCTTCTAGCAGATCCAGTCAAGAAGGCTTGGAAACATGGAACAGGAAAATATCAGAGATCTCCGAGCATTGCACAGAGATGGTGGGATGGGATTTAAGTTAGCAGGACAAACTGAAGACACAGGGAAAAGACCTAAATTCCTGATCTGCAAAAAAAGCTGAAGGCTGCTTGGTTTTTATTCTGGAAGTAGTGAATGCTGTAGTTCTGTTTGGGAGCACAATTATATACAGTATTTGTTACAATCTGCCCCAGAAGAGGAGGGTAAGCCAGGTACTTGATAATAGATCCCTTGAGGTGTGTTAGAGTGAAAGAACAATGAATGATCAATGTTTATAAATACATATATCTGTAGGGTTTATTTTAGAACAATTTGGTTGCAATGGAAAGCACTATATAGACATTTTGGTTATCATCTATAATAATTTAAAGACATAAAAATAAGACTTAAGGAAAAAAAAAGAAAGGATAAGAGTAAAGAGGTATAGAGCTACCACCTGTGCATCCAGCAGCAAGACTTGGTTGCAATTTTGATGACTGATGGTGGCAGTCCTGAAGCCCACAAAACACAAAGTTCAGTCGGTGAACATACTCTTGGGATTGGTGGAAATGCCCAGGTACCTCCTTTTGGGGTGAGTAGTTTTATGCTGTATGATGTAACACTGTGGGTCATGGGGCACTTTGGGGGTCTTTGATGGTTTATGACTCATTCTAAGACATTAAAACTGCCTCTTATCAGTGTAGTTGAGTGAATTATGGCCTGTGTGTGAATGTCCTGGTACTTCTCCAGAGAGGAGTTTCCCCATCTGAGCCAATTCCTTCAGAGAGAACATTGGCATGATAAAAAGCACTATCTCACCTTGCAGGATCTGCTTGTTATTGGCTTCTTCCTTTAAGTGTCTTAAACCCTTGTAGCCTCTGTGGTAGATGTGCACCTCCTCTGCATGTGGGTGGTTACTTTGCCCAAGGCCAGCAGAGCTCTCTGTGGCTTTTGCAAATGGCCAATAGTTTTGAGTCATTTCCATTAACATTCTGGTCTCTCACATATTATTGGCATGAAGGAAATAAGGGGATGACAAATTTCGGAGACATTAGCTTTTAAGTCTTTTTTGTAGTGAGAAAATTTATTCTGGGAACTATGCCTAATGCTAGCTAGGATTGATTATGTAAATAAACTGCACATTTTGCTGTTCTAAATCAGTTATGCATTTCTCCCTACGTTGGGGTTTTTTTGGTTTTCTTTTTTGTTTGTTTGTTGGGTTTTTTGTTTGCTTGGTTTTTGTTTTTGTATCTACCCTTTGTAAGTGGACAATCAAATAGGAAGAGGAATCAGAAGAATGGTGTCTGCAAAGATAATGCATTGTGTCCCTGAGGACATACCTTCTCTAGGATAACAGGCTCCTTGAAACAAGGCACTAAGAAAGTATATTGATTCCTATAAGCTTAACTTTTGCATTGGCATCTAAGGCTGAGGGATGTGTATGATTTACTAATCAGACTTCAGTTGATAGGAAATGTGTGTTCTTCAGCCTTTCTCTTTTGTTCCTGATGATTGGCAAAAAAGCCTAACAATATATTCCTCCATGCCCTTGCCACTTAGACTTATGAAAGCAAATTCAAAATAAATGTTGTGTTGGCAGGTCAACATTTAATGCCAAGGCACCTCCATGTTTTCTTGGTACAGCGCTAATCAAAAACAAAGAGGTTGGGTCCTTTTCTGGTATGTGTGTCTCAGACTCTTGAAACAGGAATTAGCCCCAAGCTTTGATTTAAAATAGATCTTTCTGTAGAGCTCTTGAGCTGTATCAAGATCCCATCTTGATCATGGGCTTCCAAGAGATAATTATTTTAGAAGCTGCCTCCAGCAGGCTGCCTCCAGCTGCCTCCTGCCTCCAGCAGGATTGAAAATATCAGCAGCTTTTTAGCAAATTTGTATATTTTCAATACCTCAGAGAAAAGGGAGAAGTTAATTTTATAAATCTGATTCCCCTGATGTAGAAACAGATGTTTGGATGTCTTTGTTCCTTAGAGAAATTTTTTTCATATCTGTTAAATTAAATGGGCTGATCCCAAATAAATGTTAGTGATCTCAGAAACCACTAGTTTAATTGGGCAAGGCAGATCAAGGAAGCTTTGCTGCACTGTTGAAATTGAAGCAGTGCTGAGACTATTAACCTTAAAATGCTGTGACAGGACTTTGTTAGTGTTCTTAGTGTTGTGTTGGCAACTCGGCTAATACATAAATGCTGACACAAAGTAACAAAGGTCAGAATTCTCAAATGTGTTATTCTTGGAGAGTTTATAACCACTTTCTTAAATGAAAGTATAACAATACACTTGCACTTTAAGAAAATAAATATGAGGCATAAACACTTCCCTATATGAGCTTGGTAACTGGAGATTTTGAACAGTCCAGAAAATTTTAATTTCTCAAGTTGGTGTACTAAATTCAAGACACCTTCAAGTAGACTTTTTTCACAAAGCCAGAAAAGACAAAGTCTTCCTCTTCTCTTCCTGCTTTTCTGCTTTGGATATTTGAGTGATTTAGATAAGTTTTCATGGTCAGTGAATTAAAGACTGGTGCAAACTTTTAGAAAGTTGTTTCAAATTTATGTATGAGATTTGATGAAAATGAGGAGCTACTCTGTATTTAAAAAAACATCCATACCATTGCAGTGAACTGTGTTATTCTAGAAATTTTAAAAGCTTAAAGAAGCTTAAATCCTATTTTTATTGATGGTTAAATAATCTTACAACTCTTTTGCCTGGAATAGAGAATCTGGCCTATTCCATGGATATTTGCACTGAAATCAGCTACAATGAATGAGGTTATTCCTTCTGTGAGAACTCAGAGGCTCTGCTTCTACTCTGCTAAACGTGGGTAGAAGATGCACAGGCTGTGAGTACTCTGCTTTTCACACCCACTGCCTTTAAAGGCATAAAGGCATTGCCACACTGATTTCATGCGAGGGAAAAAGATATCTCAGAATAACCTTGTTTCAAAACACAACTGCAATTAGAAACTTGTAAAAAGATATCCTTTCCTGAAGATCTTAGTTTACCATTGCACAAAGATTGTTCCTTCCTACATTAATTTCAGTAACCTTCTCAGACACATTAGTCTCAAGGAAATAGTGAGGGAAACATCTACTATTCAAGAATGCAATGAAATAAATTAAATTGAAGTCTTCCCTCAGTTCACATAACTATTGGCAGTTTTTCTTATTACCAATTCTCTACAGATTTGATTGTTATCCCTTCCCTCTTTGTGAGTAGATGTCTAGAAGAGACACTGGTTTATACAGATAGAGAAGATTGTTTTCCCTGGGTTCTCTGCACTCTGCATACTGCCATTTCTAATATTTCAGGCATTCCTTCAACAGATTTAAGGACCTCTTGCTGGAGAATTTGAGCTTAATGGATGTTGCATATTTAATAAACAGGTACAGAGGATGACTGTGCTTTCTTCAAATTGTTCTTGTTTCTGAGTAAAATTCTCTTCCTCTTCTCTCTTCCTCAGTTTTACTTAGATGCTTTTAACTTTAATTACCATTACTGATGGTAAATGGAAGTGGGGCTCTTTCCTTGTCCCTCTTTTCCAAATATTCAAAAATACCTTAAGCTACCATCAAAATCTGTAGCTGCAATATAAAAACATGAAGCTTCACTTACCACTTCTTAGCACACAAAATATCATTAGGAAATTATAGTTGGACCAAATTTACAGTATTTTCAAATTCAAAAATGGATAATCATACTCTTCGACATGTATAGAATATCAGTCTATGCAGACAAATTCTCTACCTACCTTATAGTAGCCCTCTTTAAACTATGTATTTTAACTTTTCTAAATAGTTAAATACATAAAAACATGAAATCAGGGTTTAATTCCCATCCATCCTTTGTAATGTTTGTTCACAAAGAAGTGTGCACCTGAATCCCAGCAATAATGTGGAAAGAGCAATAATCAAAGGTATCACCTGATATAAAATAGTCTTGTTTTAATTAAACTTTCTGAGTAATACCTTCTGTACCTTACTTCTGAATATTTATTAATAAAGAATGGCCTTTCTGTTTTTCTAGTTTCAATAAACATACACAGATCCTACTTTTTGAAAAGGTCTGGGTATTTTCCCCATGAAACTTGAGACCACTATATCTAAACATAACAAAGCAAACTTAAGGATCGGTGGGATGGTCTTGGTGAAACTTACTGGGCCACATACAGAACAGCATGATTTACTCCTTTGGTAGACCAAATGAGCACATAATGTGGACAGGATGATTAATCACTGATGGGAATCATGGCAATATTTCGCTATCTAGATAGTCAATGTGGGTAAAATGATGAGTCTGGGAATATATTTTTGTAAATCTTATCTAATCTCATGATCATCACATGAAATGTCACATAAAGGAGACCTTCTGTCTTTTGAAAGACAGGTGATTTTTGAAGGAGTGCTTCAATTCCCTCTCTCTGACTTCTTTAAATATAATATATAATGCAATAATACCGTGGCTAGAGATGAACATAAAATCAGAATTTCTTGATTAAATATTTATGCTGCTTATTGAATATTTCAAAGGGAAGACATAAGAAAAATTCAGGGAGCTGTAACATATTTAATAATTAACACTTCACTTCTCACTACCCCAGTGTCAAAAATGCTTGCCTAGATTCTCTGACTGAAGCCAACACTCAGATCACTTTCTCTCTGTGCCCTACTTAGTCCCATTGCTGGAGAATGAATTTGGAGGGTCAGAGCTTCTCAGCTGCTGGGCCCATGGTGTCCTTGCCTGCCCAGATGAGAGGGTGGGTGCCACTGAGGGATCCCTCATGGTCTTTCCAGCACAGGGATTGCCACAGGGGGTGAGAGTGCTTACTAAGCCTCAAAGCTACACCTAAGGCCCTTTATTTGCTCTGAAGGATTAAAATCACATTCCTGTCTTGAAGGTAAATGAGGACTTCATACTTTTATGCCAGGTTTTTCATAGCTCTCATCTGGCAGCCTCATAACTCAACTTGCCAATAAGGAGGAAAGCTAGGTTTCAGTCTTTTGTCAGCACATTCTCTCCAGTTGAAGCTGAATTACCACACAGGATAGAAGTATGATGAGAGAATGGAGAGAATTAGAAAGTGGTAACATAATTCTACAGCTTGTTTTGATTACTTGGCTTTTAAAGGTGTATGGTCAAAATCTGCTTCAGCTTATCAGTAATCATTATTTTTTAAGATGAATATTGGAATAAGATTTTAGCTCATTAGCTGAACTGATATACTGTATTTGGGGTAAATCTGAAATAACTATTGATTCGTAATTCAGCACCAGGACAGATGAGAACAGAGGTTGACTTCTGTGACTGTTTGGACAAGAGTGTGCTTTTGACACACATACTCTGTGTACAGCAAACTTTGTCATGTGAAACTAGAGGCAAAACTAAACATTTGTAATCCCCTTGTTTAGGTAGGGTTATAGAGGTCAGGAGGGCATTTGCCAATTGTGGTGAAGAAGAAATAAGCTTTGTAGAAGGAAACACGAGACATTTGCAAATATTCTCTCCCTTTTCATTCCTTTTCATTCCTTCCATTGTTAGCTCCCAAAACTGTAAGTCACGCTTCGTAGAATGACGTAAACCTTAGACTTTGTATAAACTGGAAGTTATTTCTGCTGGGAAAGATACTGGGGCTTAACTTCTGGAGCCCTTTTGGGCTTTTGCATACATGCAGTATATGACAACAATACTTTGAGGGAAAAAGATTCCTTATTCAATATAATAAAATAAATTGAAAAAAAAAACCAGCAAAATTGAATGGCAAAGTTTTTTCATAAATTCTTGAATTCTCTGAGCCATACCAAAGCTTTAAATTCAAAATATTTGAATCTGTTTTTTCAAGGACTAGATGGGGAGACTTTTAACACTCCTGTGTGATCTATCAGGACTAGGGAAAAAGACAGGCATTTAAAGATGGCCGTACCTCAAACAGTGCATTGAGCAGGCAGAAAGCTGCATCTTTACCCTAAAACTGTGTTCCTGGGCTGTGACAGCAGCCTACTGCTATATTCACCCTCCCTCCTGATGAAAGGCTGTGAAGCAAAATTATTTCTCCTTGCTACTCCAAAGCTAAAACAGTGCTAGGCCTTTGTCATCCTTCTGAGAAAGGTGTAGTTTATCAGCAAGATATAATCTTCAGTAAATTAGAAAAAAATTATTTGAAATCTTAAGGTAGTCTAAAATTCCATTACAGTGCAATTTCTAACAAGTGTAATAATTACTATTTGACCAAGGACTTATGAATCACTAAAACAATGTTATTTTTAGTCCTCTCCACTTCAATTACTGTGCCAAAGGACATGCAAAAGCACATAAAAGTAATTATAAATAGTTTTTTCTGAATGGGCAACTTCTAAGATACTCCAAAATTTCACTTTTGGTTAACTATGTTAGGAAGTTCTCGATTATTTAAAAATTTATGCAAATCTATTATGTTAACAATGTTAGTTCTTACTTTTGCTACAAAAAAATGTATGGACCAAGACAGAATACAGTACAACTTTCATTAGAAGTGAGATTGCAAAAACAAGATTTGCAAACAGACAAAAATTAACATTGAGGAGTACAAACAATTATCCTGGCACCTAGGATACAAACTTCAATCCAAGGTTTTCTTTGCCAGCAGCCAGTAAGTGATTACATAATCCTAGTAAGACAAACTCAGGCATGAGAAAACTCTGATGTCAGTACTAACATCCTTTGTGTCTGAGTAGTGCCACAGACACTGAGACAAAACAATTAAACTGCTCTTGTGTCTTTAACCTTTGTCCATTGGTGTGTGATACTGGGAATGGTCAATGCTAAACAAACAGCATTAGAAAGCAACTCATGCCAGCAAAGGGATTCCATTTAGAGCAGTATTTGGTATGTACATTTAAAATTTAAAGCTGTAATAAGGAGTTATAAATTTAACCAAACTACTCTGTGCAATCTGTGCATGAACAATTTTGTCTTGGCAAGACAAGCAGAACATGTAGGAGACATGAGGCTGCATAACTCTGGGTTTGAGCTCCTGTATGGGCAAAACAGCACAAATGCAAAGCGAGGTCACCTGGACAACATCAGAAGAAATAGTAAACCCATACAATTATAGAGTATGTGGTAAGTTCTACCCTCACTGACTGAAGCAAACTAATGTACAACAATGCTAAAAGGCATGTAATTATAAAAATTGCTTAGTGTAATTAAGTGAGTAAAAGTGAACAGAAGAACAGTTGGCATAAATGTGAGGGCAAATTTGAGAAATCACTCTTGAATATTTCAAAATATTTCTGATACCATATTGAAACTGGAACAGCTGGAAATCTTTGGCTTCTCTTCCTCATTCTTTTTTCTTCTTCATGTGATGAACATCTTGAGAAAAGTATTTTATTTAGGAATTATGATGTTTATCAAGCAGGCTTACTGTAACTCTGGCAGAATGAGGGACAAAATGCTTCACCATGAACTTGTGAAGGTGAGCTGCACCATGTTCAGCTGGACCTAAGACAAAACACAGCACACACAGTCTGCTTTTTTAAAAAGTGAGGAAAAAGCTGAGGGTGTCTGTGCACCTCTGTCTGGCAAACTGATGACAGTGTCCACTGAAATGGGAGAGTGTAAGGTCATCTTTTTCCTCAAGACAGTATAAAGAGAAGATGGGAAGAAGGGAAGATAGTTACACAAATTTCTTAGTTGTGGTGTGGTGTTTATTTTTTTTTCCCAGCAAAAATGCTCTTCTGCTCTTTGTAGGATTTAGCAGTGCCTTTCCCACTGCTGAGGGAGCCCTGATCTGCCTGTGAGTGGATACTTGAACTCCTTTCAACTTGATAGAGCAACCCAGTGAGGAAATTATGAGCTTCAAAACTCATCCAAGTGGATAAGTCAATGAAGCTAAACAAAACTCTTTCTGAAATGTGTCTTTTGATATACTGATATCTTGCATTGCATCTGCCTGTATTGTACCCAGATTGATCTACTATCTATCAATATTAGACGGGAAATTGTGATTTGCTGTAATTTTCATATTGCAATGAAAACTGCAATTGCCATGTTGACATACCAAAAATTTATAAAGGAGATGGACAAGTAGGTTTAAACCTTTTGGGCTGCTGCACAGTTTTGGAAAAACACCAGCCGAACTCTAAATTTTCTGAGAAAGGGACATTTACATAAATTCTGGGCTTCATCTGGAATCCCAGATGAAAGATTTTTCCCTCCCTAAAAGATTCCTATCAGTATTGGACAAAATAACTGAGATTACTGGATGAATGAGAGCTGTGCTGTGCCATTCCAGCCGGGGATGAAAAAGCGCTCCGCCACAAGTGCAAGCTACAGAAACTCTTTGTATTCTGGTATGAGCAGTTCACACGAGGCAGATGTGATAATTATAGAAGCAAACCGCACAATGCTACAACACCCACTGGATTAGCCCACTCGTACTTTTCTTTCTTGTCTCTTATGGGGTTTTTTCCTGATTTTTCGACAGAGAAACGTTCTCTGTTTGCAGTGAGGGCAGCTGATATTTTTATAGCACCCCTGCTCTGGCGCTGGGCAGGGCAGCAGAAGGGATTCCGGGTGAGTTTGTTTAACAGGCGTGTAAAAAGCGAGTAACCGAAGGGCGGCTGAGCGGGCGCCGTTGCAGGGATGGGACAGCGCATCCCTCGCAGCCCGCCCAGGGCCGGCCCCGCTCCGCCCCGCTCCGCCG
>JAHLSL010000022.1:26142591-26203213 GCA_025920805.1 Petroica traversi
CGAGCGGCTGGAGCTGGTGCCGGTGCCCCCGAGCCGCCACGGAGACTTCTTCGTTGGGGACGCGTACCTGGTGCTGCGCACGGAGCGCCGCGGGGCCAGCGTCGCCTACCGCCTGCACTACTGGCTCGGTAGGAGAGACAGCAGTGCCCACCCTGCTGCTGAGGGGCTGGCGGGCTCAGGGCATCGGGGGCAGAGTGTTCCCTGCCCTTCTCAGGCGGGCTGCCGGTGCGAGGCTTCTCAGAGGAGGTACAAGAGGTGGAAGCAGAAGTAGGGCTGCCGCCAAGGAGCAGGGCGATGGCAAGCGTCACGCCTTCCGATGCTGAGGGACTAAGTGGTGGCAGAGTGGGGTGTGGCAGAAAGGTGAAAGCTTGCTCACTTTGAGGTGTTAGTTTGGAAGAGTGCTGAAGTGTTTAAGTCAAATCTTATTTGGCAGCACCCGGCAGAGATTCTGGAGTGAAATCCTACCTTCATTCACATGAAGAGTTTTCTTGCCTTTGTTTCCATCTGGGTGAAAATTTCCTCTTGGCCATCTCCCTGTAGTGTTGTTGCCCTGGTTGGTGTCTGGGTGTTGCCTTTTCCAGATTAATTTTACCTTCTGATCGTACAGAGATTATGTGCAAAGACACCAGGTTTTCTTTAAAACCTCTTTAATGTCAGTCTGCCAGCCTACTGGGATTGGAACTGGGCTGATGTCTTTTGCCTTCCACCTTGACTAGCACACTTCACATCAAAGTTGAAGCCTGACCTAAGGTTGTGTTTTACGTGACTTTCTGCTCTCCTGGAGGTTTCAAGTGACTTCCCTATCTGGCCACAGAGTCATCCTGCCACATGGTTGGTGTTTAGCTGCCTGAAACCTATTCCTTTTTTCTTGTTTCACCAACAAGTTTGTGTTTGTAGGCAATCATCTCAATGATTGCAAATAAATAAAGGTGTGTTAACATTATGTGCTTGAGTTGCTGCAGTTCTCACTGTACTTTTGCATGCATTGAAAAATAATTGCAGATAAAGCTGGGATTGCTTGTGCATAAAAGTTTGAGCATTGAGTTTTGCATGTCTTAGGAGTTTTCCAGCTGGCAAGCAGGGTAGTGTCTGTCTCTGGTAAGAATATAATCATAGATGGCAGTGTGAATGAATTTTTGGCAGAGGCTTTTCTGTCAGCAGTGCTGCTAATTAGAAGCAGGGTTTGGCTGTGTAGACCTTTGTTAATGAAGCAGGAACTACCCATATCTTAGTGAAAGTCTAATAGACAATCACAGGGAGTGATGTAAGGACTGTTTGCAGCTCTTGGGAAGGGCAGTGGAACAGTGACTGACATTTGCAGCAATTAAAACCTCATTGCTGGTGGCTGAAGTGCTTTAGTCGTGCACATTGATGCACATTTTGTGCTGCTGCGGTGCTGCCTAGATACTCTAAATGGCTTCAGGTGATCTTGGCACCCACTGTTGTGCAGCTGGCAAGATGGCAACAGGGAGGCTCTCTGCTGGCAAATCCCTTCCTTGCAAGATACTTCAGCAGCAGGGTGGAAAAATCTCAAACACTGCTGCACACTTAATAGCAACGGGGACCAGGACTTCAAACAAGGTGTATTGGCAGGGCCAGTCACACCCAGGGCAAGAACCAAAGAATCATTTTGGTATTTTTAACTGATTCACACTGCTGTTATGTACACTAGACTTCTCCCTTGTAAACTAAGACTTTGTAACCAGTGGGCCAGGTAGATCACAATAGGGTCTTTCTGAAGACTTCCCATAAGTGTCTCTGGGCAGCTGCAGCAGTCACTATAACTCAGACTTTGAGATATAAAGAAAGAATACTTGTGATGGGGGAAACACTGCAGACTTGGTCTTAGATAAAAGGGCCTTGCTGTTGGTGGCACAGTCCTAACTCCTGCTTGTCATCTGTGGTGTGTTAATGTGGCAGCCACATATGATGGCTGTGAGTGTGAATGGATTCTGACCAGCAAAACAGACCCCCAGCATCAAATTTTCCTATTACATAGTGGCAAAGGTCCTCTTATTTCCTTCCTTAGGCACACCCAAGGGATTAAAAGAAGGTCTAGACCATGGGAGGATGGTCTGTGACCTCAGTGTGCTGACAAGTCTTGAGCTGTGACTGACATCCTGTGTGTAGAGTGACCCCACAGTGGCTTTGCCATGCTGAAGCTTCCTTTGGGAAAGCCACTGTTTTACCAAGTATCTCACATACAATGACATGCTGTTTATGTTGGATAATTTCTGAGCAAGCTAACCTGGGTGTTTCAACACTGCTGGCATGGGCAAACAGTCAGTATGAATCTGTGTCACTGCAGCTGTAGCCATTTTTAATGTTGCTCAGACATCCTGGCTCAGCTGTCTCTATTGGCACTTGGGGGATGCCTCAGTAGCTGTACTAATCCTAAGGGAGCTGTCTGGACTTGAAACTACCACTAGTGGAAACAACATGCACTGTGCCAGTAGGAGACTTCCTGTGGGAGTGAGATTGGCTGTACCTCACTTAGTACCTTCAGTAAAATCATGCATGGTGTTTTTTCAGTATTTTTAACCCTTGTCCCCAGAGATGAAGTAATAAGATCTGTCCATGTGAACCAGAACCTAGTTTGGTAAAAACATGTTATTCTTCCTTTGTGCTCTGGCTTATTTATAGGTGTTTGTGCCTTAGACGTAAATTTACCTGTCAGGTAAATCTGGTTTTCCTACAAGATTGAATAACTTGGACTTTATGCTCACTTGATTTTTTTTTTTTAAATGGAGTTTCACTGAGTATTTTATTGCATAACATCTATGAGACCAAGTCTGATAGTAATTCTTATCTCTAACTCTGTTCAAAAATCATTTTTGTTTAACCCTGAACCATGTTTTATGCAATTGCAAGTAATAATTTAGAAGGATCTAGTCTTAATGGATATGAATATTCCTATTTTAAAAAAGAAACAAAACACCCTTAAAACCTCCAAAACTTTTCCACCAACTTTAAAGTGGTACGCAGGTCTGAGAAAACATATTGGAACATAGCAAGTTCTTCTATCATGGAGTTACTGGGAGACAAATGGAAGACCTCACCTTTCCTTTTTCTTCTAAAGTTACTGAGAACCCTGGTTTTTCAGACTTGATTCTATTTGTGCTTTTCTTGAAATAATTAAAACTGCTGAAAATGGCTATCAAAAATGTATGGGCACACATTAAAAGCTTTGGTTTAATATACAGCCTGTTTTCAGCATGTCCAGGCCACCAGCACATTAGGTCAAGAGGCTATTTTGCCACAGTCCTGGAAAGAGGCAAGTCTCTATAATGTACAAAACAAAGTATGACCTCGGGAAGCAAAGATCTGGGCCCCAAAGCTGCTTTTCTTTCTCCCAGCTGTACCAGGCAAAATATCTTGCTTGCGTTATAGTGTAAAGAGGGCTGCTTTTGAATTATTTTGGTTTTATGGCCTGGTGAGTTGCCCTTAGCATAAATATATGGTTTACCATCCTGACAGTCCTTTCAGATGACCTTTCTTTGAACTTTATCTCAAAGTCCAAAAATCATTGTGGCTGATGCTTGCCATGCTAAACTCAATTAGATTAACCTTTTTTTGAAGAGTCTAAGAGAAGATGAACTTCGTTATTTTTCACACTTTTTTCCTTATGAATGCAGTTCTACAAGTAGTCAAGAAATGGTCTGGAAGATCACATTATTTGATGGTGAACAAGGTTGTGATTCAGTGCTTTTTTTCCATATAAATGTGGGTTGTACAAGCTGCTTGAAGGCCGTGCCCAGTTGATGCAGAAATAATTTCTCCAACAGAATTCAAAATTATATTAATGCTTTCTTGACATATTTAATCTTATTTCAGGGAAAGAATGCACCCAGGATGAAAGCACTGCTGCAGCTATCTTTGCTGTTCAAATGGATGACTATTTAGGAGGAAAGCCTGTGCAGAGCAGAGAAATTCAAGGATATGAGTCTACTGAGTTTGTGGGTTACTTCAAAGGAGGAATTAAATACAAGGTAAAGGGTCTGTCAAAATACATTCTGAAATTGTATGTAGCATTTCTCTCCACATAAAAATCAAATGTTTTTCTTTGTAAATGAACATTTTGAAAACAGTTTCTTTATGGTTTGTGGGTTTAGATCTGAATCATCTTAAACTGTAGGAGTCCCAGTGTTTGTACAGAAAGCACCAGCTTGTTTGTCAGTGCTTCTTCTGATATGTGAAAACCTTTCCCAGTTTTTCTTTTTTCCCCAAAATAAAGCTGTCCTGAAATTTCATACTTGTGTGTTTAAGAGAGCTCACAGTAGGGACTGTGTCTGGGAGGTGTTAAATCTTACAGAAAAAATTTCTGTCTTGGAGACCAAATATTTTTGTTCAAATGCAGAACCCAGTGTGATCAAGTGGTTAGAAACATGAATAGAGTGAAAAAGACTAGGACTTTTCTTGAATCTAAAAATGATGCTTTTGCAGTTCCACTGGGAGTTTTTTCTGAAGCAGATAAAACAATCTCCCACATTTTATTTTTCAATTATAGCTTTTGGAAAGGTGGCCTTGTGTCACTTCCACAAGCTGAATAACTGTAAAGCAAGTTGGGGGTTTTTTGGGTTTTTTTTTGCAACATGTTTGGGGTTTTTTGAGAATAAAGAAATTTATCTCCTGAGAATATGTCCATAGTAGAAGCTTAGGGGAGTCATGGCTCATTCAGCGTTTTTCCCCCCACTATGAAGGTTTGTAACTTCTCACTGTCTATGCAGTCAGGCTTTTAACTCTGCATAAGTGAGGTTGGCAGTGACACGCCCAAACTTTAACATTTTAATTTTTTTTGTAATTTCAAGAGCCACTTTCTGTTCCCACACAAGGTCTGGGTCTCCCAGAGGAGTGGAGAATGCTGCCTCACAGAGGTAGACATCTAAGTGAGTTTACACAATTGTGCTTAACATTTACACTCACAGATGGTGAATCAACAGTTTGCTCTCACTTCCCCTAGTTTGATACTCCTTGCCAGGTTGACTCCTAAGTTCCAGATATTCCTTTCAAAAAATTACAGAGCTGCTGTGCAATTATCCATCCATCTATATGTAACCAGGGACTAAAACCACCTGGACATCTGAGATTCAAGCTTGGAAAACTTCAAAAGGAGCTGCACATATCTCTGCTTTTTCTCAGTCCTTGACTTTGTTCTAACAATGGGGTTCAGTGTTATCTCATCCTCTGAAGGAAGCTGGAGAGTTCTGTAAATTCTGTGCTTTCACTTTGACTGTTTATCTGAAAGTCCTTTGAAGGAGGGGGACATCTGCTCCCTTGGCTAAAGGTGCACACATGAGAGTTCAGCAGCAGTGGTGTCTGGTCTGTGGTGAGCACTCTTAAACAGTGTATTAATTTGGCTTGCTTCTCACTGCATAAACCATTTTTTCCACTGCAAGCTCCTCATGTATAGCAAAAAACTGTAACTTTGCAGAAGTCAAGCTGAAATAAAGCTGCCTGCTTTGTTTTGTTTCATTCAGGCAGGTGGTGTTGCCTCTGGATTTAATCATGTTGTTACTAATGATCTGAGTGCCCAGAGGCTGCTGCATATCAAGGGCCGGAGAGTTGTAAGAGCCACAGAAGTCCCCCTGGCTTGGAGCAGCTTCAACAAAGGAGATTGTTTCATTATTGACCTTGGAAGTGTAAGTATTTTCCAGACAAAAACACTGAAAAGTAAGAGCTGCATCCCTTCCAAGGCTTGAGTCATCCCTAAAACTGATGCAAAACTGATTTTGTCACTCATGCGAACCAGCAAAAAGAATCTGCTTTAGAAAATTAGTTTGTCACACCACTTGAAAGGTTTCAAACTGCCCTAAATGTTTCCTGATTTGTGCACAGACTATCCATCAAGAAACAGTTCTCTTTCCCATTCAAGGCATTGGGATTTTTCTCGACTGATGTTTAAACAGCTTAAACACTTTAAGTCCAGTCTTGTTGGGGTGGCTGAGTAAAACGTGGCTTCTGTAGCAGCTACAGTCTGACTTTGACACTCTCTACCAGATGAATGGGATCGGTGCTAGTGTTCAGAGCAGAACATAGATTCAATCATTCTCTTAAGAGCATTTTTTCATAGTCAACAAACTTAGGTAGTGACAATTGACCCTAAAGAAATAGCTGTAAAAGTGGTTTTAAAACTGCTTGAATATTTCAATCCCATGCTTCAAGGCTGTCTGCTGAAAACGAGTAGAGACAGTGAAGAAGAATATTGACAAATAAGAGAAGATAATTCTGCTTGCTTCGAATGACTTGAAGTGTAGTACTGTCACCTCAGAATACATGCTAAGACTTTCTGATACTAAGAGTGGCAGCTGGGATGTAGTCCACACTTAATTAGGTGCTAGTTACCAATTTGAAATTATTCCCATGCCAGATAGGCTCACGTGTATAAAATGAAAAGTATGTGAAAGGAAATGGTTTATCTGCAGTTGATTTTAACTGTAGTGTTTCCCAAGGAAGTGGTCAGCTGCTTCAAGATTTCAGTTTCCTTGACCTATTGAAAAATGGGCTCTTCTGAATTCAGTATGCATTTGGCTTTTTCCTCTGAAAAGCATCCCCTACTGTGACAGTTGAAGATAATCAATATAGCTGGTTGATACAATATAACTTTGAGTTTTCTTATGCTTCACAGTCTTCAGATGGACACCAAATAGTGTTTTTTTTGAATATTCTACTATTCCTCTTCTGCCAATGTGGTTTAATCCTCCGGAAAAACCTGATGATCAATGGCCAAAGTAATATATCTCAATGTCACTTTGCATAGAAGACCCAAATCATCTATTCCCTTTCAGAGTTAATCCATGGGAGACGATAGGTCTGGAACGAAACAATCCTAGGAAATGCTGCTTTTTGACTAAGGCGGTATTAGGCTTGAGTTTTCTGGAGTTAACATCCCATGGACATGCTGTGGAACTGGGCGTCCTCCATGAATTCAACTTGTCCTGACCTTATTGTGCTGCCGTTACCCAGATGACCTTGGGTAATTACTCAGGCCACATGACAATGACACCGATGAAATGCACTATGAGTGTATTGCAGTGTCATATGTAGAGCTTGGGGCCCATCCTTCTTAGTGAGAGGAGAGTGCAGTCACTAAGCAATTTAAATGTAGCATGGCTTTAGAGTCTTTACCTGATACTGAATGTACATTGGGAGCCTTTTGCTTTTTTTGGTCTCTGATTCACTGTTTGACAAGACAGAGATCAAGCAGCAATGCAATGCTGTGCCTTTGCAGGAAGAAAGATTAGATGTGAACAATATCTAGATTCTTTTTTTTTTTTGCCGTTCTATGGGAAATGTCAGTCAAATCACATTACTAAAACAATTCTTGGTCTTGTCATGGGAGTTCTGTAAGAGAGGTGGGTTTTTCTGGATACACTGACAAGGAAAAAAATGTTTTGGCATCTAGGTATTCATAGTCAAAGGTTATTACATAGACCAGACCATGCATGTGGGAGATGAAAAGGCAATGCATGACATCTGAATAAATGGGTGTGATAGAAAATACACTGTCACAGGAGAAATCTTGCTCAAGTTTTATATTATTTCAAGCTGAAATAACTGTTCTTAAGATTGAAATTTTCTACAACTGGAGGCCCGTTGTAAATTGGTGAAGCTTTATGAGTCTTTACATGAGCTTTTAATTGAATCTAAAGTTCCTTTAAAAAAGAAAAGTATTTTGGCTAAAGTAGATTCCTTTACTTAGTAATTGAAATAAAATTAATCTTAAATAGGATTGCTTTTGAGTCTTGGCATTTATTGCAGATGACTGCAGACTCATTGTCTGAGAATAATGGGCAGTAAATGCATAAAATAATGAGTTTACGGTCAGCGCTTTTAATATCAAATTATTGTGGTGTGTCAAATAAGGTGCATTTCCAAGATTTACTTTTCCCAGTCTCTTAGCTGACCAGAAGGATGGTCTCTATGGCACTGAAAAATTGCTTGTGCTGTCCATTTCTGGTTATATTTTATCAAGCCACTTATGTAGTATAATAAAAATTGTTTCAGTTTTCCCATTACTCAATTTCTTAATTACTGCAGTATTTTAAACTCATGGTTTGAACAGATAAGGGAAAATTATGAAAGATGATAATGAATAGAAATAAAATCATGGCTTATCACTAGGACTTCCTTTACAGGTATAATGCTTTAAGCAAAGTGTGTGGGCATTTCAAGGTAGGTTCACATATTTACAGTTCAAGTTCTGATGTTTATCTCATATCTAGATCATAGAATAGTTTTGGTTGAAAGGGACCTTTAAAGGTCATCTAGATCACCTCCCCCTACAATGAGCAGGAACATCTTCAACAAGCTAAGGCTGCTCTGAGTCCTGATCAACCTGACCTTGAACAAAGGTTATTCTATCTTCTTCCAGCCTTCTAAGTTATTAGAGTCAAAGCTTGGCTGGAAATAGGATTGAAAAATAGTATTGTAACTGCCTGTCTCCTGACCCCTCTGTTAAAAGTGATTGGGATCCCATTGGGCTGTGTCTCATGTGCACAACCCACACAGCACCTTGGCTGATTTGTTACTAAACCACATTTACAGCACTTCAAATACCCTGCCCCAGTCTCATCTTTTCTCCTTTGGCTAGAAAAGAAAATAGCTGTAGAAGGCAGAGGAAGCACTCTCTGTGATATGAGGGGAGATACTATCTGTGGGTAGTCTGTGAAGACCTTTTAGTCAAGCAGTCTTCTGTAACACCATGAACTGAGATCTGTGACTGTGCTGATGTTCTTGTACAGTGAGTGATCCAGGAAAGTGCCTGGGGTGCCAGACCCTGATGTTTTCTCTACATGGAATTTCTGTGACACCTCTGATGAAGCTGGGAACCTCTGTAAAGGAGCCTTTGGGACAGGGTGGTTGCTGAGAAGGCCTGGAATAGAGCACACCTCACTTTGCCAGGTGCTGCCAAGTGCATCTTGTCCAGGCATAGCTCTGCTCAAGGCCTCCCAGGAGCTGCTGTTTTCTGCCACACAACCTGGAAGGGACCCTCTAGGATCATAAAGTCAAACTCTTAGCCTCACACAGGACAGTCCCAAGAGTCACACTGCTTGCCTGAGAGCATTGTTTAAATTCCTTTGGGACTCTGTCAGACCTGGAACTGTGACCACTTCTTTGATGAGCCCATTCCAGTCCTCAACCACCATCTGGATGAAGAATCTTTGTCTAATACCCAACCTAAACTCTTCAGGTCACTCCCTCAGGTCCTGTCACTGGACACCAGAGAGAATTGATCAGTGTTTGCCTGTTCTTTTCCCCTCATGAGGGAATTGTAGATGCAATGAGGCCTCCTCTCAGTCTCCTCTTCAGGCTGAACAGGCGAAGAGACCTCAGCTGCTCCTCATACAGCTTCCCCTCAAGGCCCTTCCAGTCCTGTCCTGAATTATTGCTGATATCCCACCTGATCTCAGCAGGTGCCTAGCCTTGCTCTGTGCTCCCCTTTACCTCCAATGCATCTCTCTCTGTTTCGCCCCATCCTCCAGCCACCTCCCCTTAGACACAAACCTTTTCCTTCCTTCACTTCATCACCAAGAAAATTCTCAAAACAGCAAGGAGTGGGAGAGGGCATGGAAAATGATCACAGAAGGCAAGGAAAAGATGAATCACTGTGCCGTTTAGTGAATAACATACATACAGTTTTCCAGAGTATTTTAGTATTTATGTAGATCCATATGTAAATATAGTATATATGTCTATATTTCTGATATGATGAGCTAAAGTTTTTTGTATCTTTTGTCAGTTTTCTTCATTTAAAGTGGGAAAGGAAACTTGTTATAATTGGGAAATTAACACTGTGTACCTTGGTGTATATACTGGGGATTTACAAAATTAGAATGCTGAGATGTGTCAATAATTTGTGTAGTTATCAAAACATGGAGCAGAAGTAATGGGAGTAACAATGAAATAAAGCTACATGAATTGATCAGCTGATTTTATTGAAAACTTTCCAACTCAGTTTGGGAAGCCCTGTTGTATGAAGGCTATCTGAAGTTGTACCCTTAGTGAGCAGCACAAGTATTCTCTGTGCATATGTTTGGGTAGAGCTTTGTGAAATGTAAGACTTGACTCTCTCAGTCTGATTAATCTCTTGATGGGAGACAGCAGCAGTGCCATGAGCTAGGTGACTGCAGAGGGCTGTGCACTGCTCAGCCTCCTCAATGAAATTAAGTGACAATTGTTAAGATAAGGGGATGAAGGGTGATGTGTGATAACTACCACTGAGGTTTGAGCTTGGACCTGATTGCAGCTGGAAAGTTTTGGCAGTACAATAAAAGTTCTGCAGGTGGAACATGACCCTTCTCCCAAAGGAAGAGTGCAGATGGGTGAGGTGATTATAGCTCAAGCGAAATGAAGCTTGAAGGTAAACTGTATTCAGTTGCCCATTCTTCCTATTTCTATAGTGTGCTTATAAACTGATTTATGAACAGTCAAGAGGTTGCTGGTTTGAAATGTAAAAGCCTGCAATATTCTTAGAAATAACTTGTGCTATTTAACAATCAATGTATGCATTTCTCAAGGTCTTCATGAATCCAAATGAAATTATGAAGTTAGAACTCAAAAGTAGGAGACTGAACAGAGTTGCTGCCATTATGTATCTGTCAGTATGTTCCTACTAGAACACCTGACATAATAAGCATGTCAGAAGAAGAAAAATTGCTGCCTTGCAGCAAAAGCACTACAAGAAATACATCAAGGAAAAAGGCTGGCTTTTTATGACAGCTGCTTTTCATGTACCAAACTGTTAACTTGGTACAGATTAAATTATGTTTGCAAAAAGAAAAGTAACTTCTGCTTTTTAAAGAGCAGGAGAACAGTATTTGCTTTATGCTTATGAGCATGGGGTATGATTCAGCATCTCATGGCAACCTTAAGCACAGTTGTCTTGGTGGCTTCTGTAATCTTCTTCCCTCACTATTTCTTTTAGGTGGCTTTGTTTCTCTTCCATTGGATAAAGCAGTTCACAACAGGCATTTTAATTGCTTTGATAAAGTCCCTGTTAAGGTATAAACGGGGCTGGAAGAGCAGATTCTTATATTTTGCAGTTCATCAACGTGCGTTTCTAGTTGCCTTCCCTAGCTCTAACGACTGACTCATTTTGTTTTTCCATTCACATATTTCTCCCACAACTAACCTCTTCCCCAATTTCCCCCAGCAGAGAGTTAAACTATTGTTCATGCTGCATCAGGGAGCTGCCAAACAAGTAGCTGAAGAACTAAAGTGCTGAGGTTGTTTATTAACTTTATAGATTTAGTAACAGCATTCAAATGTTGTTCTGTCTATACAATGTGTATAAGTCCTTTCCCCACCCACTTCAATTAAAGTATTCCAAGTATGGATTCCTCCTTACTCTATGGACTGGAAAGTTTCCCCTCACCTCCATTTGTACACAGAAAAGTAGTTGAACCAGAGGTCATTATTTAAGGTTCAGGTGGACTGGACATACATGTATCCACAAGGATTCAGTTACATTAGTTCCCTTCCTGATGTTGTAGGCAATCAAGATGTTTTGCTGCTTGAGCTGCTGTTTAGAATTAAGATCATCCTGGTATTGACCCCTTAACCCACTGTGTTATAGGAAGAGCTATTCTTAGTGCATTCTAGCAAAACAGGTGGGATAGGAAAAATGAATGTACTGAATTCATGACTCTGCTATATCTGACTTATTTTTAGTCTGAAAATTTGTTCCATTTGAGATGAATGGGAGACTCCAAAGACTGGTTACAAAGACACTGTTGTGATTTTACTAGGACCAAGCTCATGGTAGCCTCAGAGGTATTCTGACTGAATGAATTTGGAGTTTGTTTTGGATTATCAAAACTCCATGACTTTCAATGGTTCACTGTATTACAATTTCAACAAAGGTAGATTTTATGGATATGTGAAAGGAAATTTTCCCTGTCTGTATCAAGAATTCAGCAGTCAAGAAAGGGAAAATAAATGAATAATTTAAGGAGAAAAATGCCTTCAGAAGTCTATATTAATCTGGTTGAATCCAAACATTCTTCTTAATACATATAATCAGTTCCTTTAAAAACCCTGGATGTCAATGAGCTGACAAAAAGTGCTGCATTCCAGTTACTTTTGTTCTTTTCAGTAATTTTCTCCACCATGTGGACTTTGTTTTCTTGATTTAGTGCTTTTCTGTATTTAAAAAAACCCAAACAGAACAAAACCAAACCAAAACACCTTCATACTCTTGCTTTAGGGCTCTCTGCTTCATTTCCAGAAACTTGGGTTTTGAAATATAAATACCAATATATTGTGCCATTGTTTTACAAACACTTAGAATTAAAGGCATTAGAAGCATTGCTGTTGTTTGCAGTTCATACAGAAACTTTTTTTCCAAATTTGTTTCTATTTTGTATTTGCATTTCTTCTTTAAACATATTAAGTACAGGAGTAGACTTTTAACAAAGTACAATATCAGCTGAAAGGAGCTCGTGCCTTATCAGAGCAGCTGTTCACTAATGACCATGAAGAGTCTCAGCTGAGTGCCTGCCCATTATTTTGATAAGATGTAGTATAAAGCTAGCCCCATAAGATGTGTATAAAGCTTTGCCGATATTCACGTATGCTCCATCTGCCTCTAGCATTGCTGGGCTTTTTTTCCTACTTTCCTCAGGAGGTGAGTTCTAGGAGTGCTCTTTTGGGGACCCCTGCATCACAGAGGCGACCTGTGACTTGTAGGGCTTGTCCTTACAAGCCTCATCAGCCATTCTTCTACCTGCTGTGAAACCACTGCAGTGACCTTCTGGGATGTGGTTATTTGCTTCTGAACAACAGCAGCTAAGCCAAAGGGATGAGAGGAATTAGGGAAATTACAACTTTACAAACATTCTTTTGCTTTCAGCCTGACTTGAGTCTGACTTATGGGGGTAAAGAGAATGTAGTATGTTGTTTCACAGGAGTGAGCAAATTTAGCTGGAGAGTTTTCTTGTTTTGAGTCCCTCTGCATTAAAGCTGCACCTCTGCTGCTAAGAGGGGTAAGTATTTTATTTTGTTTTCAGTTGAGGTGAAATTTCATCCTGATTGTGTAAATGTAGGCAAAGGTGGACAGAACTCAAGGTGTATCAGGGTCTCCAAACAAAGAATAGAGTCATACCAGCTTGTGATGCTTGGCTTAAATTCTTTCCTTGATGAAACCTTAACATTTATTTCAATATTTTAAGGTTAATGAGATTTAAACATTTCACTGTTATTTTCTACCTAAATTGAAGTTTCACCACAAACTTGTTTCAAATTAGAGTTTTGAAACCTATTTAATTTGTTCAGCTTTTTAATATCTCTTGATGTAAGGGAATGCAAATCAGCAATTACAGTAGAGGCCTGGAAGTTAATAGGTATTTTAGCAGACATATAGGTTTGAAACACTTGAGTGTTTAGGGCACGTTTAACTAGAGAAGAACTTCTTCATGGATTTAAGCTTCTTGGCTTTTGCTGTCATTGTCCTGGCTAAGATCCACAGGAATGACCACAAAAGATCCAGAAAAGAGAGTATATTTTCATTTGCCTCAAGACTGAGCAGGCTGCCAGTTGAACACAGAGGTGGCTGTGTGTTGGAAGGGAAAAAGTTGTTTTTTATGTTACTTCTGAAATAAGTGATTTTTTTGTTTGTTTTTCCTTCTGTTGCTCTGTATGCCATTTGGGGCTGGAGCAGGAAGCAGGAGGTGCACTTTTACAGTCCCCCTCCATACAGGGAAAAGTGCCAAGGTGCTCTTGCTCAGGGTTGCATGAGCCATGCATAATCATCCTGACGCACACTTCTGTGTAGAAGCTAAATGTTGGGTCGTTTTTAATGTGCTGTAGGAATCTCATGTGACTTGCACAAGGTCACTCTGCAGGCCAGATGCTGTTAGGAGTAAGAGCAGTGAGTTCTGACACACTGTGGGGAGAAGATCCACAATGTGTCCCCAAAATCTGGATTTGAGGGGACAGCTCATTCTGATCAAAATGTGCATGGCACAGAGCCAGCTTGCCTTCCCAGCCTCCCTCAGGAGCTCCAGGGTTTTCATTGTCATTATTCATTACAGAATTGTCTCATCCTCAGCTGTTAATTGTCCCACTGTGCTTTGATAACTATATTGGTATCAACAGACATTAATACAGGGCATCTCAGAATTCTGTGTAAGAGGTTTAAAAAAATAAATACAGCTAGTGCAAACTTCTGAAAATAAACTGGGCTTGGCACAGGAATTACTGATGAATGAAGCTCTTTTATTTTGAGGGGAGTGAACACTTGAAGTCTGTTTTCATTTTAATGGAAACATTTTTTGTCACATTGCCAATTCCGAATAAAGTTAGCAAAACAAGCCTAAAAATAGTGAAGGTATATTACAGCTAGGAAATTGTGAAAGTAGTGAGTGAGCTAAAGATAAATATCATATTTTGCCCATAGCTGAGCACTTTATATGTCTAAAAAATAAATACCTGAATAATAAATTATGAACCCAAAAGCTCAATGATTTGTTGGATATGGTTAGATAAGTAATTGACTGTATTTTAGGTAAATTCAGATCTAAATATTAGTCTTCTCAAGAAGAGGCTTTAACTTCTAAAAATCTTTTTCTGGTTTTAAAACTGAATCTGCCCAGAGGTTGAAATGAATAAGTTATATCAGGAGAGCAAGTGTGTGGATATTCAGCTTCTCCACGGTAAGGCCTCAAAATCAGATACATTGAAAATGAGATTATTTTAGTTCAGAAGAGAAAATTAATTAAATCCAAGCTCCTGTAAGCTTCTAGCACTGAATATTTAAGATATTTTAGTGATCATAGTAAAAAACATTACATTATTATATACTTTGGGACATTTTCATGGCTTGTGGCTGCTCACTTCCTTCTATTTGATTATACATGAAGTTTAACTGTCATGCTGTTAATAAGGAATAGTGTCTTTATTCTCTAGTGATAAAAAGAATCAGATTCTTATTTCTCTAGCTTTTAAAATCAGTATTTTAAAAATTACCATGTAAGATGGAGCTTGTCCATCTCCAGATGAAGAAAGTTTTCAGACACTGCTTCTTCATTCAGGTGGTGGTTTATGCAGAAGAAGAAAACCTGGAACATGACTTCATAAGAAAAATAATGAAACCTCAAATTTAAAGATCTGAAATCCATTACTGAAGATTTTTAAAGGTCCTTCTCCCTCCTCAGGCTCATTTGAGCCTAGAGCCTGTGGGCGGTAGGAGTGCTCAGTTTAGTCACTTGCTGACTGAAGGCAGACAGGGAGAATGTGAATGTGAAGTAACTTGGGTGCAGTGGGACCTTTAGAAAATGCTAAGAAAAGAAAATGTGAATTTATTGTCCAAGAAGTAAAGGTCTTTGTAAGCTGCAGTGGCAATTCCAGTCTCACAGGATCCTTTGTGGTCAGTACAGCAAAAATATTCATTTTGTAGATGTAACTACTTGTTTGAGGTTCCATCACCAGTTACTAAAAAACCAAGAGAAGGCCAATGGCTACAACTGAAGCTGCCCTTTTAACCTTTCTGAAAGAGCAATCTCCACCAATTGCCTCATCAACACTGAGGCAAGGCATAGCTACCTCATCTCTTCCCCTAGTTCTCTTCCTTATTGCTTCTATAGACTATGGGAAATAAAGAATTCATGTTTATTGCTGCAGTGTCTCTAATGACTCCTGTTTTCTCACATATTTGTAAATAAGATCAATTAGTAGGACATAGGCCAAGATGAGAATGATGCTAAAGAGTCTGTGTTGTGGAAAGTCTCCATGAATTTGGAAGAAAATGGCTGAAGCAGTGCATGGCAATAATAGATGTATTAAAAGATTTGCTCAGATTGGAATGTTTTACTTTCTCTAGAAAATTATTTCCTTAAGTATGAACAGATATTTTGTTTCCCTGGGGAAATGTAGAAAGTTGGATTTGAGTTAAGGTTCCAACCTGACACCAGCTGTGTCTCCAGATTCTGGATACTTGATAAAATGACAGTATTTAAACCAGAACCTAGGAGCATTTTTTTTTTACTTAAGCCTACAGTCCATTTGGTGAAGTAAAGCTGAAAACCTCACAGTTTTCCTTCACAGTCAGCATCTGCAAGTTGAAAGGAATACAGTTCTGTGAATCTGTGGTGTAATCCTGACAAAGCTTAAAGCTTTGTCATTGAAGAGATTCTTTTGAAGGGGGGGAAGGGGGTTGGAAGGGCTCATGAAAATCTCACTATGGGGTCTTTTGTGTCCAAACTGGTGAAAAGTAAATGTTGGAAGTTACTACCGCTGTTTTGGATGCAGATGTCATCAATGCTAGGTATCTTCTAAAAATTTGCATCTCCTAGTACTGAGACGCTGTACTAGTTTGCACATCCCTCACTTGTCTCAAACCATCCTTTCAAAAACTGCTAGAGACCAACAGGGGTCAACAGAAATAACTTGATATATTTTTATTGAACAGATTTTCATCTCAAATTTAAGTACTTCTGAAAGATGTAGATTCACTGATGTTCTGGTGATTTAGATCCAGTAGGATAATTACTAATAAAACTAGTTTCATTATTTTTGCTGTGCTGAATCCTATTGCTAATGTGTGTGTTCTTTTCATTGTTTCAGGAAATCTATCAGTGGTGTGGCTCATCATGCAATAAATACGAGCGGCTGAAGGCTACACAGGTTGCTGTTGGCATTCGGGACAATGAAAGAAATGGAAGGTCTAAATTGATTACTGTGGAAGAAGGGAGTGAGCCAGACCGGCTCATAGAGGTATGGTAATGTGCAAACTTGTTGCTGACATAGCTGTGAATAAAAAGGGTTTTGCACCTCAGGAGCTAAATCAGATTGGGCTGATGCTAGGAAGGTAGTTAAAAAGTATAGTAGGCCAGTTTATACCTTTTCCTTCCTTCCTTATTCAGGCAGTGTTAATTGGGCATTAGAGTCTGAGATAATTAATCATCTGAGAATACTTTAGGAGAACTAAATGTTTGCTGTATTGAGTTTGTTGCACAGTGACTGAATTAACTGCAGGGCTCACACTGGAAGCACACTGCCTGCTCTGTGTAAGGAAGGAGTATCCATCTGGGACCGCACCAAACAAGGAAGGACACAGAATTACTGTGTGTAGAAAGTAAAAGAATGTAGCAAATTGCATGTTGATGCAGGGGGCCAAGCACACTGCTTTGCATACTTCTGCTTCTATTTCAAGATCATATGCACCTAGCCTCTAGTGACCCCAGTGAGCCCCTTCCTTATATGTGTAGAAAGTTTAAACATTTACTTAAAATGCCCAGATTTCAGATAACTGAGCTGATCAAAGTAGAGGGGGGAAAAAAAAATCCCAATTTATAGATTTTTTAGAGCTTGAAAAATTAACGTGTCGTTGCAGGCTGTGTACTGATAAAAGCACTGACACTTGGCATTTGTGTCCTAAATTAAGCTTCTTCCATTAGTTCTCTAAAAAGAAGGAAGAGGGAAGCAGGGTCACAAAGCAGTCCTTCAATAAAATGGAATATGTAGAGCTAGGGTATTGTCTTATACGTCAGGTGAAGTTCAGGAAGTAAAGCTAATGGTGCATGTAGAAGTGTAATTATTTTTTGTGGTGCTTTCATTCAATGGGGTCATATGCAGCATAACTAGTTACTGCCTGAGCAGCCACACAGGTGCTGAGCCACCAGCCCAAGGCCATGCTGGCTGTGGGGACCCCTCTGCATGGACTGTCCCTATGTTTGCAAAGACCTTTTTTCCTGTGGGTGTGAGTACAGATGTGGCCTTGTTCAGAAGTAGGGGAGGTGGCACCCAGTGTCCCGGAGATTTTTGAAGGGGGGGGAAAAAACCCAAGCAAACAATTCTCTGTCAGGTTTTATACTTCCTTGTGCAGACTTTTCACACTGGCTCATGTGGAACATGTTTTGCATGTATAACCCTTTTGAAAAGAGCACTGGTTGACAATTAGAGAGCAACCTCCTGCTCCTGATTTGAATCACAGCACTGGGTTCATCCTGCTGCAGCTGTGGCTGGGTGGCACTGGGACCCTGCTCTGGTCACAGCTGCTGCTGCCAAGCCCATCCTGGGGTTACCACTGGGGGCTCTGCACGGAGCTTCTGATAAGCTCATGGGTGACTTGGGAACACTGATCAGAGCAGCTCCCTTTGCTCCTCTTATCTGGCTAAGGTGCAGATGCAGATAAGTTGGACCTCTGTGCCACCCCAGTGAGGACTCAGGCCAGCTGCAGGCTGCCTCCCTGCTGTGCCCCTCCACAGGCTCTGAGGGGCAGGGATTTGTTGCCCTCGCCTCTGCATCTGTTTGCCAGATTTTCATTTGTGTGCAACTGTTTTGTAGCAACCGTGACACATGATTAAGAGCAGGAAAACACCAAGGTTGCATTTTGATCCTGTAGTGCACTGTTATTGTATCAGGGAATAAATCTTTTCTTCACTTGCACAGCAGTGTATGAAGAAGTTTCTGCTTTTCCTTTTGGATTGTGAATATAGAAGGAACAAAAATGGGTAGTTCAATGTAATTAAATTCAATGCTTTTATTGCCACCACTGTGATGAGCCCAGTTTAACTGAGTGTGTCTGCAGTCAGGGTTTATTTTCTAGCCTGCATCATGCTAGCCTAGGTTTTGGAAGTGCTGCTTCCATAACGGGGTCTGCAGCTCAGCTGTGGCTGTCCCAGTCCAAGCTCTGAAATGTGCTACTAATAAATCAAGAGGGTAGTTAACCTCTGAAACATATAAAACCTTTTAATCCTTATTCCTGCTCAGATTTTGTCCAGTTGCTGATGCTCTTTGTTTGGATTTCTCCTTGCTTCCACAAAATTGGCTGTTATCTTGCTGTTACACTCTCCCAGGCTAACTGCTGTTGAGCTAACATTGTTTGTTTCTTCCCTTCACATCAGGAAGGGTGGACTTTTGGCATCTCCAACTTTCTTAGAAAAAGGTTGATTTATTTTCTAGGGAAAAGAATTACATACTTGAAATACTAATTTTGTCATCCAGCATGCCACTTAAATCGGAGATTTCCTAAAATTATCTCCTCTGACAAATGTCAGGAATGATTTCCCTTCCTGTGAGCTAGAGATCTGCTCCCACATCAGTGTCCAAACTTGTTCATCCAGTAGAAGCTTCAGGCAGGGGCTGACATTCCCACCATGAGTACCAGCAGAAAGAGCCAATACTAATTTTATTCCTTCTCCATAAGCGCAGAGTTGTGACTCCCAAACAGAAAAATGAGACATCTGTGCCTGCACCCCACCACAGAGGCAAGACACAGGCTGGCTGAACTAACCCTGCCACACTTGTGTCCTGCTGGAGTATTAGGAGAGGCAGCAGTGCTGTGATGAGGTGGTGTTTCCTGGCCAGCCCACTGTCCTGCTGAGAGCTGTGGTGCTGGGGGTGAAGTGAACTTGTCTGATAAGGGCACTTAGCTTTCCCAGCTACCATTTTTAGCAAGAACAGGGTACAGACTGTGCTGCTTGAATTCGCCCGTGGAAGAGAACTGTCTGGAGTTGCTGTGGGCCTGGATGAATTGCTGTGGCAGACCAGCAAGATACAGTTCATTCACCCTGGGAAAGGAGAATTACTGGAAGCTGGGTATGGGAGTAGTTTTGACGGCAGCAAGCCCTTTTTCATCTGCCACCACAGGCCACTTGGGAGCACACAGTGACCATCTTGTGCTTGCACTCTGGAAGCACAGCGTGTCTGGAAAGCTCAGACTTGCAGCAGAAGCACAGAGCTTCAGGGATCATTAAAACTCTAACTGTGAGGACAAGGCAGAAGCTTTCTGTGCAAGCACATAAAAGATATTTATGTATCTGATTTCACCACCATGTTTATGCTTTAGGTGAGGTACTGACTGACAGGTTTAAATAAGCAGTGCTGCACAGAGTTGCTTCCTTGGAAAATTAAAAGTTAAACAGATCACCTTGGACAAATTGCTGCTGTTGTTGTGACTGTTCACCAGTCTCAGCAGAACATTAAAAAAAATCACCAGATGCCAACTCTGTTCTGATTTTCACATGTAAGCAGCTGAATGGTTACCAATTGTGCTGAATCTTAGCCCTGAATGTTCAATTTTGTGTTACAGGAATTTTTTCGTCTTCATGGGACCAATCCAAAAACAGGTCTTAGCAAAGCTTGACTCAGTTTGGTAACTGCAGAGTGACCGTGTTAGGATTAGAGCTACCTGCACTTCTTCTTTTTCCTTTAAGAAGGAAGACTAAATATATAATCTCAAAAGTAACCTAAGACCAAAATTTTCTAGCATCTGTTGCTAGCCCTGTCTGCCCCCTTGGGCCCACTGTGCTGACAGTGATGCTGATCCTTCTCACTGCAAGCAGTGGTAAGCAGAGATCTCACAGCATCACCTTTTGGTTACCCAAGAGATCACTGAGGACTGAGAGTGCAGCCAGAGTAATAGGTAGCCATGCTCAGGACAGGCAATTTTCTAACTCCAGTTGGAATCTCTGCTCTAGTTTTGAAGAGAAGGCAAAATTGGAGAAGCTATATTTTAAAAAGAGTTTCCCATAATCTCGTTATTTAATATTGTGGAGTAATGGCAAACTGGAGAAACAAGGAATCAGAAATTAATGTATTTGTGAAGATTTCTAGTTAGCCAGCAAGCTGAAGGTGCTTGCAGTAATGCAGGAAGCATAGAGATTCAGTTCTGAGTTACCCAAGGGAAAGATGCAAAGCATCCAATCTGCCATTCATAGTGCACCAAACCCTTGATCTGGTGTCGTAACTCTAGAGATGAAGTACAGGGGAGAGAAAGTCTTAGTATACTTGTTTTCCTGTGTTTATGTAATTTGAATTATTAGACACTCTAAAATATGTTTATGTTGATAGTACTTTTTGTCTATACAGACTCATCTCCCTGTGATATATTTCAAGTATGTTGGGCAGCTGTCTTAATCTGAGAGCCAATGAAAAAGTAGGAAAAAGACTGAGTTTTACCTGAACTAAGAGTTGATCCTGTGTCTGCCCCTTCTACTTTATCATGTCATGTTCAGCTAACACTTTTTAAGATGGTTGTGTTCTCTGAGCCTGTCTGATTCATAGAACTGCTTTTGTTGTTCCCCTACAAATTACTCCCTTAAAACTGTAACTCTTGGTACTATATGATTGCTATGGGTTTTACTTCTGAGACTTTTGTTGTGGTTTTATGAAGGTCTTTGATTTTCATGATTGCAAACAATGAAACCTGAGAAATGTGACAGCTGAGGTCTAAAACCACAAGAAAATGAATCATCTTCTTAGTATGCATCTTTGGAATCACTCCTCTGCCTTTAAACATAAAGCTCCACCACTTCTATTTACTCAGCATTTGCAGCTGTCATGTGCCTGGTTTTGTGAGTGTTTTAGAGCCCTCACAACAGGTGGGTCCAAACGTCTCATAAAACACTTGAGTAAAGATTCAACTAGTGTAAATATTGAGCAACAGGGGGAACCTCTTCCTCCTTTCTGAAAAAGCAGCCTTTCTCCTCCCTGCTTTTTTTTTTTTTTTAAAGCCCCTAAGCAAAATGCTTAATCATGGGAATTCCTGAATGCCATTGTATTCAGGGAGGACTGTTTTTGCCCATGGTGTGAATAAATACTACACGTGAATGGTCTGATCATATTACAGCCAGTCACACCTTTCTACCTTTGTAGCTGGAAAGGGATTGGCAGTGCTAACTCAGCCCTGTGGATAAAATCCCAAGAGCACAGACAATAAAGAGTTCCCACTGCAAATGCAAGTTGCAGAGGCTGTTTCTCTAGAGACCCAAATAATGCAAATGTGTGGGAAACATGAAGCTTCAGTAATCCTTAAATTAGCTGGATAGATATCTGCCCATTTGGATAGAAGAGTAGCATCACTCCTTCTTTCTTATTAAATTCAGGCCCTTAAACATTACTTTTTACAAACCAGAGACAATTTCCAAGGACAACACAGTGAGGTAGCTGGGAAAAAGTGAGGCCTGGTGTGACATGTAAGTGGGTGTGAGAGTGCAAGGACACGTTGCTCTGAAGGAGCTGGGCAGGTTCCTGCAGTCCCTGGCCCTGTCACATGGATCATTACATAAGGCTGGAAGAGCAGCACGTGCCCCACTGGTGAAGGCACTGATTTGGTACCTGCTCCTTTCCCAGAGCCAGCCAAGAGCAGGATCTGCCATCACAACTCTGCAAAAGCAAAAACTGCTCTTGCTACTTTAGCATTTGCATTTCTTCTTGTTCCATTACTATGGTTGTATCATGAACTCAAGACATGCTAAGGGGAGGTTTGCTTGTTTTGTATACAGAGGAGCAGAGGAATAGTGGGAGTGAGGGTAATGCAAGAGAAGGAAGAGGGGTAATGTCTTAAAATTATATTCTAACTTTGTGGACTACAAACTCCAGGCATTTGTTGGGGATTAAACAATTTTTTTTTTATTGTGTAGCTTGTACACAGTTTTACTCAAAAGTTACATGTTCATAAGTTGTGAATTGCATGTGAGAGTCCAGCCTGACTGGTTCATGACCAAAAAAATGCCCGATATGAAAAGTAATGAAGTCCTATCTATGGCTTTGGAAATGCGTAAACTGAGGTAATATCTTTTATTATCAAAATTGAGACATCTGGAAAAAATAGACATTATTCCAGGGAATTTTGTGAAATAAATACTAGAAGTGAATTTCAGTCACAGGGTATGGGCAGTATTGAACAGTCACATACAACAGAAGATGAATGTATTGTGAGAGGGGTGAGGACAATGGAAGTTATACCAGACCTCAGTGCAAAGACTCAGTAACACAGGCACACAGAGAAGTCAAGTACATTTTCATGAGAATGCAAAGACTTAAGAAAGCTAATGGAAAAAAATAGCAGAACTGCCAGCTGTAGTTTCTATTGGTAGTTGCATTGGCTACTCAAATGAACAGACAGCTTTCTCAGGCTGCTTTGAAACTATGCGTCAAATTTACCCCTCAGGAAGATGAATATGCTTCTTTCACTGGAGTGATTTTGGATATATGCAGGTGCCAACAAGAATTTGGGTCCTGTCATTTTGAGCAGTAAGAGTTTGTTGGATACAACTCAAAATAGTCCAGGGGAATGAACCTAAGGGGTAAAAAATCCTACATCTGACTGTGCACCTTTCACAGCAACACCTGTTCAGCCTGGGGAGTGGCAGTTTACCAAACATACCAGTGTTTAATTAAGCCTTATGATGGGCTGTGAATGTGGGTACAAAGTGCAAACCCCTTGCCCTGCAGGGTGCCAGTTTCAAGCTGTCAAAACCAGGAGTCTTGTTTTTCTTACAGGATGGAGCCTATCTCCCTCGTTAAGGACAGTCCCTTTTCTTGATGCAAATTTACATTTAAATTACTTAAATTACACAACTCAGACAAAACTTGAATGGTCTGGATTCCAGTACAGCTTAGCTGCTTTGCACCAGCTGAGCATTTGGCCCAGCGTTTTCCCCAGTTCTAAGCAGAAAATCAAGAGGTGTTTTGCTAGAGAATGGCAGAGCCTGGTAAGGAGGAATCTTCCTAAACGTTGGGAGTTACCCATAATATTCTTCAAGCTACAGCTTTCAGTCTTGGCTGCCTGAAGCCTGGTACTTAAATGGTGGGGAACTGAATAGGAGCTGCAGGTGGCAAACACATCTGAAAGCCAGGCTTCTAATTAAGTCTCTAAATACTAATTTCAATGCCTGCATTAGAAATTTAATTTCAGAAAATAAAATGCTCGGGTATGTCATACTGCATGGCAGGAGCTAAATTCTTTATGAACAGCTCTACTAGCAAATGGTTGAAAACCTAATTTCTTATGCTAGGAAAGTTGCTTCTACACTAGGTATTCTAGTGAATTTCTAAGATCCTAATGATTTCGTTGAAGTGCTTGCCATCAAATTATAACGTGTCTCGTTTGCATTCTTGTGAGTGAGAAAACCACTCATCTTTGTTATGTTTCCTTCTTTAGCAGCTGTAGCGCTTGCAGGGCTACCACGTAAGTCAATTATAATCTTATAATTACATGTTAGAATATGAATAGAGCTTGTAATGGCTTTTTTCCTTTCTGTGCTATACTATCAAGAAATCTATTGATGAAAAAGTACTGTAGTTTTCTGTTATTAAATGAGCCTAATTAAGAGAAGGCTAAAGACAAGAGATGTTAGCACTTATCTCCACATGAGGTGTTAGCTCTTATTTCAAGGTCCTTTCTCGCAACAGGGGAATTTCATGGAGAAGAAATTCCCTGTTTCTAAAAGGGTAGATTTTCTTTGCTGTATAAAAAGCTCAGAGACAGCCTCTTCCTGGAATCATGCATCTCCCTAACAGAAATGCACCTTGAAAGGATATTTTTTCCTTTTTTTTTTTTCTGTCTCCTCTCAGTCCCTTGCAGAGCAATTGGCATCTGTGTGCAAGGTTGCCTTTGAATTTTCTTAAGTGAAAATTCTGTAGTGCAGGAAGCACTCAGGGAGGAAAAACTTGGTTGATTGTTTGTAAAGAACTCCGCATGTGCAGAGATTGCTGTTCCCTGTCCAGGCCATGTGAAACTGGAATAAAACGTTTGAGCAAGAGTGAAGCACAACTGTATGGAAGAAAGAATCCCATGTCTTGTGGCATCAGTTCAGTATTTTCACCAGCACTGAGTGTGTGATCCTGAAAGGATCTGTAACTATAATTATTGCAGGTACTGCAGAGCAGGCTGTTATGGCTAGGTCTTCTGCTTACACAACTGCCTATGACCAGATGCTATCTGATTTTACCTTTAAAAATAAAAGGCAGGTAAGTTAAGATGGATTTAAATACTGCAGTAATGTGTGCTGCAGCTTCTAACTCTGAAGAAATGTAAATTGTAGCTGAACATTTTGGCTCCTTTACTCAAAATTTTAGGACCCTGGAGGCACTTAAGGAATGAAAAGCTGAGAGTGTCATGGATTTTATCAGATAAATATTCTTTATGTCTGAGGCTCCCTGTTGGCATTAGCTACTGATTTATGTCATTATTATCCAACACATAAGCATGCACTGTTACGTAGCATATAAGATATTTATCCACAAGACCTTCAAACAGAGATCTGCGAAGGCTTCAGTGTGTGCCTCAATTTATGTTCCAATAAAGCAGAAAAAATGGGCATCTCAAGTACACGTGCAAGTTTGGAATCCCATATTTAATACTACTTCTGGTATCAGAGGACGATTTTAACAAAGGAGTGAGATTAGAAATTTAGGTAGAAAGGATTAGTATAAGTGCAAAAAAGATGTGGAGGTGATTGATTAGTTTATTTTTAATTATGCTGCAGGTAGGCAGGTGCTGCACAGCTCAATTCTCCCATGTTCATTCAGCACCAGTAATGGTTAGGAAAAGACTGCTGCATTTCATAGTTACTGCCATTCACCCTCTAGTTTCTTTAGCAGGGGATCACTGTTCATCTTGGAGCCTAACTAAAAGCCAGATACTTGAAGAAAACGTGGGCTGGGGATTTCCTCATTTCATGCACACCCAGTCTCAGAGTAAATAATTAGCTCAGCTACTGCCAGCTGGGCAGTCCCAGCAGGAGAGAAGGCAGCCTGTTTTACCTCGGAGCCAAACTATCAAAAAAATCAAACTTGTACTCTCAAGATCTAGACACCTTTTTGTGAACATACTATCCATGTCCAGTTTCACAGATTAACATTAGAATATTGTTAGAATGTGAGTAAAGGCTTTATATTCTAATTATCCCAGACTGATATGCAAAGTTGCAAATATTTTATTAAAAGCTGCCAAAGCCTAATGCCCTATTTTTAGGCAGTTAAGCGCAGAGATTTGAAAAAAAACATTATTTGCATTTGAAATTCCTGAGACAACAGAAATGGCTAAAAATGTAGGCCATAATTTATACATCAAAAGTGCCATGAGCAGCTGATATGTTTTGCTGTTTTATAGCAATCTGAATTCAGATCAGATTTGGACCTTAATGCCAGAAAGGCCTTTTGATAAATTACATGGTAAACACCCAGAAATCAACAGCATGCCAGAACTGTCTGTTAACATAAACCATCCTTTTCCCCACTTCTCAGTGCATTATGGCTGTTTCCATCTTATTTTCAATCTGTGTTCAGGCGGGTGGGAGGTCATCTGCTCAAGGTGAGCATGTAATGAGATCTGTTGTTGCTGGAATTGCCAGTGAGAGGCCATTTCAGGCAGAAACCCTGGGAGCAGTTCAGTGAAAGGATAAGATTTTCCTGTTGGGAGTATGATTTTTTTTTGTAAGACAATGGATGTTTGTTCTAATTGTTGGGAAGAGTTCTAGATTACAATAACCAGTAAAATAAGCGTATTTGGTTTTCTTAATCTGACCAATGTCAAAAGTAATTTTTGTCTGACCTAGAATATCCTCAGCAGTGATTGTGCTCTGGCAGAGGAACCAGTAACCCAAACAATTAGAAGTTAAATTGTGGCCAGTTACTTTAGCAGTGAAGCCCTAAAGCCATCTTTGCCTGATGATCCTCTGTGCTGTTACCCAGGGCCAGCCAGGTGGTTGCTATCCTGCATCTTGTTTATCCCTTCCTCTCTCTGCTGGATTTTTTTCCTTTTATTGACTGTTCAAGTACATATTTGAGAGACTATTTACTTCAGAGAGCAGTGTATATATTCTCCTCTGTGTAATATTCTCCTCTGCTTTGAAGGTTAATAAAAATCTAAGCCTTTATCTACCAGTGATCATACTATGTCTGTTGTTCAGACCTGCAGTCCTGCGCAGTGGCTTTATTCTCTGTCAGAACCTGCATGTGTACCTTGAATTTGTGGAGCAGGAGATACTTGCTTGTGTCAAAGCATACAAGAAAGTAAATGATGAGCTACTACCCTGACTGTTTTCCAAAAGTGTTAAGTAATAAAATGTCAAGTCATTTAGACAGCTTTAAGCTATGTAAATTTCTTGCTTTTCTTTCTACTGCTCTTAGCATACAAAGATGGGAGTCAGAGTGGTTTTGAAGTCTGACATTTAGGATCATAGCCACAGCAAACAGTTCAGTTTCAGACCCAGAAACCTAACCCGAAGTGTGTATATGAAGAAGAAAATCAAACACAATGCTAGTGAACAAAAGTTAAACTGTATAAAACTGGTTTTCTCTCTTAATTAACCTTCACCTGGCATGTTGTTCAGGTATTGTTTTCCTACATGGATTTTCAGCCTCACTGAACTCCTTAAAATTCTTGCTCCCATTAAATCAATATCAGATATTTTATGATGCAGAGCTGGCTTCTCCAGTTATGAAGAAAATATTTGCCAAATTCCTTTTAATTACTTTATTTTAAATTATTTACCTTGTCACAGTCCTTTAGATTAATAACTTTTTGTCTGTGATTCCTTCTATTCTTTTTTAAGGGTGGAGTTTTACTTCTGAGTAAAAGCATTGGCTCAGTATCCTGCACTTATCTGATATTTACAGAGAAGAGCTTATGAACATGCAAATATGAAACAGGTTTTGCAGGCAGGATAAGCCTCATAGCATTTACAACAAGAGTGAACTTGGGCAATTGTAGAGGTACTGATGTTCTGTTGGTTTGCATAATGATCTTCTCGTACTAACCTAAGAGTGCCAACACAAGAGTCTTACAGAACTTAAAAACCCCAACATTTTAAGATTAATGCAGACTGACTTCCTGTTACATGCCTTCAGACAAGATCTAAAATATGGAGCTAATGAATACTTTTGCTAAAACAATGCAAAGTCCAAAGAATGAAGAAGGTGGGGCATGGATGTGCTTTCAGGGCCCCTAATTACTCTTTATATTATTGTTACTGCAGTAGTGAATAATGATAATATGACAAACATAATATTAATAAGGATGATGATTTAAGAAACAGTTTCAAGGCCTGTGTGTGCACCCGTGTATTTCTGAGATGTAAGGGTTGAAGTTTGCCCGTATGGTTTTCTAGGGAAAAGTGTGGCTAGGCTGTCTTGTATACCCAAGAGAGCATTGCTGTTTCCAGGTGTGTAGGGTGGATTTGTGGGTCTGAGCTGGTGGCACGTTGCTAAGTCAGGGTCTCACACCTCAGAGCACATGGGAGAGCCAGCCTAGGGATGTTGGCACACTGTGCCACACAGTGTCAACACCCAGAGGAGCAGCCTGACGTTACAGAGAGGATTATATGAGCAAAGTCCTGTGTATACAGGTACCACAGGACTTGTGTGAAGCAAAGAGTGTGTGTAGATAAGTATCAGAAGACCAAATGTCCATCAAATGGTCTGTTGGTATAAATCATTTTATTGAGGTACCTTGCTGCAAAGCTTTGGGAGCCTGTGATTGCAGCCTCAGCTGGAGAGATTTGTTTTCTTTTTGATCCATCATATGAGAATTATCTGTAAAAAGGGAGGTGCCCCAGAGAGCTGCAGCTCAGCCAGCAGGTGCTTATGTAATGATACAACCTAATTCTAGCATAGCACTTAGCTGTTGCTTGAATCTGCTGTAATCTTATTGATAAAATTAATAATTGTCATAACATGCAGACATAGGCGTGTGGAGTCATAGCATGGGAGTCTCTCTTAGGAGGAGAAAAGACAACTTAATTGGAAGCCATTTCTTTGGCAAAGAACTTTACATTTTTTCAGCATTTTTTCAGCGTTTTTTCATGCTTTGTGTTTAAGCATGGAATTTTTCCTTCCATGATCTGTCTCATCCTCCCGTCTACAAGGCAAACTGGCAACAAATGCAAGTTGTAAACTGCATCAATTATTCCTAGCAATACAGATGTGTACAGACTATACATATTTTATACAATATCACTTCATATATTGAGATATATTGTGTGTATATATATATATATTTATATATATGCTACATGTCTTCACAATTGATGCCTTCACAGGCCTTAGGTCATTTAACCTTGTATCATCTTCTGGTTTTGATACTAGCATGTGCAGGTACCACCAGTGATTCAGCTCAAGGCATTTTCTGATAGCTGTGTTGGCTGTACAGCCCTCCTCACAAGTCCTGGGTTTTCTTACCTGGTGGGAAGAGAAGCACATCATGTCCTTAACAAGGGTCATCATAATGCCAGGATCTGCAAGCCACTTTGACTTAAAATGCAGGAGAAGGGCACACTCTCAAGGACCTTCTCCAATTGTTTTTGGGCTCTTCTGAGAAAAAGAGTTACAGAAATTAGTAATTTGTATTTTTTGCTCACCTGTGCTGAAGCACAGGGCTAGAGAAACTAGCCAGAGAAGCTACTGTGCAAGCTGCTGTTGATAGAGGTGTGGATGGGTTTCCCTGGAACCTGAATGTCTCTACCCTTTTCAGGGCAGATCATCTCACACCTGTAACTGCACCTGCACAAAGGGGGTTCTGACCCCTCTCCCTGAGTTAGTACCCATGAACTGAGATTTCCTAAGACCAACGTTTATGAGTCTGACAATAATTCTCTGTCTACTTCAGAAAAGCATTTCTGTATTTGGTTTTAAGACAGCAACAGGTCAAGCCAATAATCAAACTTGACCTGGGCCCAAATTTAAAGTCCAATTTTTAAATTATAGGGGCTGCTTACTTTAATTGCTGCTTCTGTCAAGATGCTTTCACAAACACCCACAGGCACAATTTGTTTAGAAATATTCAGAATGACACTTGCATTTTATAAGCATTTTATATCACCATGCAACAATCACACTTGATAAATCTATTTTCATTTTATGTTATTTTACTATTTTACTAACTTTACCAGGTCAGAAAACTCCACAGATGGCAGATTTCTATTAAATATTTATTTTATATTGTTTTTCTTTCCAAATTGTTTTCAGCTGTATGCATTGTTTGGCTTCCCTGTTATCAAATATTTACAAGGCTTTTGCATGTGACTCCATGTTATATGGCCCAGCATGTTATACAGATAATGCACAAGTTCTTAGGAAGCCTGGCACTGCCCTTGTTCTTTATGTTAATATTTAGTCTCTCAGACATAGCAATTACTACCTTCACTCTTGGACATAAATTCATAGAAATCCATAATATTCTGTGTGTAACCTTTGCATCCATCGTCATTAAGGAAAGATCATTAAAAAAGGATAACTAGGACTTAATAATGACTACCTGACCTAACATATTCTTGATGAACTAGTGACAGTTATAATATTGCCCATGGTGTAAAACTACTACGGGTGTTAAAATTGATATTTTAGTGGTAGAGCAAGAAAATGTTTTTCTCATATCATAAATTATTTTCAAAGCCCTAGCTAAATTTTCCTCTTAAAATGGGATTAACAATCTGTAACTTTTAAGATTATTGAACTCATAATCTGATATTTTGTATATGGAATTGCTTTATTTGTTAATTGAAATACTTTATAATTTCAACTAATATATTTCACTATATCAGTTTAAATTTTAGTATTGTTAAACATTTTAAGGGTTGTATCATTCCAAAATGATAAGACTGAGCTTGACAACAGTTTAGAAGTTACTGGGAAGAAAAAGGGAAGACAGACAGGTAAGCACACAAATAGAATAGGATCACATACACCTTTCTATGTGTATTTTGTAGTGTACAGACAACCAGCTAGTTGACCTGTGTAAAAGACGTCATGTTGGTATAAAGTTGCTGGAGATCTGACACAGTTTTTAAAAATTATCTGCATGATTTTGCCAGCTATGATTTTGGTTTTAGTTTGTATTATGTATAAAGATGATCCCAATTATTCCATTACTGTGACAATACTTTAGAGTACAGGTATTTATGCTACAGCACCTACTCACTCTGCATTGAATTTGTTATTCTCTTTTACAGGTTTTAGGGAGCAAGCCAGATCTTCCTGAGTGTGGCGATGATGATGATGAGCTGGCTGATGTCACAAACAGGAGAAGTGCTAAACTATATATGGTAAGTTATTTATTTATTTACTTGTAGTTAGGTATGCTCAACTGCTTTCATTCATTCCTTCCTCATAAATGGAGTTCTGGCTTCATTTACAGAACTGCTCTTATTTTAGTTTATTTGCAGCCAATGGACAAGTTTCTCAAAGAATGTCAAACAAGATACTCCAGGTAATTTGAGAGAAAAAAAATGATTACATTTATATTTACTCAGGAAACAAGCATGGCCTATGAACCACACAGTGCAGGTCAAAGAAGAATTAACTGTTCTTAAATTATCCTGTCTCCTTAATTTTAACGGGGAGAGTTTTAGTAGTCATATATGACTTAGTTACTCTTAGCAGAGTTTAAAAGATGGAGAGTTACATTATATTTTATATACCTATAACTTCATTCCTTTTCCCATCATCACTTAACCAGGAGGATTTGGCAAACAAGTGGCAACACTGACATCCTGGAGTGCTGCTGGATCCCCATGTGTGGGACCCTGTAGGTGCCATCTACAATAACTCTGAAGCTGCTGTGAAGTGTGAGAGGGGATGGGTCACTCCCTCTGCAGCTCCTGTACCACACCAACCACAGCAGAGAGCCACCCCTCTCCCTGCCTCTGTCATGGTTTTTCCACTACACACAGGTGTACGTGGGGTTTACAAGAAGCCTGTATGGAGGTGATCATTGTTACAAAGCCATTTTTAGTCGTGGTTGTCTGTGTGTTGTGTTTAGTTCGCATTAATCATTCCTTTCATGCCAAAAATCTGGCATAGCAGGGTTAAATGGAACAAAAATAGAAAAATGGAAAACAAAAGAAGAAAGCCTGAATATATGATCAGGACCACTGTAGTAAAGCATAATCAGAGAAGGGAAAGTGAAATTTTGGATCCCAAAAATCTCTCTGAAGTTTCTGTGGATATCTTTTTTCACTAATAATAACTGGTTTTCCAGCTCTACAGAAGTGATTTTTGAAAGGTTTTGAAGGTCTACATGAACTTCAAACTTCAAGTGGTGATAGAGGTTACCAAGCAAATTCTGCAACAGATCTTACATTAGAGTTTCCAGTTAAAGAACAGCAGGTTATAAATGTAGGCATTTCTGCTGTTAGTGTCAGTGTAGGACTATTTTGTTATAGTTTCAAATGCTGTTGTTCAGCATGTACAAGTACCTTTAGCTTCAGTGTGAGTTGCTTGGCAGCAGGGACTATACCAGTTCAGCCAAGCATGTAGGGGACTGAAGAAAACACAGATTTTTAACTTTGAGCTGTTGAATTGAAGTGGAAAGGAAACAGATTTATTTCAAGAAGTTGTGAGTCAAGGATCCAACAGACTCTCTAAAATTAACACTGCATCTCCCTCTACTGGATGTAAAATGAAATAAAACAAAAAGTAATAATCATTATCCTTGTTTACTTCCCAGCAGTCCACAAATTTAATATAGCCAGTTATATAGGAATGGCAGCTGATTTTTATACTAATTTTAGGAGCAGAAATTAATTAGTCTATAAAAGCTAGAATTGATCTAAATTTGAAATTACGGTTTCCTTAGGTGTCAGATGCAAGTGGATCCATGAAGGTGTCCGTGGTAGCAGAGGAAAATCCCTTCTCTATGGCTATGCTTTTGTCAGAGGAGTGCTTCATTTTGGACAACGGTGCTGCCAGGAAGATCTTTGTGTGGAAAGGTAAGGGGTCACTTGTATTGCAAACGCAGAAGCTACACAGAGATACCTGAGGAGCTGGCACAACACCCGTGGGACACTAGCAAGAATTTAATACTGGCTGGACACTGCACCCTGCACAAATCCTGGTACGGTCTGTGAACAAGGGTTATTCACTCGTGTAAGGACCTCAAGACTGAGCCTTGTCTAAGGACCCTATTTTTGAGGTATCTGTAAGCTTGGGTGATCAAATGCTTACCTAAGTGGCAAGTACAAAGCAAACATAAATAATTCTATGAGTTCTGTATATTGTCATCAAATCCCTGTCCCTGTGGATGCTGAACATTCCATTTGGATAGATATCTCCACAGAGGTGGGAAATTGAAAGGTGTGTATCCAGGGCATAAACTAAAAGCATAAGTTTGCAAATACTTCGATGTCTCTTTTTTTCTTGTAAATATTTCTCTAAGGCATCGTCAGTTAGCAGTTGCTTTGTCTGAATGTTCCCCTGGAGAAGAATACTACTGCTGTGACTAAATCCAGTGCTGAGGTCTTTTGTTTGTTTGGTTGGTTTGGGTTTGGGTTTTTTTGGTCGTTTTTGTTTGTTTGTTTGGTTTGGCTGAGGCAGCTTATTAATTATGCTTTGGCATTTGTATTTTGTTTTACCACGTGCAAGATAATTACTTGATGCATTTGTCAAGCCTCTCAAGTCAGCCCAGGAAGCATTGTAAGCATTTCTCTTGAAAACTTTATTTGCAGTTAGGAAAACATCCTTTTAAAGAAAACATTGGGGGAGCATTGTGCTCAGATGGTCTGTCTGACCCCCTGATTCCCAATTGCCACTCTATAGGACAGCTCCTACAAGAACAAGCCAACAGGGTCAGGCATAAAATAAATATAATTTAGGCTCTTTGACTGTGGCCCTGTTTGCTCCTATGCACATCCTCACTTTCCTACTGCCAGTAAAAATAATTTGTGGAAAACCCCCATGAGGCTGTGAGTCTCACCCTTGCAGGGCAGACTCAGCTATCATCTCTGCTGGAAATCTTCAGGCCACTAAGCTGAGAAGTGTGAATTACTTTGGAAATGGTCTCCTTCAAAATGGCATACAAATGAATACCTTATCAGAGCATCTGATTAGACTGTGAGGTCTTTGCAATGTAGCCACTGCCACCAGCTGGGACACAGATCCTACAGACAGTGTCATCCCACAGAGATTTCCAGAGATGTCTAACACTGAGCAAGGCTGAACAGGGAGCAGGGGATAGGGAAATGGATGAATTGCAAAGCCCAGCCAGACAAAAGAGGAGTTTCTTTTACTCTTTTGCACTGCCTGAAGAAGTGGAGGCAGTTCTGCTTTATTGACCATATTGTAACCCAGAAAACGAAGAGTTAAAGAAAAGACCCAAGGTACCTCGAGTCAAGATGGTATGATTAACCAGTTTTGTAAAAACACTAAGCAAAACACAATGCTGCCTTTCTCTCTCTCTCTTTTTTCCTTCCCTTTAACTGTTTTCAAAACTACCAAAGTACTGTTTTGGCATTTCAGCTTCGTGTGAATCTCATGGTGTCCAGCATTTGTGTTTGTCCAAGAATGAGGGAAGAACAATGTCAAAGGGAACTTACTTGAGGACCACTTGTTTTTGAAAGTTTTGTGATCTTATTGCCCTTTCCAATGTACTGTTGTCCTTCTGTTTTAATCAGGTAAAAATGCTAACCCTCGAGAGAGAAAGGCTGCTATGAAGAATGCTGAACAATTCATACAGCAGATGAATTATCCTGCCAACACACAGGTGCGATCTATTTATGGAGGTGATACCAGGAGAGCTCTGTAAAAGACATTGTTTTTAAGTCAGCAGAAAAAATATTTTTAAGGGCTTATAAGACATAAGAGGAATATTTCACATATAATCTGGAAAGGTTTCTGTTTGAGTAACTGTGTCAGTTCTTTTTTTCTTCTGTTTCATGTGTCTTCCTTCATTTCAGATTCAAGTCCTTCCCGAAGGAGGTGAAACACCAATGTTCAAACAGTTTTTCAAAGACTGGAAGGATAAAGATCAAAGTGATGGCTTGGGCAAAGTGTATGTGACAGAGAGAGTGGCTAAAATTGAGCAGATTGAATTTGATGCTACCAAGTTACATGAGTCTCCACAAATGGCTGCACAGCACAACATGGTAGATGATGGTTCAGGGAAAGTAGAGGTAATTTCAGTAATAAATTGCATTTTGTCGAACTAATGTATTCTGCTACTTTTAATGGGCTAAACTGCTACTCTGTGTTTTAAGTTTTGCACTTGTAAGTTGTTTAGATTAACACTATATTAGTAGAAGTGTTACTTCTAGCACCACAAAAGATACTTTGAAGTAGAAGGTGAATATCAGCTGTATACTGGGTAGTGATTTTTGGTGCTTATGAAAGGTGTACCAGTCATCAAGAGATACCAAGCAGCAGAAATATTCTCCCTTCTAAGCAACACCTTGTAAATATTTACTTTATATATGATCCTTAGTCTAAAGGAAAAATTTCAAGCTCGTATCAGCTTGAAATCTGGAATAGGAAGACTTGTGCTTGCAATCAGAATTCCATTCTATGTCTTTATGTAGGTATCCAATCTGGTTTCTAGAGAAACCTTCTTTGTCCCTAGTGTGTCTCAGGTAGCCTGGATTCGGGGAGAAAAAGATGACTGTACAGTCTTTGTAGCTCTTTCTATATCCCACTTCAGGACTGTCTTTGTACCACACAGGGCTGGCATGGTCTGTTTAATGCAAATTGCATGTTGAGCTACTGGAAGAAAAAGAAGGGATGAATACCTACAGTCTCATTGGTGTATTTTCTAGGTTTCTTACCTCACACTTGGGATGGTCCACAGGCTTGAGCAGCCAATTGATAGATGAACTGGGCTGTAGTGAATGAAATAGGAACAATTCTGCCTAACTGTGTGTTATCTGACTGCAGAGTGCTGCTCCAAAATGATATGTTAGTTTTATGATGGATCATAATGTTGTGCCATATCATGCTGTCACCTTAGGATGTTAAGGAAGTTCAGCATAGCATTATGAAGTTATCGTGTGGCAATAAAACATCTAGACAAAGAAAAGTATATTGCAGTTCCTTGTGATGGCAGTCATTCATTAATTCAGTAGGCACAGGTGTATCTACCTACTCATGAAGTATCCTCCCTGTTTCTATTCATTAACACTTGGGAACAGAAGGGCCACTCAAGGATAAGATAGTAAAATGCTTTGTGAAGAGTCTCAGGGTGAAGTTCAGCAATCTCCAGTGATTTCCCTGTTTCCCCAGATCTGGCGTGTGGAAAGCAGCGGCCGAGTTCCTGTGGGACCTGAGACATATGGGCAGTTCTATGGGGGTGACTGTTACATTATCCTCTACACTTACCCTAGAGGGCAGATCATCTATACATGGTATGTCTGCACAGACCTGCAGCGTGTGGATATTATTTTACGTTGACTTGATGTCCTTTTGAGTAGAACACATGTAAATGTAAGATTGTTCACTATGGGCTTGTCATACAGCAAAAGCTCTGGGTTATTTTGAAGATGAATTTGACCATTGTCTTTCTCCTTGTTTTCCTCAGGCAAGGATCCCATGCTACCAAAGATGAGCTGACTGCATCTGCATTTCTGACTGTTCAGCTGGATCGGTCATTAAATGACCAGGCTGTGCAGGTGAGTCTCTTTTGGATAAAATCAACAAAGCATGTGATATAAAATTTTGATGAGAATTGAAAGGAGGAGCAAGCATTTAAAGACTGGAAATGCCAATTGCTCAGGTCTGTATCAAGCCAAGCCCCATGGGATCCTATTAAAGTTGACAAAAATTGCCTGTTTGCATCATCATTGCTGTATGCAGTTGTCCAAAAGAACACAGAAATGCCAGAACCTAAAACTTCCTTTTCTTTCCTTTGATTTCCACTGTTTTAAAATTAGGTTTCAGTCCTGCCAAGACTTAGAGACCCTGTGCTTGGCCAGTGGAGACTGAATGAGAAGACTGTTCCAGGGCAACTCACTCCAAAGCAGGAGTTTGACAAGTCAATAGCCCTGTTGGAGTTCCCCTGCCTCCTTTTGATTATGGAGGAAGTTGTGATATTTAGCCCAGATGGGACACCTGACTTTTAGAGGGCCAAAACTGGGAGGTCTGAAAGTCGCATGACAGATACAAGAGGAAAGCCTGCTGGAATTGTGCAACAGGGTCTGATTTTTCCTTGCCTCACTGGGGTACATAACTTGGGTTTTCCCATCCCATAATGCTTGCAGCTCTGTGAAAGCAGGATACACATCCTCACATGCAGAAATGGGATGTGCAAGGCAAGGCGCACTGACATCTAAAAGGTGTGAACAGATAAATTAGTCCTTAGCTTGACTGGGTGTGCTCTCCTTACATCACTACTAGGTGGAGACCTGAGAGGTCTCTTTTCACAGAAAAGCTCAAGCTGTAAGATGACAAGGACAAGCAGAGATTTTTCTAGACAGCAGGAGATAATTCTCTGATTCTCATTTCTTAATTACAAAAGCAAAAGGCTTCCCCCACCCACCAAGGTACAGTTAATTCAGATGGCAGCCCATACTTTTAGCCACTAATCAGTTATGATTTCTGATCACAATTATATTAAAGAAGGATTAGAACACTTCTAGATAATTACTGCTTGAAATATTCCTAATATGTGTTCTGTATTTGGACAGTGTCCAGCACAATGTGCTCCTGCCTCATACCTAAGGCTAATGTTAATCTTAAAGATTAAAAAGCCTTTTTATAAAAGCTGGAGGAGATCCATTTCACTGCAGAAGACATGATACTTAAAAGTCCTTTTAGCCTGCAATGAGTTTAGGAATATACGTGTGTGTACATATCCATATGTGTACATACATGCACATATGTATGTATGTGTGCAAAAAAACCAGAATATGTTACCTGTGCCTAACATCTCTATCAGCCTTATTTGAAAGCTTTAAGTGTGCTATTTCGTGTGGTCGCTAGATGGCACGACAGTACAAATGACTATTAAAACGTTGGGCTTGCAAGAATGTATTTCACTCTGCAGTTTGGGTGATTTGGGGTTTTATGAGTTTATTTGGGTTGTTGTTTTTTAATGTTTTTGTGGTTTGAGAGTTTTTTTCCCCCATTTCAAAAATCCTGCTGCAATTTGTCCCTTACAAGTATATGTGTCCCAAGTTATCCTTTCCAGACAACTGTAGCAGTCCATCTACCTATGAAATAAGTAAAAGCACCTGCTCCTGCCCAGCTGCAGCTCCCCTCTGGGCACCCCAGCTCTCAGCTGCCCCAGGCCTTACTTAGGGCTCTCCACTTCTACTCTGCTAACTACACAGCATTCTCATTCCCTTTTTGCCCTTCTTTTCTGGGAATGAAAGACTACCTTGGCCAGTGGTACTGTTATAAAGGAAGATAAAATGGTTGCAAATAACTTTTATCATACATTAACTTAAAAATAGTAACTCTTCATAGTGCAATATGGGTTTTTTAGATGGCAGTAGCATCTTCTACATCTGTAAAGGAAGTTAATTTTCGTCATCCATGTGATGCTCTGGATGAGAAATTTATGCTACTCTTTTTTATCCTCTTGCAGATAAAATACATATAGAAATAATGAACAAAATGAACAACCATTCTCTGCTGCTTAAATACAGGGCACCTAAGCTTCTAGGATAGTTTTTCAGGAGAATTAAGTCATTCTAGAAAACACTATTAAATGACAGTTCTTTTGAAAATGAGTGATTTTCTTATTACAGTAGATAGCAGCCATTTTAATCAGCTAAATATTGTGTTAGAAGTTTGAATCTTGTCTTTGTGTCAGCATGATTGACAAAAAAAAAAAGCTCTAACTCTATATGTCTGGAACTATATTTTTAGATCTTTTCAGCTTGCCATTTCTCGTTTTTGCTAACATACTTAGCATTGTTGGCTAAGATCCCCTAAGCTATTCAGAAAAGACTAAAAATAACCACTTGTGTCCCTTTGTTTCTTTTATTACATTTCTTTACATATGTACAGATCCGAGTCAGTCAAGGCAAAGAGCCTGCACATTTACTGAGCTTGTTCAAAAACAAACCACTTATAGTCTACAAGGATGGGACATCCAAGAAGGAGGGCCAGAAACCTCCTCCACCAACACGACTCTTCCAAATCCGCAGGAACCTGATAGCCATCACTAGGATTGCAGAGGTAAGGTCACCCGCTAAGTGTACCAGCCATTCCCAGTGGGGAATGATACAGCTGCCATGAGCTCCTCTGACTAATCTTGTTGGGTAGTCACAGCTGGTAGGAGCACAGAACTCCAAATCCAATCAATCCACTGCTCTGTTTGAGGAACCTGTCCAATAAACCAAAGAGAATATGCTGTAGCTGGCTGGAATCAGTCTACATCATTCAGGGGAGCTGTAAGAATGCACACAGTGAGCAGTCAGTTGACAAAGAATAGACAAGAAGTCAGCAACCCCTATGAGATGCTCTTTCATACTGCAATCAGTCCTAAGTTTTGCCCTGCAAGTCAGTTCCCTGTCTTTAATTCTCTAATTTGTATGAATATAAAACTAGGGAAGAACTGAAGAGCAAACTCATAGCAGATTAGCATGTGTCTACGCATTTTATATAAACGTGAAAAATAGTAACTGTGTTATTTGAAAATTTGAAGAATAAAACAATTTATTTTTTTCATCTAGGTTGATGTTGATGCAACATCACTAAACTCTAATGATGTCTTTGTTCTGAAACTGCCAAACAACTCTGGCTACACCTGGGTAGGAAAAGGAGCAAGCAAAGAAGAGGAACAGGGAGCTCAATACATTGCCAGTGTTCTCAAATGCCAGACGGCTAAGATTAATGAAGGCCAAGAGCCAGGTTTGTATGAGGCCACATTGCTGCTAATAGAAGCTGAGAATACACAGCATGCAGGGAGACAGTAGGTTTAGATTAGATATTAGGAAAATAATCTTTTCTGTGAGGGTGGTGAGGCACTGGAAAGGTTGCCCAGAGAAGTGGTGGATGCCTCATCCCTGGCAGTGTTTAATAAGGGGTTGGATGGGGCTCTGTACAACCTGGTGTACTGAAGGTGTCCCTACCCATGGCAAGGGCATTGGACCTAGATGATCTTTAAGGTCCCTTCCAACCCAGGCCATTCCATAATTCTATGATTCTTTCTAGGTATGCAACTGATATCAGTATTTTGATAAACTGCAGGAAGTACTGTAAGAAAATGCATTCAACTCTGAGACAGCAAAGAGATCGTTTGGGGATTTCTGAAACTCTATCAAGTTAAAACATCAAATGTTAAATCAATTCGTGAGTTAATTATATATTATGTATTTTAGGGGAATTCTGGAAAGCACTTGGAGGTAAAAAAAATTACCAGACTTCATCACAACTCTTGACAAAGGCTGAAGATCATCCCCCTCGCTTGTATGGTTGTTCTAACAAGACAGGCAGATTCATTGTGAGTATATGATGGATACTTTCTGTTTAATTATATAGTTTCTGGTATATTTTTCCTTGGAAATCAGTGGTCATGAAATTAATTTGGAGATCTGGCTTAGTTAGCCAGGCTTGGCAATAGCTGGAGAGTGAACATTGGATGCTTTAAACTATCCAGATGTGATTGATGAACAGAATAATTAATACTGCAGAAGTTTGCATGCAGAGCCTGCTCCAGCCTGGAAATAGAGGCTTGCAGATGCAAAAAGATAAGGCATTTGCCCAGTCAAAAGCAATTTAATTCTTGCAGAGCATCACCAGATTGCTATCAATTTGCTGAAAAAGTGCAGGTCAGTGCCTTGTCCCTTAGGTGTCTGACAGTGGTGGCGAGGAAAAGAAATGCTGCTTGCCAAAAATCCCTAGCAGTCTGAAATTTTCCAAAGAGATTTAAGATGTGTAATTATGCCTTTAAGGTATTGGCCTGTGCTCAAGGAGGCAGGAAGACCTACTTCCGTGGCAGAAATACCCGGAGCTAGGCGCTGGGTATTAAGTTTGTGATTCAGGCTTAATTACTTAACTGTGTTCTGGGAGGGCAATGCTGTGTCACCAGTTGGCAAGGAAGCACTCATTTTTAGGTAGGGGACATAGCTGGCAGTCTCCTTAAGGCACAGCCCAGTCATTTGGAGAGGGATAAAACAAATAGGATCCTTTAATAAGGACTTAAAAATCTTAGGAGAGTAGCAAAGTGTAATCTTCTAACAAGCTTCTAAAGTACTCCTGGGAAATAGAGTCAGAGGAACCAACCTCTGCAGTAGTCTGCTGGGAGCTATGAACTTACTTTTTATTTTAATTTCCCTCCAAATTCTGTGAAAACCCCTTTTTCCTGTAGCTTTTCTCTAGTAACTGAATCACCACCATTAGAGGTCCCAGCAGAGGCAGGTCAGACCACTCTGACCTTCTGGCCACCGTAACACAGGGTGGGGAAAAGGAATGTCTTTTTCACCATCTGCTTATTGTCCCTACATGACCACACATAGCCAAACCCTTGACAATCCTTTAAAAGTAGGAACCATTAGCTACATTATTATCTCTCCTTATCATAAAGAATGATATTAAACTGCCTTTCTATCTGCCTGTTCATCCTCACAAGAAGCAAGCAGTCTGCCTTTTCTTTGGGGACTAATCCTCAATGGCTTAGTCAACTGTAATGTCCCATTGTCAAGTGACTGGGAAGCTTGGTTGGGTGTGTATTTCATCACTGAGCTCACCCACTGCAAACCAAAGCAGTTTCTTTTCCTAATTAATGAATGTAAGCTGCATGAATGTATCGGCTTGGTTGGTTCAAGCTGCTCTGTGGAAATTTCCTTGCCTCCTTCTTCTGGAAGACCCCAGTTCCAACTTAACAGTAGTCAACAATTATAATGATGTAGGTCTTTGCCTCTCCTGAGGATGTCTTACCAATTCTGAAAAACTGTGAGCTGATTTTTTAGGATATGCCAAAATGTGATTTGTTTCATTCAGAGAAACATCCTTAACACATTCATCAAATCAGTTTAGGGCTTAATCCCTTAGGATCCAAAAGAATTGTTCATCAGCCTCTGCACTTACTATAAAAGTAGGTTAGGTCTTTGCAGAATTGTATATCTTGATAAATCATTAAAAACAAACAAACAAAAAATTCCCCCTCAAAACATATTATCCTTTCTAGATTGAAGAGGTCCCAGGAGAATTCACTCAGGATGATTTGGCTGAAGATGATGTCATGTTGCTGGATGCTTGGGAGCAGGTGAGTTTTTGTCCTGGTTTAGGGCAAATATTTAGGAGGAAACCTCTGAGGGGTCTCCTCTAGGAAGAGTCGATTCCAATCACCCCTCCCCCTACAGGTCCGGGAAGAATTTCCTTAGAGAAAAGTGGAAAAAACTATTTATTTAACAAATAGAATATTCACAAGTATAGGAAAAATTTGGATAATATGAAAACAATGAAACCTCTCCTTCCTCTGAAGAGATGGTAGATTCAGAGTTCATCTGAGTCCGGTTCAGTTCTCCAGTGGGGGGGGCCGATTGCTGGGCCCGGCTGTAGGAGTTGGCGAGTGGGGGCCCCCCAGGGATTTCCCTGCTGTCTCGGGCCCACGCGATGCCAGCCAGTCCCAGGAAGAGGAAAAAAGGAAAAAATACCCAGCAAAAGAAATAAAGTCTCTCCCTGCAAAAAGCCAGGAAAAAATCCGAGGAAACCCTCTGCTGTGAGCTCTTCCAGCACCCACACCAGAGAGAGTAAAAAGCAGAAAAAAAAGAAAAAGAAAGGGATAACGCTGTCCGCTGGAATGTAGCCTCTCCGCTCTCTCTCGGCCTTGGTTCGTAGGAGTAAAAGTACCCTGCAGACAGACGGCGAGTGTTTTTTTTTTCCTCCACCTTTACTTTCTCTGTCTTTCTGGGACCAACTTAAAACTGCAGAACTTAATATCCAGCATAAGCAAGAGGACGACTGGGGATACAAACAGGTCATATGGCCAACCCAGGACAGTTGTGTACTTGACCACTGCTTTTTGTGATAGCAAGGATAATTTATTCTTAATCACTTAGTTCATAAGATGAGAGGAACAATCATCTTGACAGAATGGAAGCAGTTTTCTTTAAATTATATGAAAAAGAGCTATTATTTTTGAGCTATATGATGTGCTGGTCTTCTGACATGTGATTGAATTTCCAAATGAGACCATGGCTGACACTTCTTATTTAAACCAATGGAGGCTACAAGAGTATAAGCCCCAGCAGTGTTCTGAAAAGGTTCTCATTGCATTCTTGACTTTATCACAAAAATGTATTAATTTCTTAAAACGTTACTGCATTAAACATATTTAGAATCCACTGAATCCTTGTAGCAGGAGCGCCTAGCAGAGAAAGGGACCAACACAAGACCCTCACAAAAATTTCTTAATACTAGAAACTGAATGGAGGGTGACAGAATTAATCTCCATCATTTCCTAGGTCACTGAAAACTGAAAATGTGGAGAGCTGTTTGAATGACAGGCAAACTCACTGCAGATTTAGAGAACACATCTATTTCTCACAGTATATTCTCTCTACCCTTCCTCTCCACTTGGAGGGAATGGGGAGAAGGCCCACACCCTATTTGTCTTCTTCAGCCTAACCCTAAAAGAACAAAAGGCTGGGGTTTTTAAGGAATAGGAAGGAATGTCCATAGTCCATGTGGAAAGGAGTGATGGGGCATGGTGGGGAAGAGCTGGATGGAAAGTAGTTGGGATATACCAACTCAGGTAAGAAATCTTGGGATGTGTAGCTGGTTTCCAAGTGAGTCCTGGAGAGGGAGAAAAACGGGTGTGTGGGATTGCAGATCAAGGGTCTGGCTTTTGGGTTTTTCAGCTGGATATTTAGCAGTCACCCAGGGTAGCACAGATCACAGGGCACAAATGGTGGTGTGCACGCAAAGCTCTAACCAGAGGCAGTATTACTACCTGCACCCAAGGAGTAATTTCCTTGGAAAAGTGTAAAAGATGGCTATGAAAATGGTAATTAGAGATCCTTTCATCAGAATGAATAAAGGTCTGGCCTTCCAGTGTCACAGAGAGCAGTGAGATTTCAGAGGGCATAACTACACTTTCTCACAAGGGAGGAAAAAACATCCATAGTGGTTTGTGAGAGCTTTGTATGTCTGCAGTCCTTTCATAGTGTATATTCTTTCTCCTAGAGGAATCAACTGTTTTGTACTTTACCAGCTGTACACAACATCCTTATAACACCAGGGGAATCACAGCTTTCCTCTGTTTGCAGGTTTTCATCTGGATTGGGAAGGATGCTAATGAAACTGAGCGACAGGAATCCGTTAAATCGGGTAAATCAAATCAATTTGGCAGATTTCTGAGTGGAGTAGCATCAATATGACTTAACGAGGAGGAAAACATGATGTAGAAGAAATCTAGTTATGTTTACAGTGTCTCAAAGTGTTCCTGAGCTTATTAGGATTTAATACAGGAGATCATAATTTTCACTTTTAAATGTACTCTAAAACTCTGTAAGTTGGTGAAGGATAAAGTTAATCAAGATAGCATTATTGGGCTGCAGAGCTTTTAAAATAATATATTGGAGAGCCCTATGAAAAGAAATGGAACTGAAAAGAGAAGGAATTTAAAAGGAGGTCCCTATTGACTTGTACCCTCAATAATGTATATAAAGGATTGCCAGCAAGTCCTTGTAGTGCCACCCTCCACTAAGTTAAATTTGCAGGAGGAAATTTCAATTATAGAACAAATAGAAGAAATCAAGACAACTTAGATGGCATGTACCTCCTTGAAAAATCATGTGTCATCCCTGGTGTGACTTCATATAGCTGAGCTATTCTGACAAAGTTCGTGCTGAAAACCCTTGCATGTATTTCACAGAAGCAGCTAGGGTTACCTGGCTGTGTCTCCATATGTACTGTTGTCATGTTGAGATGTCAAGGCAAACTACACTCGCTGGCTTTCACATGGACAGAATGGGAATGAAGCTTGTGCATCCTCATAGCACCAGCAAATGCTTTCTCCTGTTTAAGGGCCAAAACCCAGCTGTATGGCAACAAATGGATCAGAGGAGCAATCCCTGTTTTAAATTCTTTCACTGCCAGCTGGGAAAATCAGCAATTACCTGATAGTCTTGTTGCCTTTGAAACAGTTAATTGAATACAGTATTATAGCAACCCTCTGTTCTTTCAATATGGTTTTTAATGTATTTTTTATACCAAAGGAATGAACTAATATATCCCATGTTTTATTTCCTCTCTGTTTTTAGCCAAACGCTATATTGAAACAGATCCTTCTGGCAGAGATAAGGGAACCCCCATTGTAATTGTGAAGCAAGGCCATGAGCCCCCCACATTCACGGGCTGGTTCCTGGCTTGGGACTCAAACAAATGGAAGAACTGATCTCTCCAAGGAGACTCCAGCTTCAAGCCAAAGAATGATCAGAGCCCAGCTACTTTCTAGTATTTTTAAGCAAAAGCTTATGCAGCAATATGATGCATCTGTTGTTACACTTTCCTGAGCTTTGATGTATTTCTGTGAATAACCTAGAAATTCTTAGCACTGGAAAGGATAAATGATAATTGTGAACTGGCCAAATGGAGTGAGTGGGGCTTTTCTAGTAGTAAATACACAAAGTATCACCAATCTTTAATCTTAAAAGATAGAAATACATTTTCTTTAATCTACTGATTCTTCAAAGAGAAGCTGTGGATCAGTTTATTTTAATGTGCTAAAATGGACCAATTCTCTCTTTATTTAAAAATCCAAACTAATGCCACAGAAATTTCTTTAGATTAAGGTCAACATAATACTGTGCAGAATTTGGCCTGATAGAGGAATAAAACTATCTGTCACAAGGAAAGGGCTGGACCTGATTTAATTACTAGGCTCTCATATTGCTACACTCTCTGAAAAGTTCAGATAATGTCTGATCCACAGTGGGAGTTGTAGCTCACAGGGGCCAAATAATGGATGGATATTTGGAGAAAGCTGTGCTTAACATGTTTGTTTACCCTGTTAATACATATATGTGTGGAGCTTTAGATTGAATACTGTCAGAATATGAAATGGACAAAAGTTATTTTGGTTTTTTTTGAGGGACTATCTGGCATATTGTAATGAATTCCTTTAGACTTATCTCTGAACCAGCTCCAGGTCCACCAGGTCTTTTTGACTAAAGCTCTTAAACACACTGTAGTGCACTAGTGCTTTGAAGTGGAAGCAAAAGTAACAGCTCAGTAACATACTCTGCCTTAACCAGATTGCTTTTAAGCCATACTTCACCTCCCTTGCCTTACTCAGCAGTACTCTGTTCTTCTTCAGCAGGCAGATTGTTCTCCTTATCAGGTGCAGGATGTCTTTCTAATTTTCTACGCAGGTGTTAGACAAATATCAAGCACATCAAAAGCAGGGAAAGCCCTGGTTTCAGTAGCATTTCTGGGAATTTGGAGTATGAGTATACACCAAATAATATGGCCTTCTCTTTTCTCTCAGGCATACTTGGACTTTTTTTTTATTCTGGTGAATTTAAAAGTACGTTTTAAAGTGGCTTTTATTTGTAACTTCGTCAGGGCAGTGGGAAAACTTCAAATCTTTAGCACTACTTTGATCACTTATCCAGTAATGCTTGTTTTAAACAACAGTTTGTACAGCTGTAAATCATATCAATGTGGCTTTTTAATGACAGCATTTCAGCAGTTTTATTATTCTTACAAGTTAGGTTGGAAAGTGAAATTTTAGACATTTTGTATTTTTTTAACATGCTTGGGATTTTGAATCAGGGTAATGCAAAAGAGTGAATTTAGTCTGAGCTCATAATATCAATGACAAAAGAATTGTGAAGCAGAGATTAATTATAGAAGTTAGCTTTAAACATTTGTTTAAATGTCTACTAATATAGCTGGGCTGTATCTGAATGTAATTTCATTTAAAATAAAGTTACAAAAACCAGTATTCTATATGATACGTTGATCTTTCTCTCACATATTGTACGGCAGTGCTTCCTTTGATATCTAGCAAGACTTCCTGAAAACCTAAGAAGGTAGCTTCCTTTTAAAGGGACAATGCAGTGAGAAGTTACTTGTTTGTACTTCGGTGCCATTTTACCCAATGGAACCTTCTCAAAAACTTGACAGTTACAAACCTAAACAAAAATCAAAGAACTGGGTACTTATTAGGTTGTTATTTTCATCTTTAAGAAAAGACACCATTGTTGTTAATCAAACTCTTTGCTTTTATAACTTTTTTCTTGCAAAAATATTTGAGTACAGAAACAACTACTTTATAAAATAGGAGGAAATAGGTTTATGTTTGTTTTTAAAAGATGCATCTTGTTTTTTATTTGTGAGAGTAGATAAGATGTGCTTCTCTTGCTGGAAGGAGCACAAAGACCTTTTCAGTGCTTCAGCCACTGAGCAGCCTGTAATTATCTGATTGTTGTCTTCAACACATACATACGATTCTTCTCATTTTTAAAAAATAACAGTTATAGTAGCTTCTGAACCAAGGATTAGACAAGATTTGCCCTTCTTGTACATAAACATCTTCCGGAACACTGAGGGCTCTGAACTGGCACTGTCTGCCAGCACATTCTCCAGCACTGAAAGCCCCTTTTCAGTTCCCTTGCACAAGACAGAGGAGCTTTTGTGGTCTCCTGGCCTGGGCTTTTGAGTTTGTGATACATTGTTCTGGCATGTTGATTACTGATGTTGAGAAGAGCATTGAGAGCTCATAAGGGAACAGTGTTCTCCACTGGGCTTTAAGCACAACAGCTGCTAGCAACATTGTTCTTGGGTTTGCTTGCCAGTGAGGAAGTTTATTTTTCATACATATACGCACAGTACACACAAAGATGTACTTCTTTCTCTCAAGAAGAGGAGAAGGAGGGAGGACAGACAGGATGGACTATGAGTGCTTGGAAATGTTAAAGATTAAGCTGTTTTCAAGAAAATATTTAAGCACCTGGCTTTATGAATGCACATATCAAACCTACCTGCCTTGTTTTCATAATAGACGAAATTGTGCAGATCTGTATACAGTCACATTCAGTCTAGAATTAGCTCTGTCTTGTAGGGTTATCACACAGTAATAGTGTGTTCACTCTATGAGTAATGGCAAAATTAGATCCTCATTTAAGAGTTTCATTCTGCTACTACCAAACAGAAAGCATTCATGTTCTATTGGTTGTAAATACAGCACCATTTTACATCTTTATTTCATTGCAACACAAGGATGTTAGGAATCCTCAGGACTAACAGGACACCACAGTACTATGTAGTATTTATATTACATTAAGTACTTAGAGTATAACTACAGATTATGCACAGGACAGGAGCCAGATCCTGGAATCACTGCTCTAAATGCCCATTTTGACCATAGCACATAGTGCTATATAAAATTAGATCTGCTGTAAATGATTTTGTTAAATGCAGCTAAATTCAATTGAATGGTTTGATTTCTTGCCAGTGCAGATTTACACAGGCTTCAACTGCAGCAAGAAAATAGTGGAGATAGGAGGTGGTAGACAGTGGGATTATGGTACTCCCTCTCACAGGAGAGCCAGGGAATCATACAGAAAGTGTTTTGCTCACTAGACTATAGCAGGAGATGCTCTCAGGCATCTTTATAGGCTACAGGAACACTTCTTGTTATGAACTTTGTAGTCTTCTTGTAGTCTTAATTTTTACTGAATGTAAAAGAACTAAAAAGAAAAAAAAAAGGCTCAAACAAATCTATTCTTTTCTAGGGACTAAATTCTTCTTCAGAGTTGATTTCTCTACAGGAAAGCTTCAGGAAAAGCCTTCAGACTTTGCTTTAGGGTATAACTGCTTCAGCAGCACCTCACTGAAGTTCTGCCTTTATGGCTTAATTGAGCCAAATGCAAGTTTATAAGCCAAAAAAATTATTATCTAATAAAACCAGAGCTGGATAACACTTTGCTGTGGTGACTTCACAAATCCTTGCATTTTCTTTTTTAAAAACAATAATTTTGTCTTTAGATAGAGAAATAGTACACTTTTCCCTTCTTACACCTAGGAGTTTTGATGCTAAAATCAAAGGAACTTCTGAAAACACGATCAGATCTTTAATCCACTACATGTCTTTATGTCTAATTGCATCCTCTCTTGACTGGCCTAAAGTTATTTTGACCTCTGTCTATTAGCCCATTACCTCATGCTAAAAATTAATATACTATACTTCCAAGGTATAAGGAGGAGAAGGCCTGACCAATGGAAACGGGGAGGCCCAGAATGGCATAAAATTAATGGATGATTATTTTGGCTCGTCTCCCTCTGTCTGTCATTTTCCTCTTGATATTAAAGCATATTTGCATTGCAGGGGAAAAAAATGCCCCTACAGAACAGACTACGTAAGCTGATTTTTTTTTTTTTTTTTTAATAGTAGCAGGCAGTTATTCCAGAGGAGCAAGCAGAAGGTGAAACAGTCTATATCAGGCTTCTTCCTAGATACATCCACACTTCCACCTTGTGAGTGTTCTCTCCTTAAAGGGTTGCTATGAGTGTGCTGACAACCACAATATGTACATTTTGCCACTACATTTAATCAGTCAGCAGTGAAATTTGGGCTTCCATAACATGAAATGAAAACATCAAGTGAAAGCATTGATTTTTATTATTTGTTAGTTTGCAGATTATTGCCTCAAAAATTAGCTGCATGGAGGCAAGCATAGTAGACTGGAACAACCTGAACAGTATCCCACTGAAAGGCCCAGAGACAGACATGATTGCTTTTTCAGTAACAATGCTTTGATTATCTTTAAAAACCTTTTGACCAACGCTAGAAGAGCACAGCTGTCCTTGCTGCTCTTCAACTGATATTACAGAGGTGACTCAGGGTGATTTACCAGCATTTGGCAATATTAACATCAAGGCTGGATGCAATCAGGTGATTTTAGTATCATTTGCCCAACAGTTCACCATGCTTTGTGTTGTCTGATGCTCTTTCGACACAACAAGCAGCTACAGAAACAATTGGGATTAAAATAGACCGGTGATTGGAAGATTACAAATTTGCCTCGGGGCTTAGATTTTCACGGAGGTGTCAGAAAGGTCACAGGTTTCCTTTAATGGGCCTTGCGAGTCCCCATTTAACCAGCTGAGTGGCCTACAGATATCTCTAGTAGCACTAAAGATTGCTGTCCTTCCCAACACTAACCAGCCACCCTCCCACTTTACTTGGGTAAGAAGTGGCAGTGAATGTCCTACCAGCAAGAACAGGCAAGAAACCCACTCTAACAACCCCTATTCTCTTTTCTGGCCTTCTGCCAGACTCTGTCCTATCCTGGCACTTGCAGATGGGCTTCAGCATCCAAGTAATCCCACGTGTGAATTCCCAAAGCTCAAAGTGATGTTTTTTTTAAGGTTGTGTGAGCAAAAGTGATGAAAACTTGTCCGATATTCAAAGCAGCAAACAGGGATCCTGGTACCTTTATTTCCTGTTTGTGTGAAGTAAATCACTGAATTTCAGTCCTATTCTCTACCTATTAAGTGAGGATTTCCTCAGTTCTTCCCCTGTTTATTTAAGCTGCTCTGTCTCTTACCATGTGTTTGTACAATGCTTGACCTAGTCAAGTCACTTCTCAACACTGTCATCTTGTAGGTACTGCTCATAACCCAGACAGCTGCTGGGTTATGGGTGCGAGGCTGCACGGGCTTGCTCCGAGCAGGATTAGACGAGTGTGATGCCTCAGACCTGCTGAAAAATGGGTGTGGTTCCACCACTGGTGGCATTAGGGCAGCAGGGGAAGGGTAGAGGCCAGCTCAGCTGAGAAGTAAGGCATACTTCTCAGTTATAACACAATGCAAGCTAAAATATCCCTTGTCCTCACAGCAGTGCTGTTCAGCCTTGGCACTCCTTTAAAGCTGTAAATATGGGTATATCTGCATCAGGTCCACAAAAATTCCTCTCCAGACTCGGAGCAACTGCTCTGGGGATTATAAGTGTGAAGCAAAGACAAGGCTCTGCTCTGTTTACAAAGAAATAGCAAAATTCTCAGGCACTTCTTTACTTCAATTTGGAGAATGAAAACATTTGCTTTTAAAAGGATGGTATCTTGTCTGATCTCCCATGTCCTGAAATTTTTCTGCTGCTGTTGTTAAAGACATGAGGCCTCTCTGCAGTACAGTTCATTTTGTTTCTGGCAAGTGTTGTTTTGTGGTTGACTTAAGGACTGTGACTGTTGGTAATGTATTGGATTTTTCTTTCATTATTACTGACTTACACTGGGTAACAGACATCCACTGACGTGGCTTCAATCCAGAGACTGGCATGAGGGGTCCTGTCCACAGTCAAGGGTATGAACTGAGAGAAGCAAAAGGTGCTCACTGACTACAGATGAAGGGATGAAGATTACCATATTTCTTGTTTGTTTTGAGGCTTTGGTTTTGCATTTAAATGTTGTCTCCCTTCTTCAATAAATGTCTGCTGGCTGCTGCTATTGGTTTTACTCAATTTCATCACTCTGTCTCAGTGAAAGCTTGGAGTTAGGGCCTCTGTGGTGACTGCTAATGGCTATTGTTTTATCTCAGCTCTATCTGAAAAATGCAGAAACACATATACACTTTATGTGCCAGACTGCTGTGCCTTCAATCAATTCTCAGCAAGGACTCAAAGGTGAATGATTTGCAGGGAGTGCAGTGGTGCTAACCTAAAAATCCCTGTATCTGCAGTTGTGCTGAGATGAAAGACAGTGAAGATGCCAGTGTCCCTAAGCAGAAGGGCAGGGCTCTTTAAGTGATACTCAGCAGGCAGAATCTCTCCAGTTTAGTAACAGGCTTTCACAGAATGACCTATGGCTTCGGAGGCCTTCCATCAGTAAACAGGAGGAAGGGATACAACCATTTGTCCCCTTCAAGGCTTTCTCATGCTTCCTTTGAGGATGCAGTTTGGGGTTGCATCTATTCATGTTGAATGCATCATATATTTATAGTTACCATCTGAAATACAAAATCTTCAAAGCATGAAGAATTCCTTACACAGATTCTATTTATGACATGTCCATGCTTATATTTTCCTTACATAAAGAGGTATTATTTGTTTTATTTTTCTTTTCTAGCAGTAGAGAGGCCTTGAATAGACTAATTCAATTTGAAAAAAAATTGATGATGTTCATAGTGTCCCACTGCTGCTTCTGCTCCAAGAGTCATGCCTGGACTCTTCTTTAATCTTCTATGATCATTCCTGGTAGAGGTGAAGAGGAAGGCCTTCAAAGAGGAGATGAAAACTGCAGAACTTACCCTTGCGGCACTTCAACCACAGGCTCTTGCAGTATTGCCTCCATTCACAGGACTTCAGTAACACAATTAGAATCTCAGCTAAACAGTCTGTTCTTCCACAAGTTTGTTTATTTGCCTTCCTTACTTTGTTTAAAGCCTGCTAAGTAGTGTAGTGTGGCCATGAGAGCCAGAGAAGGGAAAACCTGTATTCTGATAAAATTCTGTGATGTCAACAAAAGGCTTTAAAAATATGCATTTTAAAATTAATATTTTGGGAGGGTTTTATGTGAGTTTCCAATTCTAGTGGCAGAAGCTGTGCCTAATTCTCTGAAAGGTTTATATTTTTCAATATTATGGAACTGGAATGTATGATGTGGTTTGTTTGAATCATATTCTCTGGGAGAGGAAAGCAAAAACAATTTTGCAGAGACAGGTCTTCAAAGTGAGTTTACTGTTGTTTCCCTCCAAGAATTGAAACCTAGGAGTGTAAAAGAAAGCTTTCTGCCTAGCACCCCCGTGATTAGCTTTCAAATCAATTTTCAAGTGACTTAGCTTTTAACATTTAGCAAGCAGTAGGCCTAATCTTGCATTCCCTGAAGTAATTTTGAGATTTATTGCTAACTTAAAAAGAAAACATGGTGAGCTGATAAGATTTTAAAAATCTAGACTACTAGCTGAAGAAGGAGATGAAATTACTCCTCCCCACCCACACAATGTTTGTCTTCCCTGAAACTTTATTCTTTCATCCTCCTCTTTTAGGTTTGTTTCTTCTTCCCTTTTTCATCTAATCATAAATACAAACCTGGGAGCTCCTTGGGATAAGGGTTGGTTTTCCTTCTGCTATAGCACACTGCAATAGGCTCAGATTTCACACTGAAACTCTTAAGTATTGTAACTGAAAAGAAGAATTACCTTTTTTTTTTTTCTTTTTTTTCCATAAGTTTTAGATACTGCAACAAACATCCGGTACTTAAGTATAAGGTGCCCATCATTTCTCAATGAAAGAGACTGAAGCCTTCACGCCACAGTTCAGGCTAGCTGGTGAAACTGTCCATGGCCCTGGGGGGAAAGAGCTCCTTTGGAGGCACTGAAACTCTGTAGTTCTTATCACTGGCAGCCAAACAACTCTGTTTGGGCTTGAGAAATATCCAGTCTAGAATGCTTAAGTCTCATTCATATTCTGCTGACTGAAGTTTACTTTTCATACCAGAAATCAAAGCAAATCAGTATTCGCATTTTCCATTCCCTCCTGTAAAGCTGATTTTTAACACCCTCTTGCTTCAAAACAGAATTTAATGAATTGGTCAAAATCCAAACATGTACATTGACTGGATGCAGCTGCCACACAGCTAGCAAAGCTGTAGGACCTACTATATCAAGGTGTGCATGTACTACACTTGGGAATGATGTTGTGTTGGAATAGGGCAAACACAGGTAAGTCTTAGCTCAAAACTCCAAGTGCCTGGAAAATCTCCAAATGAAAAGCCACTCAGAACTATGACCCTCTTTGAAAGCAAAGAATTGGGTCATATATAATCCTGAGTGCAAATTTATGTTTTCTTTTGCTGGGCCATATTAAGTATTTCACTGTGCACTTCAGATGCCTGTTGACTTAAAAGACAGTTTAAAGATCCATCCAGTGACACAGTTTTCAAAAACTCACAAATGCCTCACAACTATAGAGCTAAAATGAAGTGCTTGGGAAAGATTTCTGGTAGGAAGTGATGCAAGAACTTCAGAGAATGAGACCAGTGGACTGCATAAATGCTCAGTAGGCTTTACCAGTCTTCTGTGGTTTAAAACATCCAATTTAACTGTTAAAGCATGTATTTGTTGCTTTTTCTTTACAGGAACATTGCTAATCTATTAAGTACCTCATTAAAGATATTACAACTATGTCTGAGCTCAGTTATATGACAAAAATTAATAAATAGTTTCTTTCTTTAAAAAATAAAAGTAAACCACTCTCCTCTATCTAGGGAGCCAGCAGGTCTCTCTTTTTACTCATCTAAGAAAGAGATGCTTTCAGAAAGCCAGAGAGTAGTTATATTCCATACTATTTGTTCTGTATGTGACCAGGAATTATAAGGAGCACTCACAAGCTCCTGTTATTAGGAGTACTGATGAATTACCAAACAGTGGTTGGAGAACATCAAACAAATCGTTTGTGGTCTATTTCATTGTCTCGGTGGGGACTTCTCTTAGCTGTAGCCTTTGAGCACCAGACTCAAGGGGCTGTGACATTATCACTGTACTACCTACATTATTATATACTGAAGCAGAGAATTCAGATTTTTCACAGCCCTCCTGGGAGCTCAGGCATATCTCCCATAAAATTTTATTTCCATACAGTGCAATCTCTGTGAAATCTGTTTCTATTGCTGCTGTGCCTTTTTAGGAGAGATGAGCAACTGAATTTCCTCAAGGTCTGCACTTAATTTGATTTACACAAAGTTATTACAGATCAACAGCCTGCTCGTTCTCACAGTGAATGCTGTATATTGGATGGGCATCACCTCTCCGTTGTTGCCAAAATGGTGGGAACACATCCAAGAGCCAGCTGTGCACACCACACAGGCTCCCTGCTCCAGCCAGCCACAGGAACAGGCCAGTCCCTGCAAATTAGTGGAGCTTCAGTGCTTTGTCTTCTGTGACTGTCTTGGAAATGCTCTCATGGCAAGTTTCAGTGCACTATGTTTGTCACTTAAGCATTTCATTAACCATATGCTAACTCCGACTCTGTGAACTGAGTGCTGTGTGCTTCTTCCTGTCCTGGCACTTCCTTTTGGATATATGCAGCACCTGAAGAACAAAGCATAGCTTTTAAGTAAGTAACTGTTGCAAGCAGATGGATTGTTAAGAAATAACTGACTTAAATGAATGTTTCATCCCACAAACACTTAGTCAGAAGCTTCAGTCAGAACTTGTATCTTTTCTTTTTCCACTACAGTAAATCAACTGAGGTACAAATTTATCAAAGAAAAGTCTTATTTATTCTGATGTCCAAGGTCTGTTTGTTTTTTCCTATCTATTACAATGCCAGCAAATGTCAGCACCTTTATACATGTTAAATAGTTATACAATATTTATAAAGTTATTTAAAAAAGAAAAATATTTAATTGCAGTTTTTTTTTTTTCTTTCCTTCATTGTTACTCTGTGATAGCAATATTTCAAACAGCAGTAGTTATCATACTAACATTTCCATTATTATTCTGGAACTTGGTAAATACCTTCACATATTAAATCTGTCTACGGAGGGGCAGAATAAAACCTGCTGCACTTATATTTGTACTTGTAGAACATTTAAACTGCTTGCAAACTGCTCCCATCGTATTAAAGTGAGATATTTTGCAACTCTGCAACTCTTTTCAAAGAAAGCAATGTGAAAAGATGGCAGCTGATACAGAAATCTCAGCTTGATAGAATTTTAAACTGTTTAGAATTACTCTGGCATACAAAAAAACCCAAACAAACCCAAAAACCCCACATCTCTAAAGTGTCCATGGCTTTTCTGGGGGAGAAATACTGGAGGAAAATAAAGATCTTGGAAGCCATACTCTTAACTGGCAAGGTTTTCAAACAGCATTGAGTAGCACTGCATTCTCAGCAGAAGTGTGTGATTGACTCAACTCAGTAGTTCCAAAGGGGAAAAAAAAACCCATAAAAACAAAAGTGCTGTCACAAAAGGAGGTGGGGAACCTGTTGCTGAGGTGAATACAAGCCTTTGATGAGTTTACAACCATTGAAGAAAACATGCAAGCCAAGGCTTGCTTGTATGTAGTATCGCACATCGAACGCTGGAATTGCTCATGGTAATTAAGTATCACATACTGAAGGATTAAAGCAGGAGGTATTTTGTCCATTTATTAAATAAATATATTTGCTGGGGTTCTTTTAGCACCAGCTGCTTAGTGAAGTGGGGGTGGAAACCAGGGACTCCTGCAAGAAAAAGCTTTTTTTCTACTCTTTAAAACTGCCCTGTAACAAGTCCTATGCCCGGGTTGGATTTTGTGACTATACACTTTGTATCATATGAAGAGGGATCTATGCTTAACCTTTATTAATTACACTCTGCTATTACCTGAATGGTCAGTGTGGCTGAGAGTTTTGTGACACAAGTCCTTAACACAAAGATGCTATTGGGGACAGCCCTTCTGCTGTCCCACCCTATCACAGAAGAAGGTGCATAACTCACACAGCCACATGTACACAAGGTGGTCAGACTGCTCCCCGTGTTCTGCAAAGACGGAGTCACCTCCATCACTGCCATCCCAGGAGAGGATGAAACACTAAAATTCACAGAGCTTGGGAGGCAGAGGTTACAATTTCACTTACCCTGAGCCAACACTTGCTCAGTGTGCCTGAGAATATTTATGAGCTAGTACAGCTTTCTTTCAGCTAACACACCTGAATAGAATTGAAGATGCAACAAAGTCTGTCTGTCAGTATCAAAGCAAAGACTTTTTGTTTGTTAGCCTGCTATGTGGCATTATGTTTATTTATGAAAATTAAAGCAGCAAAACATAGGTGCTAGACTTCATGTGAAGGTACATATGAAATGGGAGTAAGTTTAATTAACTGGTCTAATCAGAGTGGTAACTTAAATTGTAATACATGGCAACTCCATCTCCTACTGCTCTAAGCTTATTTATTGTGAGGAAATAAGTTAGATTTTCTACCACCAACTACTTTTTAATAATCAAAGCAAAGTAATTCATGCAGCATGGAAGTTACAATAAAAGAATTCAGCAGACATAGCAAAGATGATAAAATACTTCTTTGTGCAAAACATTTTGTACATCAATTTAAGAGATAATCCTAAGAGCAAAATCTCATGTGTTGCAATTTGTCAGCTATTTCATTCTTACTGCTTATATTCAAAATTCTCGGTGAAACAGCTGTACTATTTTATGTATCATTTAACAACTCCAAGTAGTATTGCCATACAACATTTCAAAGCAGTACTTTTTTAGCTCGAATCTGAGATCTAGGGTATGTAAAGTTGAAGGGAAGTAACTTCAATTTTTGATCTGAGCTACCACTGGTTACTGTAATAATAAACATTACTGCTATTACACAAACATTAATTCATATTACCCCAGCCTAGGTCTGCCATGTCATTGTACTGAAATGCAACTGATTTTCTCTTTCATACACATTGAGAAATCTGCTTGATTTCCACATGGAGCAGCAATAATTGGTGGTGTGAGGTTGCTAACATATCTCTCTCATGAAGGTGAGGGGTTTGGATCCCATCGCTATAGGCCAGCTACCTGTGGCTGGCAATGTACAGTCCTTACAATAATTCCATTCTTCTTATGACTTAATTCCTTTGTGCCTGACAACTTTTTCAGCTCTGTGATGCAGCTGGTTCCTTCCTATCCCTCCTTCAGCATTTGCTAATTGCCTCTGTCATTGTTCTTCAGTTCTGGCCATGTCCCTCTGCATCTGCAGTATGTGGCCTCAGGGTCATTTGTCTGATGTTTCATTTTTCATTTGAATTGCATCAAATTTTCTACACACAACACATGGTGCTATTGAAAAAAATAACTCTAAGGTGATTAGCTATTGAACTGGATAATAAATGCCATTAGCCTGTTCTTCAGAATTATATTTAATGAAAACAAAAGGAATATTGTGCTTATCTGGCCACGGAAACTCAAGCCCACTATCTTTGCTTAGGAAGGAATTTCTCATCTGCTGCATCATGAGATGTGGTTGCATAACAACAATCATACCTACTTGAGTGGAATTTAACTTTAAAATGACCAGCGCTAATGAAAGCTCTGAATTAATGTCCTGCTACAGTGAACCTCTCATAAACTGCTAGATTTAATTTCCATGAATTGCTCTTTCCATATGAAAGATGGTTTCTTGTGAAGAATACATGCAGCCTTGCAAGCAGATGTTTGACGATCCTTTGCATTTTTGTTATCTGGGCACTGAGACACAGCTCCTGCAGTGAAGAAGGTGATATGCATTAAAAGGTAACCTAAGTCTCTGCTGGGTAATAGTATTAAAATTTCCAAGAATCTTATCTTTGCACTGTATGCCAATTCTTTCTTGGCAACACTTCAACCAATTTCATGGACCATATCCCTAATAAGGACTAAGTTTCACAGGGGCAGTTAATAATTGCAGCATTGGAAGCCTGGCCCTCTCAAACCTGCCCTGAACCAAAATTATCCCTGGACCATTAAGGAATTAAAAAAAAAAAAAAAAAGAAAAACAAAACAAAACAAAACAACCAAACTACCATAGTGATTAAGCTGCATGTTATGCAGGTATTGCTTCTTTTTCTTGAAACACAAAGATTTGTCCCAGGCCCTCTTCTGTGTGAAAAATATTTATAGCATATATGTGAGAAACCTATGTAGAAAATAATCTATTACTATTTACACTGGTATCCAGGAAAGTGGAGAAGGGTTTTAGCCCAGAGAAGCTGAAGTTGCAATTGTTTTCATGAGCTAAGGAATGCTGAACCAGAAAGAACACAGATCTGAAGAGATTAGATAGGAAATGAGAAAAGTGAAAAGTTCATGAAATAACCCCAACACAGAAATTAGGCACCTCCTTATTTTGCAATAAAAATTCTGCACATGGTTCGAACCTTTTACCATTGTTTCTTCTTACATGTATCTTGCAGTTTTTTTCAGTTGTCATCTAAGAACAGCCCACTCCCCCCATTTAGCTACACACTTGAAAAGTACACTTCTTTCTGGGCACCTCCTCCATTCAAGACTTCTACAGGATAATCAAAGCCTTGCTTTACCCTTACCTTCAATTATCAGAGGTTGAATGTGTCAACTATTCTACACTCCCACTAATTTAGATACCATTACTCCATAACACCTGCCCAGTCTGCACGTTTGACTTCTAAAGTAGCATGAAGTGTATGGGAGGAGTTGATCCACTTGGATTGTTATTTAATAGCTGTTTTGCAGAAGTGCCTACAGGCATTAATTAAGATCAAGGTGCAAAGAAGACTTACAGTGAAAAATAGTCTCAGCCCCAGAGAGATCATAATTCACTTCATAGCAAGTTACAACAGGTAAATGTGATAAATTAACTGTAGGGAGTGTCCAAGCATTTTCTGGAGAGCATGGAGTATTTTCATGTATATATTTACAAATACAGGTATGCTCATGTTGTTGAAGATGTTAATTTCTGCACTTTATGTTTAAAATCCAAAATACCTTCCATGAGGGTAGGAGCTAGCCAATATCCATTCTCATGGATTTAACTGTAAAATGTATTATTATGAAGCTGCATTAAATTTTGAACGGATCTTGGTAACAATCAGACATGAAAGTTTAGGAGACTGTAATATCTAATAGGCTTATTTTTCCATTAAAAATAGGGGGTAGTTACTTTTGTAGGTGGAGATAAAGGTCAATTTGATTTATTTCAGCTTGTCAAACTTAATGAATAAATCTATTATCTGCAGTACTATTCCTTAACAAGGTATTTCCAGCTGGTTTTGTCCAATTTTAAATTACTGAAAACCATCCATGCAATAATTAAGGCCCACTTTTACTGTCACTATAGATGCTTTTCCATTACATGGTATGCTGTGCAATTCTTTATGTTATGCAAAAATAATGTAAAATAATGCCAAATCAGAAACCTTACCAGTTGGCCTTGGGGGTAGTACCTTACCCTTCCTTTCCATAGATGTAAAACCACCTTCCTATACAAACAGGCCACTTCCTTCAAAGAGAATCAGCTGCAAGACCAGAATGTAAATAATGAACAAAGATAAAAGTAGTGAAATATTAATCACAGATGCAAGCAAATTAGAATTGTGCTATTTTTAGTAGAACTAGAATGGGTATCTTAACACTTTAATAACATGAAATATTGCTACAGAACATGGTGGATTTTTTTTTTTTTTGCTATTATATGTCCCTTTACTTCTCTTTTACATAAAATTCTCTGTGATTTAAAACATGGAGTACAATGCTTTCAAAAGGGGAAAAAAAGAAATATGATTGAATATTCTTATAATTCAACCCTTTTCAGCAGCCACATCACGAAATCTTAAAATACTCTAGACCAAAAGGCAAGACTAATATTGAAAATGCCACTTCTCTTTTATTGAAGCCCAGTTGGTCAAAGATTTGTGTGACTGCCCAGAGAATCTGTGGACACCCCATCCCTGAAGTGATCAAGGCCTGCTTGGATGGAGCTCTGAGCCACCTGGTCTAATGAAATGTGTCCCTGCCCACAGCAGTGGGGTTGGAACTAGATGATCTTTAAAGCCCCTTGCAGCCCAACCATTCCATGATTCTATGATTGTGGTACTGAGTACAGAAATGTACACTTGGACTGGCAGACTAGAGTAGCACAGTAGCTTCAGATAACAGTTAAACGTATGCTTATCTCATAAAGACAATAAATTAAAATTTTATCTAAGTGTTACAGATGAAGATTTTCGTAGTATGCTGAGCTCTGATCCTTCTGTGTGTTATTTTACACTGATCGGGTTACATCGGACACAGAAGCAACCACGTGCACTGTGCAAACTACAGAGGCAAAGGTGGCAAGTGAAAAGAGCTGTGGGAAGGAACAGAACCGTGGTGAGACAGCAAGAAGAGCTGAGACAAAACACTCCTCCAGGCCTCCTCTAACACCTGTACGCTCTGGAAACAGTAAATGTAGAAAATGTGTTATCAGACGCTCGTAATTAGTTCTGGGAAACACTTCACTGCTCAATTCAGCCCGAGATATGAAAATGCAGAATTACTTAACATATCCCAGTGCTGTGGGAAACCTTTTTTGTAACCTAGCCAGGTACCACTGCGTGTTCCCTCGGACCCGAGCACCGCTGCCATCCCTGTGCGCCAGGCGTCCATCAGGACGGTGTCAGCCACTGCGTTACTGCCGGCTCCTCCCGGTCTGTGCCTCCGGTTCCGCGAGGACAGGCCAAAGGCAAATCCAGCAGGTACCACGAGGGTGCAGAGCCCGGCCTGGGGCACTTTTATTTAAGAAGCACCTGGATCACCGCCCGGACCC
>JAHLSL010000022.1:26203613-26311403 GCA_025920805.1 Petroica traversi
GTGTCGGCGGAGCGGGGTCTAACGCCGCCCGTGTCGTTGGCAGGATCCGAGCGCAGCCGCGGGAGCCGCCTCTGTCGTGGCAGCCTGCTGTCACCTTCCCTTCTGGCAATGGGGAATGGACTCTCTGACCAGACGCCGATCCTCTCTAGCCTGCCTTCCTTCCAGAGCTTTCACATCGTCATCCTGGGGCTGGACTGCGCCGGGAAGACGACGGTGCTCTACAGACTGCAGTTCAATGAGTTCGTCAACACTGTCCCCACTAAAGGATTTAATACGGAGAAAATCAAAGTGACGCTGGGCAACTCGAAGACGGTCACTTTCCACTTCTGGGATGTGGGCGGGCAGGAGAAGCTGAGGCCGCTGTGGAAGTCGTACACAAGGTGCACCGATGGCATCGTGTTTGTGGTGGACTCCGTCGACGTTGAGAGGATGGAGGAGGCCAAAACAGAACTTCATAAGATTACTAGGATATCTGAGAATCAAGGAGTGCCTGTCCTTATAATTGCTAACAAGCAGGACCTGAGGAACTCTCTCTCCCTTTCTGAAATCGAGAAAATGTTAGCAATGAGTGAGCTGAGTTCTTCAACACCCTGGCATTTGCAGCCTACCTGTGCAATCATTGGAGACGGACTTAAAGAGGGACTAGAGAAACTACATGATATGATAATTAAGCGAAGGAAAATGTTGAGGCAGCAGAAAAAGAAGAGATGAGTTCTTTTTTGACCTTTCTATTTTAGAGTAGTTACATGGTCAAAATTTGACGTAAGACAGCTTCCAAACTCAGGCCTGCCTGTTTGGATGCCGTTAAGCTTAGTTATGTTAAACAATCAGTTGCACAACCTTGCTGTGTGAAGGAAGGCTGTGCAGTTGTGGAATTTTTTTCCTTTTTTTTTTTTAAACTAGTCTCTTCTGAGTTTTTTGGCTCTGTATTATTTCAGAAGCCCTAATAGATGATGTAATACTATCAGGAAATGGATGGGTGGGTATATGTGACATGGATGTCTAAATAGCCAAATAAAACGAGGGTTTTCTGCTTAGTGTTGTACTCATATGTTTGAGGGTGCCCTCTGCAAGCAATTTGCGTTGAAGGTGTTCTGTGTTTAAAAACTTCTAATGCTCGTAAGTGGAGTGCTTAGGTGAACATTATACAGCTTTAAAAACATGTATGAAGCTAGTAACCCATAATTTCGTTGAGGCTGGTTTTTTACCTTGTTTGAGCATTTATATGAAAGCTTGGCTACACGTGTAGGTTTTTTTTAATTTGGCACTTTTTGAAGCTGAATCATGTTCAGTTCAAAAGTTGAAATTTTAAGTGCTGTGGATTCTTCAACTGGTAAAAGAAAGACTGTGACAAGTAAAAACTGTAAACAACACGATGGAGCATGAAAAAGTGGTTTCCCAACATATAGCATGTTTTTTGGTATGTAAGGTTTTTATTTTTTAGAAGTAGCCATTCATCATTATACAGTGCTAATCAGGTTTAAACTGTTACTCAAAATTAGTAATTTATTTCTGAATGGTGAGTATTATGTCCTCCTAGTATCAAAAGTCAATGAATTGCAGTAAAGGAGCTATAAAGAACAACTATGGCTGCTCTGGTTTTAACCAATGCAGCATTCTTTGCCGTGTTGGTGACTTTCCTGGCAATATAATATTCTTATAATGAAGTAAAGATGGAGTTAAAATTAGCAGAGCACATCTTGTATCTCCCCAAAATACCCCATTTTATTAAAGTGGTATTGCTATGTCACTTTCAACGTATGCTTTTTTTGTTGTGACTCTTACAGTATTTTGTGGTTAGGAATGTAATAATGCTTTATACACTCAAACATTAGACACTACCGGGGGCGAGGGTGGGGGGGAGGGAAAGGGGGAAGAAGATTTTCAAGATGGGCCTGTGTTCTGCTTTAATTATGCTTTAAGCTGTTCTTGTTTACAGAGTGTGCAAACAGTGTTAACTGGGCAGGATAGTGCTTGACAGAAAAGGGAGGGTAGTTTTTCTTACTGGTACAGAGCTTCAAGTGACTCTTTAGATACTTGGTTAGCAATTAAAAGGGCTAAAGCAGAGCCTGGATTTTTTAAGACTAACTTTAGTGGTGCTGTAGAAATTCATCAGAATGTTAGATTATCTTTAAACTTTTGTTGGAAATACCAGATTTTAAAAAATAGTAAAAATAGCAAAATCAATTTCCTCCTCTCAACCAGCAAAGTAACACATTTTTCTTACCTGCTGCCATGTATCAGGAGGATGACAGCTACAAATCTGAATGTCAATTGATGTAATTTAGCTGTGTTTAAAAAAAAGAAAATCAGACTTTTTAACCAGCAGCTGTTCGACCAGGAGGTAACCAAAAATGCACTTTAGTGTCTTCGATAACTGAAAGTAACAGCTGTTTGTTTTTTTTATGACATCTTGGTCCTTTTTGAATAAACTGAAGTAGCTTCCAGTGGAGCTTTTGTATGTTGGTTATATATGTACCTGCACTGGTGACATTGTAAGTCACTTACTCAAGTAATGTCTATATTTATAGAAATGTGGATGACTTCTTAAACCTCAATAAACAATTCAAAACAAACCTGCAGAGAGAAGGTGTCTGACTTCTTGTGCTGCAGTGGTACATTCTTCTCAACTTCTGTGCTCATAGTTCTGCTGTTATTCCTATCAGTATTTCTGTTGAATAACCGAAGTCTTAAAATGTGGTGAAGCTTATAAATGTCACGGTGTTAGAAGTTGATGGTTCCTCATTGGAAACTTTGGATCAATGGTATGTCTTTATACACAGAAGAAGAACCAGCTGCAGTGACTTTTTTCCATAGTGATGGATCTTGCATAATTTGAAATATCTTGGATATAGCTGAGCCTATTTTGTGTTATGTGCAATTCTTAATAGGCAATGTTGGACATGTATCACATGTGCTTTCAGGTGGTGCTTGATTTAATGTCTTTAGGCTCATCTACCTGAAGCTGTTTGAGGGACTCATCTGCAGTTAAGCCTTGGGTGAATTTTCTTCTGGGATGTTACAGCAGTGAGTAGAATGTGTTGATATGGGAAGCTTCTAATTAGTTCCAGGACCCAAGAATAGACAAGAAAAGCTTCGTTTAGCCTTCAAATGAAAATGGCTAAGTTTGAACGAGAAGACCTAATCCTCTCTCTTAAAACCCTGATATTTTCATTGTTTATGTAACTGATGGCACATCAAAATGTAGGTTACTTTTAGTCCTGAGGAAAAGGCTGTGTTAGTGATTCTGAGTCCTATGGATTTGGTGTATAACTGTTATAATCTGGCTAATATTTTCCTTCCTATTGGATACATGGTACTCAATGAAGGTGAGATGGCAGGCTGGCTCTTTGTACCTGGTAAACAAGCTGATACCAAATACTAATTGCTTCATTTTCAGTACTCATTAGACTTCTATTGGGAATAGTTGAAGAGGCATACTGCTTGAAAAAACCCAACTGTGTTTTGTTCTGCATATTAAACATGCTAGTGTTTTATCTGGTGGCAGTATCCCTAAACTCTTCTATGCATAAAAACAGAAGTGAGTGATTTTAATTGCAAAGATTTGACAAATCTGCACTCTGGAGGAAAAAGTGAGAGGAGAGTACTGTTTCTAAAATGTCATGGTTCTTACAGTGTCAATACTGACTTGTAAGTAGAAGACTCTAGGGAACAAGTTTCAAATTCAAGCTATGCCTTTATCTGTACTAGAACTGTTTAGCTGGAATTTTACAGTGACAGTTCTGAGAGAACAGTATACAAATGCAGCTGTACCTCTGAAACTGTGATTTGTGTTACTATGACAAAGTCCTCCAACTGTGAACAAAACAACATTGCAGGAAAGCATTCTGTATCCGAACTGAGTTCCTGCTGGAACAGTCCTGCCAACCTGGGATCACTTTTTTCCATATGATGAATTGTCAGTTCTGGCCTAAATACTGGTATGTGTAAGAAAACATTTAGAGAAGCTGAATAAGCAGGTGTCATTTTGTTACAATGCTGGAGTTACAATTGAAAATACTTTTTGCTGTGTTCTTCAAGATTTCAGTGACTAACTTAACTTGCTTCTTAAAGGAGGTAAGGAGTTGCATCTGAGTTGGTGTTGTTGAACAAACTACAAGGTCTTGTCACCTTATCACTTGTTTTGGCTTGGAAAAGTTTGCATGGCATTGCCTCAGCTGTTTATGCACATGCAATCATTTACAGTTATCCAGCCTTCAGCATCTGGTCTCTGTTTCCTAACTGCATAACTATGTGATAGCTTAGGACTGTTTCAACTAGGAAAAATACTGCGGGATGGTGAGGCTTTTTCATGTTCTAATATCACTTTTAAGTTGCATTGCGCTGAATGTGCATTTATATTTGGGGAAAAAAAAAGTCAAACATTTTGCTCTTCAAATTTTCATGTTGTATGAGACATGATTGATCCTTTGTGTGGAAAGCAATACCCACAGCCAGCCCCTCCTTCCCCGCTTGACTTAGGTGCTTCTGTACCTTTTGACACAGCTCTCAGGTCGTGCAGGAGTTCATTAACCAGGGCTTTGTGGTCACAAAGCAGCAAGGAGCAGGAAGCAGTCAGGTGGGGGCTAGCTATGCCCTTCTGGACCTCAGCAGGTCTGAGTGAAGGCAATTTTGTCTTCTTGGGGACATGTTATCTGTATCGTGGATCATTGTTTACTAATAGCAAAGTGTTAATTAGTGTCTGGCTGAAACTTGTTGAAAGATGAGTGTCATTCTTGACATGGAGGGAGGATTTAGATACTACAAATTGATGCTACAAAGGACTTGGAAAGGCAGAGTGTGGAAAACAGGCAATCTGCATCCACTATATACAGGGCACTAGTCCTAACATGCAGTCATGAGTCAGCTGTCAGATTGCAGTGCATGAAGGCAAATGTGTGCTCATAATGCTGCCTGACTTCTGAGAGAGAAATCTAGTCATGAATCAGTGCTTTTAGGATCAGTGTTTTCGCTTTTCTGGTGAGTGACTCATCTTTTGAGAGGGTCACAGTTTATAGCCTGCTCTGATAGATTTGTGTCCCCAAGCCAAAACAACCCTTGCTGCTGCTGCTGGGAGGGATGTGTAGGGAGCTGTTTGTTTAGTCTGAGGTTTGAGGAAAGCTTTTTTCCCTTTTTTTTTTTTTAATCCTGACTGACATAGGTATGTAAAGGCCTGCCCCTCATGCTGCTCTGCAGGCTGTGATTATTTTTAGGAGCAGTATGAGACTGCAGAGCTGTGTGAATAGACTGAAGGGAAATACACAGCCTGGCTTCACAGCAGGGTGATGCTGGGGATTGTCATGTGGGCTCCCACAGCCATCCTGCCTATCTGAAAACCAAAGAAAGGGCCATACATAGCTGATACATTGCCCTATAGCAGTTGCTGACAGAAGACCCACACAGCAAGTGAAGAACTTAAGTTCCATCCCTTCCAGAGTCCTGTTCTATGGGTGCTGGCTGGGAGTGAGCCCAGGGACCTCTCTGAGTGTGTGATGCTGCCTGCCTGCTCACCACAGGACCGAGTAGTCACACACTGATTTTATTCAAAGGCAAACCCACAATCTAAGAAGAAAAAGTAGGCAGGGAGGCTAGACAGTTCTTCCAGGCTAAATACCTGCTTGCAAACAGCTCAGGAAAGTAAGAGAGAATAATCCCTGAGCTTTGAAGATTATGGTTTCTTAGTTCCAGCTATATTTACACAGCTGCTCCACTAGAATTAAGAGCTAAAGATGACAGAATAGTTAGAAAGGAGAAGGTCAAGTACGGTTGCTGGCTGTGGGGTGTGTGGAGGGAGAGAAGATTTGAAACTGTTGGGTTTTCCTAGCTTTTCAAGACACATTGAGCCCTAGGGAAATAGATATGCGTTTAGACTGCTTAATTGGTTCAAAATCTTTATTATTTTGTACAGTGTAGTTTTCCTATTGCTGAAATTAAACAATACCTCATTTAAGAAAGTCACCTAATCACTGCATTAATCTCAATTGACAAAAGAAAAAGTTACCAAGGTTGTTGAGCCTTGTTAAATGTGCTGATTGCTCCTGGCTGGCTCACAAGCTGTTGTATTTGAAGTTTCTTTCTAAAAATACCAGAATGGTAGAATTTAGGTCGGACAAAGTAAAGGTGTGAAGCCTGATACCTCAGACTCTACACATAGTCCAGAGGTACTACCAGCCCTGTAACCACTTATCTTCTGTTACCAGTTACGGAATGATAATTTAGGATGATTTCCTTTGGAGCATAACATTTTCATCCCTTTCTTGTTTCAGTGTCATTTGCCTTGAAAGTTGTACAGGTTGTTTTGATATTAGAACATCAATGAATTGGATGTCAAAAGGATGAGTTTGTGAATGGAGAGGATCAGGAGAGTACACCTGTGCTTTAGTGACTCAGGTTAAAGCAGACTTAATGGGATGAAAATGACCTTAAAGAGGGAAATTTTCTAAAAATATCTTCTTGTTTCTAACATTAGCTGAACTACACTTGTCTTAGAATTATTGTATGCTGTTTAAGCATGGGCTGCTGTTTTTCTCTTGTCTCCAGTTGCATGATAACTTCTAAGGTGCCTTCAACAATTTGCAGACAATGAGTATAAAGTCTCCACAGTATTTCTGAATATTTATGTATCTATAATTTCAGCTGTCTGGATGTGTTTCTGTGGGTCAATTTAGTTTCTAATAGAACCTTGATTCTTCTTGAAACGTAGTATCTTTGCAAACAGAACTTATGCCTATTTGGTTATAAGGGATACAGTAAAATGGCAATGTATAGATTATTAGTAGCGCTGTTTTCCTTGAACTCCAGCCAATGAATTTCTATTTAAATCAGATGTTTATATATTCTATTGTTCTTGATTATACTATATTTTGTGTAGGAGCTGAATTTTGCTAACCTTAGAAGTACTAGTGTCCCTGATTTTAATTAGCTCAGAAAATTGACTTGTACATTTAAAGTCACTGTAATTTAGCTGTAATCAGTCATGTTACACTGGAGACAAATGGGATTCATGGACTGTGCCCACTGATGCTTTCTGACAGCTCTCCTATTGCCACATCAATACACATCCCTCACTGTGCACTATGGTGGCACTGGTACCAGCAAACTGTGTTTCTACATGGTTCAGCAATTGTGTTTCTGCCACTCTGTCATGGAACTGGCTTATATACAGGGCTTGCTTGTGTCCTGCTACTGCTGTAATCATGAGAGGAGACAGAAAAAATTCTGTACAAAGGCTCAGGTGTACATTGCATCTTTAAAACTGATATGTCAAATAATGTAATGTAAAGTCCCAGAGTTAATGCAGGAAACTGGAAGTGTAAGACTGAAAATTGGAACATCCAGCCCAGCCGCTGTTGATTGTTCATTTTATCTCTGAAGTTTCTTCATCTCTTAGTTGCTCTTACATTTAAATTCATGCTTAAAGCTTCTGTGAGATATTAGGATATTTAGAAATAGAGTGAAATGGAAAGTAATAGACTGCGACATGAATTCACATTTTTCAATTGATTTGTAACTTTTGTGTTCAATTGGGGAAATCCTACTATTTCAAAAGTAATATGTCTTAGGGTTCAAACATACAAGTTCAACATACTGTGTTATCTCTGACTGCATGCACTTCACCTTCACAGAAAACAAAAATATTACCATAGTTGAAAATAATAATATGCTTCATATACATCAATGAATAAATCTTCATAAACTGTATCGGTTTATGATCACCTGATTTTTGTTTGCGTTTGACCATAGCTACTAAACAAAAGTGGTCAAAATTATTTGGTTTTATGTCTAAGTTAAATTGGGATGAACATATGGTCTTCCAAATCAGGCATGTTAGTGTTTTCAAGTAAAGGTGATATTCAAAGATCTTGAGTTAAAATAACATTGTCTTAAAAGATGCTTTTATTTGGAATTATTACAAAAATGAGTGGAAATGCCTTTAAAAAAGTAGCTTGATATAATATAGTTCACTGAGAGAAGTATGTTAGTGTGATTGCAGAGCTCAGGATTCAGAGGGTCTCCTGCTCTTGCAGCCTTTCTTGGCTGTAATGAATCTGTCTGTACAGGATGTGGCTGCTAACAGATGATAATGCAAAGTGAAGGGCTGGGCCATGAAAAGCCCCAGGGTGGCTCAGCGTGGTGCTGAGTTCTCACGAAGAGCTGATTGCTTTCCAAAAATAAGAACAGGAACTAGGGCAGATAATCCATGTAAAATGCACTTTCCACCCTTACCCCTTCACAACAACTTATTCTTTTCAATATTATAGAACTTTACATTTTGATTACATACATAATCCATCCAGGCACCCACATCTACCTACACACACTTCTGCTGTATTCTTGTAAACCTTGTTTGTGAGAATTTCTCTCAAATCCTGTTTTGTGGGAGTGACTTGAGAATTTATAAACAGATTCACGTTTTCCTGTCTTTTAAACCCAAATGTGACTGCAAACATGACAGCAGAAATGTGATTCTTTGAAATTATTTCCTCGATTTTAAATCTTTCCTTTTATTAGGCTAAGGTAATCTGTGCTATTCATATTGCATGGGAACCATGCTCTTGTAGTGCCATTACCACTGCTCAGAGTTCAGGTTGTGTCAGCACTTCTTTTATAAATATAAATCCTTATTTCAGAAGCTTAATAACATAATAAGCCTTGAAATTTCATTCGTGTCTGAAACTTGGCACAGAGACACACATTTTGCCTTTAACCACATTAAATAAAATATATATATATTAGAGGGGAATGTAAATAAACAAAACATAAGTTTGTGTTTTGCTGCCTCTTCTATCTCAAAGTTAGTTTTGTTTGTGAAATGAAATGGTTTGAACTTGCAGCTCCAACTGGAAACCTTTGAAATTTTTTTCTTAAGTCCCAATAGTTACCATTTGCAAATCAGGCCTACACACATCACACAAACTTCTAGAGCTTGCTCACAGCGAGTGAAATTCACTCATCAGTGTCAGTAGAGCTATTTCTATGCAGTAACAATTGTAAAATTGAACATGCACAGAGAACAGAAACATGAACATGCTTTTCCTTTGTTTTTTAATTTATAATTTCAAGTCTCTCCTTAACAAAGTACATTTTCTTAACAGTGGTGATGGTGATGTAAATAAAATGCAGGTTTTTCTCCATCTTTTGGAAAAATACCCCATGCTTGTAAAGTTTCCAGGCTGTTTTCTAAACCATAAAAAAAAAAAAAAGAAGCAGGCTCTAGTCTCAATAGAAGTGTTGATTCTTTTGATGTTTGCTCACCCCATCTAGATAACCCTGAAATTATCCTGAGGGTTACTAAGGGCAGAACTTCCCTGGGTGTAATATCTTCTTGCATAGATGTATATTTTTTCTTAAAGGCAGAACTAGTACAGAGATCCTGTACTAATGATAGCTTTAGTCTGACCTAAATCACTTCTGGCTTTTTCCTTATGGATTCACTTAAGCTTCTGCACAGGGGGTAAAGAATCTGGCTTTTGAATCTGCAATACTTTATTCTTCCTTTTCATTCATTTCATCTGCATGTACATGCCTGCACAAAGCACTCTTCCTCAACAAGGAGCATTGATCTGCTCAGAAGACTACACATACCCACCTTTCAGTCTTTCTTTGCCCAGCCAATTTTCTAAAGGGTAAAAAAACCTCAGGAGTTGAAAAAAGATTTTTAGAAAAGACCTTTTTTTTTCCTCCTTCCTTTCAAATCCCACTTTCAGTGGGATGGCTGTAATTATCTACTTTGTGTTGGAGAATCCTTACTCAATTCCCTTAGGGTCAAGTTTAGAGTACTCTTCCACTCCACCTGATTTCTTTCTCTTATTTACCTATGGGAAGCATACCATATCTATAATATCCATGAGGAAGAAATGTTATGTGTTTTTAGTGTAATACAGGCACAGCAGCCAGGATTCAACTTACTTAATATTAGTGCTATAAAAATTAGGCATCCTTTTTCAATTTAGGCATCTCCAGGTCTTTTTACAATTCATGGAAAGGAACATGTTTGTCTAGGGTGTGATTCATATTAGTTCAGGAGCACTATCTAAGGGAGGTCAGATAAATCACCCTGTGGTGTGGTTTTTTTCTCTGTCTGCTCTACAGAAAGCATAAGCTGATTAACTCAAAAATAGACACCTGCCTTTTACACCAACTGTCTATATTTATATCTGAAATGATAGCCCCAAATCTGTGCCAGCTCCTCTGCTGGAAAGTGCAGGTGTCTGCCATTTGAAATCTGTATCAATCTATGGCAGCAGAGAGCCTCATGCAGTGCTTTGCCTTAGCAGACCCACCCCAGTGCTTCTGGGATTTGGTCAATGGCAACACTCTTTGTAGAAGAAAAATACAAAGACCGATATATTAAATAATATGTATTTTATGAAGTTCAGGGAATGGTTTTATTTACCATGAAGACCACATTTCACAGTCCAGATATTCTTGTTAGAGAAATTGTAAACCAAATTACTTCCTCTTACAGTATCTTATGTCTCAGTACAGCTAATTGTGCATGTAAAGGTAGATTTCTCATCATATTCAGTGGATGGGCGATAAGGCTGTATAATTGTGCAACAAAACTGTTGTCTAGAAAACCATCCAGAAAAGCTTTTAAATATTAAACTTTATTTCTTATTTTTTGAAAATGCAAGTAAATCCCCACCTACTCATTGATACTGTAATTTTGTCTAGCAGCATCTGCATCTGCTTCTGCATGTGTTTGGAGTTGCAGTTGCTCTGGTGTGGCCACAGAATGGCTACTGGCAATCAGCCTGAAATTGCTAAAGGGTGAGAGAGATTTGCTGAAGGAAAGTTTGTTAGCTGGTCTTTAGGGCTGACCTGAGCAGAGAAGCAAGATGAGAGTACAGGGGTCTGTTAGCAGAGAAGATTATAACCTGCTATGGTGTCTCCAGATTTCCTTCTGACTAATAAGGTATGAGTAACTGAAAACCTTTCTGATGAGAAATGCCTAACGTTGGAGAGGGTGTGGAAAAGGAGCTTCCTTGTCCTTGTGTTGTGGAAGTTGTAATAGTTTAATATTTTTTCCAGTCTCTATAATGGTCAAGCTTCTTGTTGCCTAAAAGGTTCAAAATCCACTACAGATAATACTCTGGAATTACATATAACTTATTTCTTCAGGAAACCCAACTGAAATGCTGGAAGCTGGGGTAGAGAGAGGAAGTTACCTTGAAAGTAGACATTTTAGGGTATGGTGTTGTGAGCAAATAACTAAATGGAGCATATTGTGTATTCCTGTAGGCTTGGGGAAAGTGTGAGACTTTGTTTTGTTGAAGTAATTGCTTGATCTTAAAAGAAAGCAATTGTGCAGGCTTCTGGGGATTTCTCCATCCCCTGAATCATTCTATCATCATGTGAAAGCACAGTGAGGGTGTACCTCCTGGGGGCTTATCTCTGATGTGAGACCAGGTGGTATGACATCCTATCAGTTATCTCTAGTGAGAAAATAACTGTACATAGTCTCCAAAGCAGATATTATCTGCTTCCCTAAACATCCTGTTCACTCTGTGTATTGTGTGGATTAAACTGGGTTGTGAAGACATCGAAACTGGAACTGAGACTCCTGCTGGAATCCTACATTGTTCCTGTTAGCTTGTCTTCTCTCTTCCACTGCAGATGTGCTTAGAAAGCCTTTACCTATTGCTTCTCAGGCCTGGGGCAGTGAATTAATAATGCATAGCATAGGAAATTCAGCACTAGTAAGTGGTGCACTCGCACTCAAAGAGTTTTTAGCTCTGAAGAAGAGGAGAGTGGTACAGGGGTATATTTGTGCAGAAGGACTAAAGGACCAACAAGTCTACACTTGGATATTTGGGGTAGAGTGGTTAGGAGTTTTCCTGGTTTTAGGATTAGAACCCAGAAAGCATTCATCTAATTTCTAATATGGTGATTGTTGGGCCATTGATTTATTTTTTTCTAGCACGTTTGAATTGAAAAATGAAAAGTAAAGATGTAGGAGCAAAGCCTTAAACCAGTCAAAAAAATATAGTCTGCAAAAAGATGTGGGAGTTATAGTTAAAACTAAGCAACAACAGCCGTCCACCCCCACCCCAGTTTTTAAAACTGAATTTTTAAAAATCATTTTAAAAATCCATCAAAAAACAAAAAACCAACCCCCCTTCAGCTTACAAGTGACGTACATTTTATTTGCTGATAGTAACACTTCATAGAGTGACAAGTGTGGGTTTTGCTAGGGCATTTTTGGTATTTTATTGTAGGGGTTTGTTTGTTTGCTGTTCAAAGTGAACTACAGTTGTAGTCTTTCTATCAAGCTGTTTAGTTCAGCAGTAAAGCTCCATGGATGCCATCTGGAACATGGCTGGTGGTGAGCTTGGTGGCAAGCACAAGAGATCTTCTTTATTTGAGTATGCAGAGCTGATGGAGGTGTTGGGTTACTTTAGTTGGAAAGCCAGAGTTTGTTGCTGGCAGCCAGAAACCCTCTTCTTAACAAACTCTAGCATGGTTTGAGTTCTGTGAGTCTGCCATCCCCAGCTCCATGGTGGGACTCCTCCAAGCAGTTCTGAACAATTAAGAGCTCTTTCAGCCCAACAGCAGGTCACCTGTGAGTGAGGACCCAATTTTGTATTCCCCCTTACATCTCAGACTCCTGTCCCCTGCAGTGATAGTGTTGGACTCTTATGCATTTCCATTCGTGTACTGTACTGTGACCCTGAGTAGCTTGATTTAAATCCCGTTGCAGATCAAATAATCTAATATCCAAGCAGAGTGCTGAATTTTCTCCCTCTTTCTTGCCTTTTAAAGCTCAAAGAGAACACTGAGAGTATTGCAGTGACGTTACTACTCTTCCATAAGGAGTGGAAAGCCAGGGTAGAATCTCTTGAGAAATATTTTGATGGGGAAATATTTTGTTACTGTGTTTGAAGAGTCTTCTTTGGTCAGCTGTAAGGATGTAAAGAGCTAGAGGCTGCCAGTGTGGCCTCTAGAGCAGTTCTACCCTTTGACTGACCAGCCAGAGGCTTCATCCAATCGCTGTGGGCTCCAAAATGTGCCATGCTGCTCGCAATCTCTCCTGGGGAAAGGAATTAGAGACACACTGGCATGAACTATTGGTGGGTAGCTATCACTGCTGGTGATTGGGGCTGATTATGACTTTTCTGTGCCCCTTGGTGCTCTCTTTCAGTTTGTGCTGGTTTGGTGAAATAATCTATTTCTTGCTGAAGTTAATATGGGAAAAAGCAGTGATGCCCATTTGGATAGTTTTGCTGGTGACTCTTTGGCTGATAGGTGTTTGGATAGGCTTTGGTTACAAGTGAATGCATGCGTTCCTCCAGGAGAAAGAAGAACAAAATGAGGGGAGCAGGGACCCTCAGGAAGTCCCTGCCTCTGGGTGATGGGGGTGGAGGTGCTGTCTGTTCCTAGGGTATATTCCAGGTAATACCAGGCTGTTCTGCTTTTCCTCAGCACAGCCCCAGGTCTCCTGGCAGTCCCGTGCCAGCGTACCTGGAGCGTGGCCTTGCTGTGCTGCCACGTGCAGCTGCAGCCTGTGGAGGAAGCCCTGCAGTCCAAAGTCCTCTGCTCCCATTGAGCAGCCATGCCTCGGGAGGGGTGGGAGAGCCCAGCCTGTGGGCTCAGGAGTCTGAGGCATGCGAGTTGCTACAACAAGCTGGGATCAGGCGTCTTGTGTGATGCTTCTGCCCAGCTCCTCTGTCGCAGGGCTGGAGACCGGCTCCATGCAGATATTACTCTCTTGTATGGGGGATATTTGCAAATGACAATAAATGGTTCTCATTTTGGAAGGTGTTCAGATAAACAGAGGCCACTCAGCCTTCCCCTCCCCTTCCCTCTCCCTTTGGCCTTCTGGTAATCAATGGGGAGCAAAGCACTTCCTCTGGAAATGCAGAGTTAAGCCTTGCTCAGAGTGGTGTGTCCTAGTGCAGCTTCTGAAACATTTACAGATCTTATCTGCAAGCCCTGCATTCTCTGTAAGAGAGCGGGAGATTGATCTGTCCTATCCAAGGCACGTGGAGAGATCCAGGACATGTGGAGAGGTCCAGTCTGTGCAGTGTGTGTACTTGGCACCTTTTCCTAGTGCTTCAACAAAACACGGTGCCATTTCTGTCGTTTGTCATGTGTGCATGGTCTTTTTGTGGCAAGCTGCTTCAGAGCCTCCTCTTACAAACTTTTCTGTGGCTTCCAAGTATAAGTAGTCTCTAAATGTCTTCACGGTGATGAAGCAGAAAGGATATAATCCAGGGAGTACTGCTTCTCCCAAGGAATATTGTCTAGATAAAAGCCTTCCTGTAATCAAAGTTTGCTGTCTTTTAAGAATGTTATTTCCAGTATTAGCATTTCCTTTTCAATTGTTTTAACGATCTTTAATGCACTTGGGAGGTTTATTCAGTTTTTGGATTATGGTGCATTTATTTCTAAAGGCTAGATTTTATTTTATAATTGGAGTCTCTGACTTGTGTATATTCATACAATGAGGCAGAAGAGTTTAAAATGTTTTAAAAAATGTAACCAACTAGATTCTTTGTCTGTATCTTTGGTATGAAGCATTCAATAAAAATGCTGATTTGCATCCTGTATCTGTGCTGGCACAGTAACCTGTGCAGCTGTATTGTGGCCCTCACAGAGAGCTGGTCTGGCTTCAGTAAAATTCCTGGGTTATCTTCCAGTTTATCAATTCAGACTGCAGCTGGCTGGACTCCATGCCAGCACAACTGGAGGGAGTCGTGCAGAGAAGAGAGGGCTGAATGGTAGGGGTACCTTAAACTAATGCTGTTGCTGCTGAAGAATTCTGGATCATGAAATCAGGGCCTTGATATTTACAAAGTAGTAACAACGTGCAGAAAACATAATTCAATAAAATGGTACTTTGTTTGTTTAAAAAAACTAAAAAGATAAAAGTTAGAGACTTGAAAGCCTTTCTAGGCAGCTATCATTGGTCTCACTGGCTGCCATCATAGAAGTAATGAGCTGGAATTGTTTTAAGCAGAAGTAAGAAGTGAACCTTAGTTCTTAACAGAGTCTGCCTCAATCTAAAAAAGTTTTTTATGAATATAGTTTTGGTATTTTCTTCTGTTATATCACTGTACAATATACTGATGGCAATGATTCTAAGTTTCTGAAAGCTGCAAGTGAAAAAAGGCTATACTTATTTGTGGTGATTTGCTCTCTGATTAATTGGTCAAAATATGAGCTTGTATCAGAATACGAGGAATTTTGTAGGCTAGTATGTTTTTAAGCTTCTAAACAACTGTCTGGAAAGTAAAAAGGGTGAAACCAGGGGTTGAAAGCTCTTATTACATTTTAAAATTTCTGAGGTACCAGGAAGTTTGTGAGGTCAATTACAATATGTGATGACTGTCAAAGAGTTGGAAAATACTTTTTCTGGTACTTAAGGAAGTTTTTGGGTTTTGGTGTAGAGGTTAGTTGTGGGGTTTTCTTTGGTTTTTTTTGGGTTGGTTCTTTTGAGAATGTTTTTTCCCCTAACCTTCAAGGACAGAAGGATTGAGAATCTGATTCCCTTCTGAAGGCTGGCAAATAAATTCTGGAGACATCATGGTGGTTCAGGGAAAGGAACTGTCTGTTCTGAGAGTCATATGATGGTACCTCAGCCTGATTGACTGTTCCTTGATATGCATAAGGAAGGCAGGCCTTGATCTTAATTGTACCTATCCTGTTCCCTTGCCTCTTCTTGTTCCCCCTCCAACTCTGTTAGGAAACAATATGATACTTTAGAAATGTCATGCTTTCTTAACTCAATGCTAGGTACCTTCTCTTAAAGCTTTTTTTCTTCAATTAATGTGGGGTTGTTCAACATACACAGTACCTGACTTCAGTATTAAGTAATATTGCAGCTTAAGTTCTCATGTGAAATAATTTTTCTTCAAATTTCATATTCAGTTTCTGATGTGAAATTTGTAGACTCTAATAGGTATTGTCTACTGACAGCTTCAACTCAGTTCTTGGCTAGAGAATTTTAGATATGCATGAAAGCTTACGGTGATAACAAAACAAAATGTCATTTTTACTTCCAGTTTCTTTAAGTTCTTTAATTGAATGTTTGAAGTGACACCTTGTTTGTTTGGCTCAGATGGTGTTTATTTTCCTTTCAGATGGAGGTGTACTGTAGCCTCTTTTGAAATGGATATAAATAACTCTTTAAAAGATGCAGTAATGACAGTGTTGTCTACTGTTACGCTGTCGAATTCTTTGATTGGTAATTAGATTACCTAGTAATCCAGGAGAGGAAGGTGCAATTGATCTCCCCTGGCACCAGGGCCTTGCCATTCTCTTCCTTCCCCAGCTGGAGGGGCAGCCCATGAGGCAAGAGGCAGCAGGGACTGCTCCTGGGGCTGAAAAAGAGCCATCTGATCTTCTGGAGAGGTCAAATAACTGCCTGTGAGGTGCCTCTTCCAGGTGGTTTGAGTGGTTTGGGTGCTCTCACTCCAGCATGAGGAGGTGCTCTGGCAGAGAGAGCATCTGTCTGTCTTGCTGGTCATGTCTGACCATGGGAACTGATGACTCAGTGTCGAGGCCTCTCTATCTCTGGTGACTGCGTAAACTGGAGCTTACACAGAGGAGCTCCCTCTTTCCTGGTGAACCATCACCTCACTTCCTGTGTGTGGACTTATTAGGGTTTAAAGGTGTGTGGGTGTGCACTTAAGGAAGTTTCTGCTTCTTAATTCTCTTCTAAATTAACAGCTTGTTAATTGTGACAGCAGTAGGAGCTTGGACTGCCCCCATTGGATGCTGCAGGTTCCTTAGCCTCCCTGGCAGTGCTGCCAGCTGAGGGAATTGTCTGCCACCCATAGTATCCCTCTGCCCCCTGCCCAATCAGCCTGGGGCTCACTCACTTGCCTTCTGTCGTGCTGCCTGTATCAGGCCAGACACCTGGGCTAATAAAAGAAAATAGTAGTAATGTATTCATTGTTTTATAAATACAAACAATCACTACTCACATTCGATCCCTCACTGACTTTCACCCAGTCTTGGCTTATCTATATTTAATTAGGAAAAAAAAATTAGAAAAAAAAATTAGAAAAAAAATTAGAAAAAAAATTAGTGATGTTCTGCTGCATTATCTAAAGTGAAAACAGGCTTAGCTGAGGGATGTTGTTTGCCTTTCAATCTGGTTGACTTCATTGTGATTTCTCTCTGTTTGGGTAGTGGAATGACAAAAGGTCTTGAAATTTCTGAAAACAAGCCTCCTGAGTTATAAAACACAATAATAAAAAAAGAACTGGTATGATTCTCCTTACCTTAATTGTGTGTCTTGTGATGTATAGGTAAATATCTCTTATGTTCTGCTTAGTCTGTTTTGCATGAGGTAATTGTTTTTTCTGTCACACTTTAGAAAACAGGAATTTATCCTCAATGGAATTGACTAATAGATGTCAGAGTGTTGTTCCATGAATAGCATATCTTAAGCACTTCAACAGGAGTCTTCACCATTTTTATATGTCAGCCATCTCTATTAAGAATTGAACTTATGATAGTATAGCACCATCTGTTAATTGTTTGGTATAAATAGATGTTCATATGTGCTTTGTAAGGCATGATCATTTCTTTAATACACTCAGTCTCCTAAAGCAGAATTTATAAATGGTAAACCATATATATATATGTATATATATATAGTTTCTAGGGATGTTCTAGTTGCCAACAATTGAATTCAGGTTCATTATGATTAGCTATCCTTAGTGCCTACCAGAACACACCTGGACATTAAAAAGATGCAGTACCTGCTTTAAGGTTTACAGACTACTGGGCTAGACTTGAAATTAGTGGGAGTGCATTGAGGAAAAACAGGGATAGCTGGAGGAAAGAACAAAGGCTATGCTTGCGTGGTTGTGTGGCTTACGTCACTTTGTTAAGCAAACAGGGTGGTTCTGCTAAGCCTTCTGACTTTGTAGTTGTGAGGATACGTGCCTCTTGTACCATGCCAAACCATCCCACTGATAGAGAAGTTAAATTGTTCTCCATCTACCTGTCATCTTGCCAAAAAAACAATGCGTAGACCGTGATGTGGGGGATAAGATCAAATGTAAGGGATCAGTAGTGCCTTTGGGAATATCTCCCTCACTCCTTCTCGTGGGAGACTTGCCTGCCTGCTGTCCCCAGCTGTTAGTCTTATCATTGCCCTGTTATTATTTCATACACCTGTTCTCTTTGTCATCTTTTCTGCAGCACTCATGCTCTGGTAGGGGGTGGTGGGTATTAAAAAGGAAGATCCAACAAGGATGTATCTCTTACGTGCTGGACTTTGTGCTTTTGTCTTTGAAATTTGAGCTGGCAATGCATTGATGCAGAATGACACTGGCATCGTTGTTACATGTACTGGTGTCGTAGATATGATAGCAACAGACAAAAATGCTTGTGCTGGTGTAATTTTGCTGGGGAGGCAAGTGAAGCTAAAGCGTTATACCACAATAAAAAACCTTTACGCATAACATGAAGTTGCAGATAAGGAAGGATCTTCCAGTTTTACTAGTCTATCTTGGGTATGTCTCTGATCATAGTGGGTCTTTCTCATCCTACCTAATCTGAATCTGATCATATAAACTAATGGGTATAATCAGTTAGAAAAGATTATTTTCAAAGGGAAGATTGTCACTTGTGCTTGAGACAAGATGCTTATCTGGAAGTGTCTTTCCTTCCAAGGCTTGTGAAGGCATATGGAGCCAATGCTGGTGCATTGTTAACACTGTTATAGCCACTTGCACGTATGCAGAAGTGTTTGCCAATGCCTAAAAAGTTATCTCTTATCTTCAAATGTCCTTAGCTTGTCATCTGCCATGGTAGCTACAAAGACTTGCTCCCTCAATGCATTACTGTCTTGATGTTATTGCTCTCCTATAGCCACGTGCCTTCCTGGCCATGCACAGTGGACTTGGGGCTTGTTTCCAAGACTCATTTGTTGACCATGTCTGTTATCACCCTCTGGAATGTGCTTGGGGTAGCTCTGGCACACCTGGCAGGAAATGATGGCCACTTTTCCCCCATCCCGTGTACGTTATGGCACATGTCAGGGTACAGCAGAAGCAAAGTCCTTTCATCAGTGTTACAGGACTAGGTCAGGCTATAATAAGCCAGGTCTACTCTACATGGGCCAAGCACTGCACATTTCAAGGGCAAATGGGGCTTGTAAGGAGCTGAACAAAACTAAATAATGAAGATGGATCTTTAGGAAAACTGTGGGCTTTGCACTCTTTCTCAGTCAGCGCACTTAAAATAATTAATTCTGTTTGGTTTGCTTCAGATGGTCAGGTAATAGTATATAGTCTTTGTTGCTGAGATTAAATTGATTTCTGAGGGAATCTGTCTTTTCTTTATATCTGAAAGTGCAGTAGGCTCTGGACTTGTAGCAGGAGCCTTGGACTCCTACTTGCTCTGTCCTATGCAGATGACTCCTAATGGTGTCCAGCACTGTGTGCAGGGGCAGCTTTAGGTTGAGGAAATTATTCTGGAGTAGCTTAGCTGGCTAAACCTGGCAGCTGAATTATGTTAATCAGCATTCCTTGCTTAATGAAAACCAAACTGAGTTATTGAAGTATCAGTCACACTTCTTGATGCCACCTCAGCTGATGTGACCACTTTTTGGATGTGATCCGAGATCTTTGCTTCAGCACTTGCCTCACAGTCATCCATCTCCTTTTTTTTCCTTAGCTGTGAGGAGGTGCAAATGTGCATGACTGTTACTACAGTAACACTGTGATTGAATGTTCTAGTAGGAATGTGTTTATCTTAAAAACTATATTTGTCTTTTTGTGAACAGTCTCAATTTAGCTAAGGCCCTTCCAAAGTGAAAGTTTAAATTTATTCCACTGGAAGATGCTTTCTTGTGGCAAACTTAGAAATATATTACGAACAAATATTGTGTGGAGAGGGGGAGTTTTTTGAAAAATGTTCTTTTAAAAAATGAGCTAGATGCCTGAAATATCTACATAGAGCAAGCAATAAAAACTATTAAACTGATTTTTCCCAACCAGACCAGTACGACAACAGAACGAACTAAACTGAAGAAGCCAAAACTGATCTTCTGGGTCTGATTGAATGCATGTGGCTAAAATTTGTATTTTACTTACTTGCATATGCTTGCATCAAGCCTTGAAATAGAGATGGGGACAAGAAGAAAAACAATGGGCAGAAAAGGATGGGAGTTTTTCCACCAATTTCAGCAGATGTTGACTCAGATTCTTATTCTATGCCCTCTTAGCAGAAAGATTGTCTTGTGTAAGCTAAGGAGAACCACATCCTATCTCCTTCCTTCCATCTGTATTAAGTCTGTGGGCCTGCTACAGCATGAGCAGAAATAAGCAATCCACTGAAGCCTGTGGGCTATCTCCTTGTTAAGTAAATACTGCCTATCATAGATGGAGCTTTAGGCTATCAACCAAACTTGTTGAGCACTGGGAATACTAATGAGCAATCATCGTTGGCATTAATGGAGACAGGGCTCTCAGGCTCATGAAGGCTAGTATTAGTTTTCCTTGGGAGGGGTGTTTGACTATGAAATCTCTTGTCCTTAGTTGGCCACTGACTGTATTTTGTTTCACTTTTTGAAGCCAGACTGTTTGCCTTTATTTTGAGAGAGAAGTTCAGGTGCAGAGTGTGTTATTTTATTAAATTTGTGTAATCACTGGTGTCTTTGTTCTTAGAATTGAGACAGTGAGTATAATAGGACTTGTAAGAGGACCAGTGCTCTCTCAGTTAGTTGATGTAACTGGTCTAATTTGTGTGAACATTGTACTTAAGACCTACTTAAGGACATCAGTGTGCAAAGGGCTGTGCAGACACAGACCAAAAATGTCAATAGTCAGACTTGTAATTTAAATAAGATGATTAGGAATGAGAGGAATACAGGATGATGGAAAATGGGAAGTAGAGAACAGCAAGTAGATGTGCTATGTGTGTGCTACATGAACTCATGTAAGACAACCATCCTTCAGAACTGGGATGGAAGTACACCATATTGATAATGAAACAAAATGTGGGGCTTACTTTGCCTGCTGACATCTAAATGAGACCCATTTTAAGAGGAATAAAGTGATTTGAATATTATATTTTTTAGGGAGGGTTTGTTTTGGTTTTTTTTTTTAACCACAAAATTAAAATGCCTCAGACAACCATGCTAAAGCCTCTTTACTCTTGGAGACTGGAGTGGATAAGACAGTTCCAGAGGATGTGCAGGAAGAAAATTCCATGCTAATGCTTCTGACTTTGGAAAGAGGTGTTAGTAGTCTGTGAGAATTCATGCAGGTGCAGGGTCTGCAGTCCTTCCCCTGGGAAATGATTTATCAGCAGCCTAAAGCAATACCTAAAACAGCCACCTGCCTCATGCCATTGCAGTTGGCAGTAATGTTATTGTGTGAAGGTTGCCTTATGTGTAGAGAGGCCATGGGCTCTTTCTGCCCCGATGAGGAAAGACCTGTGCTGAAAGCAGGAAGTTTCTTCCATGCTACTTGAAACTTCAAGTTAATGATTTGTTTGACTGACTGGCTTGCCTGTAAGTGCATTGTTGGGTGATCTTATTGGAATGACAGGGCAGGAGAGTTCTTACCTCTTCTGCTATTGCTGTTTGTTTAGGTGTGTAGGTATTTCCTGCAAAGCCAGATCAACAGAGCAACAAGAGTCTGGCTGTGCAATCATCTGTAGTGCAGGAAAGCTAAGAGTTCAAGCTGTTCTTCAGTTTGCATAGTTTACTCTTTTGAACTTGGCAGTATAATCTCTTCTGCATGTTTGTGGATTCTACTTAAAATCTCCCAACACTCTGGAGTTTTTTTTATCTCAAAAAGTAAATGAGAAGTAGGGAGAACAGTGTGTCTCTGGAAGACTTACTTCGAGTTATTTCTTCCCTTTTTTAAGTGAAAGAAACTTCATGTGAGGTTGTTCTGGGATATCTTCTTGATCTTAGGACAAGAAAAGCCTGGATCTTGGCATTCATGATCATTGAATCAAACCCTTGCAGGATGCATGGTTCAGCTCCCAAAAGCACAGGCAGCTCTGAAGTTTGGTACAGCTACTCAGAGCCTTGCCCATCCAAGTTGTGAATATTTCTAAAATACAAAACCACTAAAATCTGAGATGTTACACCTTAATATGAGAAAGAACTACTTTACATTGAGGTTGGCAGAGCACTGGAAAAGGCTGCCCAGAGAGATTATGGAGTCTCCCTTTCTGGAGGTATTCATAACTCACCTGGATATGTTACTATGTAACCTGGTCTAGGTCTGCACGGGTTTTGGTCTAAATTATCTTCAGAGATCCATTTCAATTCTAACTATTCTGTTATCTCATAGGATTCAGTTAATACAAAGGGCAGCCTGGGCTAGTATTTGGTCATCTTTATTTTGACCCCTCTCCATGAGACTCAAGGGCTTCTGATTCTGTCGGCCTAATTAATGGTCTTGCAGTTCTCTACTTTCCATATGTGCCATCCATTCATCCCATGCCTCTGACTTGGCTGCTGTAGATACTCAGGGAAAGCTTTGGGAGAGCCAAGGTAAAGGTTATCCACTGCTGTTTGTTCGAAGTTACTCTTTTCTTCATAGAAGAAGATCATATCAGTTGAGTGCTATTTCCTTTTAATAACTCCCTGTTGCCAGTTCTTTGTGATCTTCTCATTTTTACTGTGCTTAAAAATGGCTTTGAAGACTTGCTCCACACTCTTTCCAGGGACTGTGATTAAGTCTGTGGTTTCCCACAATAATCCTACTTGAAGAAGAATCTGTCTTTTTTGCATTTCTATAGTAATTGGGGCTCTCCTGAAAGTGCCATGACCTTTAAAAGACAATTGAAGATAGCATCTCAGTGGTGCTGGCCAACAGTCTCACTGGCCTCATTTGTCACATGAGCCCATAGGACCAGACGGATATTCAGTCTGTTCTCCCAGGCACTTCCATTGGGCAGAGGAACCAGAAAGGCTGAGATCAAACCTCACCATAAAGGACTTCTCTGCTTCTGTTACCACCAAGTTCCCTAGCCCATTCAGCTCAGAACCATGTTTTCCATGAAATTGCTGTTTATGTCTCTGTACCAGATGACCTTGTCGCTTAATCTTGCACTTTTTATTAATTTTGGCTCTAAGCCAGCTTCAGCTTCTCTAGGACCCTCCATGTACACTGGCATTGTTCCCATTTCCTTAAACATTCTGTTTTATGTATGCTTTTGTGACATCTCATCAACTCATTCAGGGATGAGTTCAGTTTTTTTTCAAAACTAACAAAGAAAAATACCTGCTTGGAACTTTGCTTGAGTAAAGGCCATATTTTTAAGACTAAAACTCAGAAATGGTGCCCTGACAGCATATATGAATACCACGGGTGAGGTAACTTGCAGTGTTTGAGACAGAAGTATTGTGTGGGCTGATAAAGTATTTGTGGGTATGTGAAGGGACTGCTAGAGGTGATCTTATTTTTGATGAGAACTTATGAATATTCACTTGCTTCCTTTTCAGTTTCAGTAGCTATTTCCTATTCCAGCCTGTGGTGTATTGAATTGTTGGGGGTGTGTTCTACACCCACTCTTCAGGTGTTGCCAACTCTCACAAGCATTCTGTTCTGATTAAAGGAATTGCTGGGCTATATTGTCTGAATTCTTTTGGCTTTATTCCTGTTAGCCTGAAGGAGGAGGGAAGAAAAAGCACAATTTTAAGGGCTTCAAAAGCCACAGCACAGGCAGCTCATACCAGTGTGGTACAGGGCAGGATTAGGGCAGGTCCTGATGACTGGTTACAAGTCCAGGAAGCAATTACTGCACTGCTGATGCTTCTCTCAGCTCTCAGGAGGAAGGGTCTAGCCTGTGCTCTCCTTAATCCACTAACTTGGTTTTGGTCTCTGTACAGCCTGCTGAAACACTTATATCTGCAGAATCTCCTGCATGTAGAGCATGAAGGAAAAATATGAAGTTTCTCTGAGCTGGAATGAATATCAAACTAAGTTGTGTGTTACTTCACAGATAGTTCTGTTGGAGATGAATGGCTGAATGAGAGCTTGAGCTGTAATGTGGCTCATAGTGCTTGAGCATGTTTCACTGGCACTGAGTTTAGCTTTATTTAGCTTGGGAAAACAGACTACACACTGGCGTCCATTTTATAAATCTATTACTAAAACGGACTTTTTTACAGCTTCTGCTGCCTTCAAGGCCACTAGAAATCCCCAGGATGAAGCCAGAAAAAACATAATCTGTTGAACTGTGATGCTGAAGCAGATTTGCAAACATCAGTAGTGAATAAAATATTCTGCTTAAAAACATAAATCACTACAATCGCTGGAATAGCTGACTATGATAAAAAGGCAATGAATTTTTCATGAAGTACAGCAATAGCACCAGATGGCTACTGGGCTTGTGGGAGAATCTTTCCATTTCACATTAATTCTGAAAAACAGCGATCTAAAACTAGCATGCAGTAATGAACTGGTCACCCATAATGTTAGTTTGGAGCTAAAATAAGTGGATGGAGTCAGATTTGTTCTAAACTGGCATATTGTCCTGGACTTCTACTTGAGATCTGGCTCCATGAGTTCTTGTCCACACAGGTCTCTCTGCAGTGTGTGGGAGGGTGGTGTTTGGTTTAAATTGCTTAATGCTCACACAGTTGTCTTCTGTCCTTTTTTTGTCTTGTCAAATCCTGCTATAATTAACCTGCTTTCAAAGAGATGTTACTTCAACACAGAATGGATGAAACCACTGTAAAAATTTGCGTGAACTTTACTCATGTCTTATGAGCTACAGTGGTAGTGTCTGCAGTGTGTGGCTTTGTTATTTGAAAGTCATGTTAGTTTAGTGTTGTACTTTCCAGTGTTGAAGCAAGGTTGTTGTTAAACATTGGTGTGTGTCTGTTACTTAGATTTATGGCAGGTTCTAGCCCGGAATATATTATGTCTATCATGTGCTGCCCTTACTCATGTCTGCTGACCTGCTTTGTCGTCCTTCGTATGATAACAAACTAGAAATCTTAACATAAGAGTACAAGTTGCTGTTGATGTAATGCTTAGTGAAGGAGTAATTTGGGGTTCAACTTTGTGACCTGTCAAAACCAAAGAAAGATGCTTGATTAAGGATTCCTCAAGCAGAAAATTTATTGTCCAGAGCTTTTTTTTTCCCATCTTTTAAATTTTTTTTTCTTCAAACCTAGTTTATATTCTGGACCTCCATTTGTAAACCTAAATTAAATTTTAGCTACCAACTGCAGTTTGTGTTCATTCTTTTCTCTACCTTTTTATTTTCATAGTGATACCTTAGCCAGTTTAACAAAAGCAAAACATGGTTTTATCTATCATACTTCTGACCACTGTACTTCTGAGTTGTGGGAAATTAATTTGAATAGTAATGACTGTCTTAAACTGTTGCAGAGTAAAATTTAATGAATGCTAATTTATATGAAATTTAAGTTGTTGGTTTTTTTTTAGCTACATGACTTTATTTTACTTATTTTGTTAAGTGCCCTTCATGGTTTTCACCCCTGGTAGGAGAGCCTTCCTGCAGAGAACTTATCTGTATACTTTGCCCTCATCAACCTGCCAACACATGGGTGTGTCAAGACTTGGAAGTGAAGCTCAGAGTTATTTGGCTGTGTGTTGGCTGATATCCACGTGGTACACTACAGGTCATGTTAGCTTTGAGGAGAAACAGCATAGTTACATTAACCTGATGCTATTCCTCAACTAATTTCCATGTCTTCTTGCAAAGTTAACCAATGAGGCTGGCTGACACAGCTTTCCAACTAGGGGGGCTCTAACTAATCAGGATATACATTCCTGAATATCTATTTCAGGAGCTACACACACTGATGAGTGAGTACACACACATCCAGGCAAGGTATAGCTTATGTTCCTGTGTATAAAGTGAATTAAGGGAATTGAGTCTAAATATTAAGTCATAACATTGCTTTAGATTAGCCCCCAAATTATGATAGTCAGATGCCACTGTTCTCTGCTTGTGTAGCAGATTATCATGTGTGGCATGGTGGGTGGAAGTGAGAAGGGGATAGAAGGCACCTACTCTCCAAGGCTGGATCCATAGGTTGTGCCTAGGATTGGTCTGGGAAGCAGGAGGCTTGCACAGCCCCCCTGAGGGAGGTAAGGTGCTGCACCAGAGAGCAGATGCTGTCTCCCAGCACCAGCAGTTTAGGGACAAATTACTGTGTTTCATTATGGGCTGTCTCTGGCTACACAGTTCTGGTTTGGTTTTCCTAGCCTTCTCTAGAGTATTGCACTGCAGTATTATATAATCCCCCTTTACAGGCCTTGGGCAAGCTGCACGCTGCAGAGCTGCCCAGCTTGAATCTCAAAGCTGGGACTATGGCAAGAAGTACTGGAGCTGCAGGGAGAGCTTTCAGGAAGCCTTCCTTTCAGGAAGCCAGCATGGTTTGTGTGGTGAAGTGTGCTGTTATCTGAGCTGCAACTCCTTGTTTCTGAGTTCATGAGTCTTACCTAAAAGCAAATGACCTGTAACTCCTGAGTTTTCTTTTGTTTAATGTAAACCACCTCAGATATGACCCTGAAACAAAACGAACAGGAAGATTTAGGAGCAGACTTGACAAAGCCTATTTAAAAAAAAAAAAAAGAGGGAGGGAGGAGAACTGAAACTGTGCCAAGCAGTTATGGAGGGGTGAATGGACTTGAACAAGAGTGGTTTGGAGTAGAGGAAGCTGAGCATTATGCAGAAGCAGATTTACGTAGTATCTAACATTAGTCCCGTGTAAATATGTGCTGCTCCAACCCGGTTCTGCAAGATTCCTGTATGAACACAAGGTTCAGAGTATTACCATGCAGTGGTATGCCCCAGCAGAACCGAGCAAATAAAAGATGCTCCCTGTCAGTGTTAGTCACTGTGGCTCTATCTACGTGTGTATGTTGATATTTGCATATACGAGCTGTATTTCAGTTGTGTTTAAGTCTGTGTTGTAACTGTCTTGAGATGTACTTTGAAGATTTTATTGTCGTATTTAACTGTGTAAAATTAGTAACAATGCAACTGTTCACTGCCAAAGTCATTCCACCTTAAACAAAACAAACCATTATCTTTCTCTGTCTACATTCTCTGGGTATAAACACAGGACTGCTTTTGCTGGCAGGAGAACTGCTCTGGCTATTTTTAGCATTGTAAAAATCTTCCCAGATTCTTGTTACTCATTAACAGGCCATTATTTTTGATATGGGACAAAATAAAAAGTCACAATATTCTAGAAGTGGACAGGCAGGGAAAAGCTAGAGAATCCTGCGATGCAGCATTTCTGTGGTCCCTTTTGCTTTTTTGGCAGTTGCTCCCAAGTCACACTGCTGATCTACCAGATACTCATGAACAATTCCCTTGCCTTGTGAAAATACTCTCTGAAAAGCTTCATGATTCAGAGAAGAGGAAGATAAATACCTCTAGGGCTTTCACTGCTCCCCGATATCTTGTTTTACTGATGAATGCTGATTAGCTGGACCTGAGAAGTGGTGTTCTCAGTAGAACAAATGCAGGCAGAAGGAAATGTGTGGTTATGTTGCTCTCATTTAATGTTTCCATTTAGTTTGGGATTTTAAAAATTGCTCTCAAAGTCATGTCTTTGAGTCTGTTGCATAACATATGTAAAAAATACTGTACTTTAGTGTGAAGTAAACATGAGACTTTCTGAAATAACATAGCAGAGCTTAGTATTTCAACTTTGTATTTCTGACCTCTGGCAGCTGTTTAAAGCATACTGAAGGAATGAACTCATAGTGATAATGGCTCAGAGGTCTTCAAGAGTAGTTTTCAAATAACGGTGTGTATGTCTGCACGTGCAAATATACACAGGTGTTCTTGGGGGCATGTGCGTGTCCTGTGGCTGCCCCTCTCCTCCCCTCGACCTTGCAGCTACTGAGAGCACGGAGGCAGGGGCGGTTCCCTGTGCTGGCTGCCGAGTCCCTGCTGGGGGAGGAAGGGAAGGTGTGTGGCCTCATTCACTCCTCCTGAATTGTGCAAGACGAGCGTCAGCATGAGGTCAAAGAAAGAGTCAAGTGCATATAATGATGCTATATAATGTTTTTTCTTCCAAGTGTGTGTTGTTTTTTTTTTTTCCTTCCTCCTCCCTGACCTTGTCTAATTTTTTATTTTTTTCCCCCATCCTGGCAGCGCCCCTTTCCTCTTCTGCGATGACAGCATGAAACAGGGCAAGAGTGTCCTTGGTGGGGTTCTGAAATGGAAGCGCGTTTCCTTTCCCAGTGCGCGGCGCTGAGTCAGAGCAGCCCAGGGCTGCTCCTGGCAGCTGCCGCTCTCCCGGGCTCTCGGGGCCGCACCCGCTGCCAGATAAACAGAACACTCTGTCTGCTTACCAGCTCTGTACTTTGGCCAGTTCGTGGCACTTTGTCAAATCTGTTCTATTGTCGTTTTTCCTTTGATGTGCAAAGCTGAGCAGGAGCGCGAGCGCCTGTTTCTGCAGCGAGGAGCTTGGGAGATAACGATGTTATCAGATGCATGAGATGAATATCCATGTAATGCTGTTAATATTCAGATAGCACCGGCTTTCAAGAGGTAATTGAAAACTTTCAAACTTTTAGCCAGGTTCTTCTGCTTGTAACACCTAGGTTGGACTAACCTAGCAAGAAAAAGGCATGTATATGATATTTCCAGTGTTGTCCTTAAGACAACCAGAACTGACCCAAACTCAACTGCATGTATGCTTCTGCATGTAATTAGGCAGGTAATTAGTGGAAGTTCCACATCAAACAGGTGTGTATCACTGCCCACAGCTAAACAAAGCAAGGAGCAGAACTACAGCTAGTTCTTCCTCATGAACAGGGCAGCTGAAGAAAATGTGGTGGGCTAGAAAAGCCTCAGAAGAGTAACGGCAATACTGTTGATTTTCTTACAGGGGAGAGATTATTTTCAAGCTTTTTTCATCAGTGGAATTGGGGTGAGGTGTGTGGGCACAATGCCAGGTGGGAGAAGGACCAGTGCATTAAAATTTTAGGATAAACTACACAGCCTTCTGCTCTTTTTGGGTGGATGCAGGCCTTGGGAAGGACATCTTTTAAACCAATGGGAGGTCCATGGAAAGATCAGAGGACATGTTCAGAGCTTGTTCTTTGTGCAAAGAAGATGAAGATCCAGCACAGTCTCCTGTCTTTGCAAACCACCCATGACTAGTGGCAGTCTTCAGACAGGGTATTTTTGATTTTGAGGTTTTTTTGGTTTTTTTTTTGTACTTAGCTAAGGTGGGTCCAATAGCCTTCCTTATTGTCTGTTAATGTTACTTTTCAGTTCTGTGTACAATTTGAGAGATAGGCAAACATATTATTCTCTTATTCTAAACATATTATAGATGTTGAATAGGTACGTTGCCTAGGTTTTTTTGCTGCAACTGCAGGGCTAACTGAAACAAAAAACACATCCAAGATCTGTATTAGATGTTATCATAGACTGCTGGTGCCTTTGTAGTTCTCTTTGGTGAAACAGGAACCTGAAGTACCCTTTTCTGCGCAGACACCTGGTAGTGCTGAGACACTTGAATCTCTGACAAAACCTAATTTAGACTTGCAGGATATCACTGTGTTATGTATGCACAACAGTTTAGTTAGATTTCTGAGAGGAAAACAAGGCGTTGGGACTATGCAGTCTCCAACAGCCATTATCATTAATAATGTATTAAAAAGCAGGTTTATAGCCCTGAGGCTATCATCTCAATGCATAATCTCAGAAATGTCAAGGTGACTCAGGATGATGTGATGGACCATGGCATCTCTGAAACGTGTCGTTCCAAATAGCACACATGGCGAAATGCACAGGGTGCTCAGACAAAAAGACTTTGTTGCCCTCCAAATCAGAAACACTCTTCTCCTTGGCAAGGATACGGAGAAGCAATGGTGTGTATTGTCCTTGCCTTCTGAAAATGTGGGCTCACTTTTATGGTCTGAAGCTTATTTAGGATATGAAAGGTTCTGTCGGCAAATAATAATCTAATTCTCCCCTTTATTGGGATAGAAATACTCTTTGGTCATGTTCATAGTGGGGGAAGTTAAGTATGGCTCAAAAATAACGAGGCAAATAAGAACAAATTTGCCATTTTGCTGCAGTCTACCTGAAAGTTCACACAATTAACAATGACTGTCTGTGTTAGTTTTTGGCTGTGTCACCACAACCCTGTCTCAGATAACATTATTCTTTTGAGGACAGCAGCCTCTGTTCACACAGTGGGTTAACCAGCACCGTGTTCTTGTCTGTACGTTGCAATAGAGCAGCTTTGAGTTCCTTCCTGGGGTCAGTGCAAATCAAGGTTGAACACTGATGATGCAAAAATCTCACATCTATTCTTTGATCAGTGGTGGCATTTTTTTTTAATTACATGTTTTGATGACATAATTTGATGTAACAAAAAAAAAAAGAAATTGATGATGTGAAGGGAGTTGTAGGAAGAAATTAATTGGAATTATCCAGACTATAACAGAATGCTATCTAAAAAAGGTAGTTTATCTGAGTGTCTTCAGTTCTAGTATATAGTTGCAAATTCTTAGGAAATAGCATTCCTAGTAGAGACCAGGTGGTAGAGCCACTCCTCCCACCCCGTGACCTAATGCTTTCATTTTATTTTTATACAGAGACTTTTAACAATAGCCTTTTATTATGTTTAGTGGCCTTTTTTTTTTCTTTATAATGGGATCAGTTTCCTGAGCAGCAGAACATCTAACTCCCTTGACAATTACCCAGGAGTTTTTCTCAGAGAGCTCTTCTCTTAGAAAGCTTTTCTCTTACAGCACATTGTTTACTCAATAAATTTGATCTGCCTTTTACATTCTAAGTTGGTTAGTCCATTTTGGCACAGGCTGACTTTCTAAATTAAAATAGCTCTGCTGGTGTAACAGTGCAGGTGCATATTTGTTGAGTCTGGAACAAAACTGAGATGGGCCATTGCCGCTTCCAGTCTTTAATGCTAGAGGACTAACACCTGAGTAATTCTGGGGCTCTGGTGTGGCTGAGGCTGTGCAGTGGGAAATTTGTCTCTGCCCAGTGGATGTTACAGCACAAAGTGACTTTGGGTAGTGTTAATGCAAGTCAGAGCACTGTAGTAAACATCTGGCTTTTACTGAGTTAGAAGCCAAGCTCTCATTAATTTCTAATTTCTACAGAGTCAGGCTTGTAAGTCTCTCTCTCTTTCTTTTTTTTTTTTTCTTTTTTTTCCCCTTTCTCCTCCAGCATCTGACACAAGGGCACATATGAGCACATACCTGTCTATACATTCTGTTTTAGTGCCAGGTGACCATGGTAGGGCCATGCCTGAGGCTACAAAGTCATGGTGAAAGGCTTTCTCTGCTAGGCTGGGCTTGGTGCTGTCCTAACATGCTCATGCAGATGCTTCTTTTGCAGCATGGCACATGAACTGAAAAAAAACTCTCATCTACTTGGCAGATGCCTGCAGTGTGCAATGCAAACAGATCCCTGTGTGCCATCCAAGGGAGTTATCCACCAAGTCTGCGTTCCTCAGTTCTTTGTAAAATGATGATAATTCTTTCATCCCTTTGTAAGATGCTTTGGATGAAAGGTGTTTAATTGATGTAAAATGTAACTGTTAGGAATGTACCTCATGGGTTCCAGCTGCTCGTGCTGCTGACATACAACCCAATTCTCTTCCTCTCAGTGTTACTCCTGTGAAAAAGAATGAGTTTTGTTTGCTCTTCAAAAAGTCATATCCCAAATTCATGACACTGCTGCTGTTTTACCGCCCAAACGACAGACCTTGATTTTACAAATGCTTTTCCTAATCCTGACAAGAAAATTAACTTTTGCTTCTGATGGCTGACTCTTAATAGGTCTGATTAAGTACCAGTAAAACTAGAGCCTTTGTCTTTAGTTAGGAGGTTTTCTTAGCAAGGAGCAGAGCTGGTTGTATCTGAATCAGGTTTCTTTTCTTCTCCTGCTGGCTTTTTCTCATTGAGACTCTGCTCACTGAGTGTGGGGATAGCAAATTGTTCTAGAGGCCATTGATCCATCAGCAGTGTCTCCCTGTAAACAAATTGCCACTGATGCTCCCTTTTAGCATTTCTTTGTTTTCTTTTCTGGCCAGGAAAGGTTATTGCAAGAGTAGTAAGTAAAATCCTGTCAGACAGTGTGTTTAGAGCAGTTCTATATGACTATAATGTTTAATTAGCTGGTTTTAGTCCACAGCACAGATAGCTCTAGGACTTCTAATTTCCTATGCATTCCTTTCTCAGAAAGACATGGATGGTAGAGTCAGAGGTCTTAGGAATGGTAAGGAAATGTTACCCTCTTCTGAAAAAAACCCTCAAACCATCCCCCCCCCCCCCAAAAAAAAACCACCCCAAACAAACCCAAACCTAAACCAAACACCCAAACAAAAGAATTTCATATACAGTCCTTTCTAGCCCTTTTTTTTCTTTTCTCCCCTGGGCATGTGCTGCTGTTGTGAGAGACCTGTTTGGATTGCAAAGTAGCAGTTTGCTCTTGGCAAGTCTTACAAAAGCTTGATGTGAGAGAGGAGTCATTATCTACTATCTGCCAGCAGCTCTGGGAAGAAAGAAATGGAATTTGGGTCTCCCTGAAGGTGTCTGAATTAAGAGAAATACAGCCTTCAGGTGCTTATTATGTATAACCATATAACCAAGGGTTAATTAGGAAAGCCCCTGTGGTATTTCAAATGTTTGAGGGATCTCCTAAGGCTGAGCAAACCAGGATTTGGGATGGAAACTTAAATCTTAAGAGGTAGTCCCGTGGGACTTTTGCAACCCCATGTGACTCTCACTTTCACTGGCTCAGCTTGCTCTTTTCTAAGCTGTGACGCAGGTGTTAAAGCAAGAATAGGGAAGTATTAATGCCTGATAAGCAGCATTTTGCAAAGTCGCTAAGTAATTGAATTTGAAGCAGATTACGCTATTCACGGTCTGAATGCTAGCACGTATACTAGCACACACACTAGCAAAAATACACTCTTGTATAAACAGTCATGATATTAACTAATTTACTATGTGTTTGTCACAGGGTGTGTTTTGTTTTCTCACCAATGCCAAACTGCAGGCTAGCAGTATTTAAAAAATGGCTGAGGCTTTGAGAATCAGCGAGGCAAAACCTTTAGGTACCAGTAATTCAAAGTGAGGAGCCCATGTGTACTGTATCCTCTGCATCTGGTATACATCATGTTTTTGAGCATTGACTTGATAAATCGAGAAATCCTGACTACATCCTTGAAAGCAGCTATGTAAGAATAGTCTGTATAAAAGGAGGTAGTCCCTTTTGTAGGAAAATGCTTCAGACAGCTGTAGAACTCCTACAGAAAGAAGGCTCTGCTGTGGATTTTTTTGCCTCATCAGATAATCTTGACAGAAAATTCTCAATTCATTTGCCTAATGACATAAGATAATTAAAACGCTATAAGGCACTCCAGTGATTTCTGCTTTGTCTCTAGCTGCTGTTTTAGGAGGGTACAGGTCCCATAATGTCTGATTAAATACACAACCTTAGGCCTTGGATATGCAAAAAAACAAAAGCATAAGGGAACTTATTTCCTCTTTTAATACAGTACTGTGAAAAACTGTAGAGTAAAAATTTTTCAGATTTTTAAAATACAAGCTTCTCTAGCATTTATCTGGTTGAGCAGCTGAAAAGTCTGTTCACTTTTGATATAAGGGCTTTGTTTGGTTGTTTTCTCAATGTCTGATACTTTTCAGATCTCCAATCAAGAGTTTCTAACTGTCTAGGATGTGATGTTAGGTTTTGTACGGGGTTTTATTTTTTAATAACTTACTTCAATCTCATAATTTGTTTCCTAAGTTTTAATCAGTAACGAGTTTGTCCTGTGTCACTCAATTCTCAGTTGAGATCTGTGCGTTAATAAAAATCAGCATTAAGCTGCAGCAGGATTCCCTTCCAGTGGTACATTATGCAAGACAGCAGCAGTAAGCTGTGCTCAGGAAAGCCTGTCTGAGAGCACGTAGCTGGGAGCGTGGGGCTGTGCTTTCCTCTGCTTTGCACTGCTGCACAGACCACAGCAAGGCTCCAGCATCACAGAAATGCAAATCTAGGCAGATGTTTTTTAACAACGGGTTTGATCTGTGGTGTTTAGGACAAGTAAACTCGTTTAAACTTGTGTTCGAAATCAGTTGAACTTAGATCCTACAACTGAACCCTCCCTAGCTGTACTCTGCTTAGTCTCCTTAATGCCTTCGCAGAAGGAACTATTTCTAAAATTACTATGTGAGCAGGGGAATTTCCCTGACTTTACAGAGATTGGACTGGATATCTACTCTTATTTTATATATATATATATTTTAAGCAGTTTTAGCCAGACAGAGTTTGTGCCGACAAGATTATTTTCAGAATTACATCGATTATGACTAACAAAGGATCTTACTGTTATCTCTTAATATTAAATGACATAGGAATACCCCCAATTTGCAACAATAGCAAAATGTGTCTGTGGAAGGTGTAGGCTCAGAAATTAAATATTTCTCTCTATTTTGGTTCTTTGGTCAAAAATTTACTTTTGAACCCAGCCCTGCCAGCTGTTACTCAGGGAAGTTATAAAGATAGATTCTCAAACGTATCACTGCTCGGTGGAGATGTGGAGGATGAAGGTATGGAAGAAAGACTTTGAGTCCACACTTGGCAAAATCTTATGTCTTTGAAAGCTGAAATTGATGAAGATTTACTCTATGGCTGCTGTCAATTTTTCTTTAAAACTGGTATCAAGAGTCAACTGTTTGCAGTCAATTTTCTCTGAGCATAATTTAGTTTGAGAATGGCTCCCAGTCAGTGTGGCTCTGCTGTTCTGCAGCTGTTACTATGTTTACTAGGTTACTTATCCTCACAAGCTGCAGCTAATTATACTGTTATAAATTCAACTTGAACTTCTTGTATACTGTATTAATCCTTATCATACTATTCTATACTTAGAGTGAGCCAAGCAACAACAGGAGTGTGCTATCCATTTTTTTTATTTTTTTTTAAAAAATCATTCCAGTAAGTGGATAAGAAGGATAGGTCAAACTCAGCATTTGCCTGTTGTGATAATGTACTCTCCAATGGCACAGGATTATAGGTGTTCAGTGATGGGACGTCTGGCTAAAAAGGAGGTTGAGTATTGCAAAAGAAATTTTCTATGGAGTTATGGATATCGTAAAAGTGACCTCAGTTTTATGGGAGTGAAGAGTAGAGGTAAGGACCCAATAAAATGCTGTATCTGCCTCCATGAAGCAGGCAGTGGGTGTTTCTAAGGAAAGTGATCCCTGCTTCCCTCCCAACGACTGTGCTGTGCGGCTGATGCCACAGGCTGGGGTTGGCTATCAGGCAGAGCATTCCAGATGAGGCTGTTGCCATAAAATCTTTTTGTTTTGTTAATGCTTGCAGGCAGGGAGGGGGCTCCAGGCTTCTGCACCAGTGCACAAGTACACGATCAGCTCTCATGTCTACTGCCTTGGGGCAGCACTTCTCTCTTTGGGAGAGGTGCCTTCAGAAACTGTTAGCATCTGTTTAGTGCTGCTAAATAACCATCAGGGATTTTCTTCTTTCTTCCAATTTTCTTTTCTTCTTCTGAAATTACCTCTTCTGTGACCCTCAGCCTTTACGCGCCCCCCCCCCCCGCGGTTGGTGAGGGGGCGTTCTGGTTTTGGTGAGGACTTACTAGGATATATCTGCTTGTTTTTCTGTGACGTATTTTTGAGATGGACAGTGGCCAATGTCAGATACCACAGGGAAAACATAAAATCTCTTCTAATAGTTTTTGTAGCTCTGGAAGAAAAAATTTGCTTTAACGTAAACCTCTGCTCATGAGTTCATTTTTCACTTTCCCCTGCTTTCCCCTGTTGCCCTATTTGCTTTCCTAAGGGCACTGCCTCCCACTTAGTGCAGGTGTGAGGCAGGTGTTGCTTATGACTGAAAATGGTCTATTTGGGCCAAGCATGTGTCAGCCAAAGTTCCACCTGCTTGCAGAGTGTGTTCTTCAATGTCAGATTCAAAGGAAGGCCTGAAGGTCAGGGGGGATTTTGTGGCTGTTTGTTGTTGGTTACATGTCTGCATCCTTGTTATAGTAACCAGAAAAGTAAAAATGAGGGCAGTACAGATAGCTGAATTCTTGACTGCTGATATAATTTGAATGTGTTTATATGTGTGTAGAGGGAGGCAGTCTCATGGAAAGTGTAAAAATGAGTCTATAAGGTGAGATAGACTTAACTGTTAATATTGGATAATTGGTGCTGGTTTAGGCTGGAGTTAATTACTAGCTAGTTAACAGCTAGTATGAAGCTGTTCATATTTAGTAGGTTAGTGTGGAGCAGTGTTCAGGGATCTTTTAGTTCCTGCTGAGCAGTGCCTCCACTGAGCCAAGTCTGCTTCTCCTTCCCATCCCAACACTGAGCAACTGGGGGTGCACAAAGGGGCACAGCCAGGACAGCTGATCCCAAAAGACCACAGGAGTATCCCATACAATATGGTATCATGCTTGGCAGTAAAACTGGGGGGGAAGGCTGGCTGGGGAGCTACTGCTGAGGGACTGGCTGGGTATTGGTGTGTTGGTAGTGATTGTTTTCATTTATATCCCTTATCTTTCTGGAGCTTTATTTGTCTCTCTTTGCTGTTTTCCTTTTTAAATAATTTGTTGTTATTAATATGTTCTTATGCAAACCAAATTTTCTCACTGTGTTACCCTTCTAGTTATCTTTCCTCCATCCCACTGATAGTATTGAGTGAGCAGCTGAAGGGTGCTTAGTTGCCAGCTATGGTTAAACCATGACATAGCCATTCATAATGACTTGACTTTCTCTTATACTGGAAACCTTTTATTAAACTGCTCTGGATTTTCCTAGAAAAGGAGTTTGGATTTTCCTTTTTTTTTTTTTTCCCCCTTTCTAGTTTTATTGAGGCGTGGAGACTGTTTCCTTAATTTTGTGGGTTTTTTTATGAATGCCAATGACAGTGCTTGCACCTCTGAAAGATCAAATTTAGAGGATATTTTCATGAGCAAAATGAACTCTCCAATTCAGTGGGTATATAAAATTGTATTGTAGTAGACTTTTTAGCCTTCATCCCAAGTGTGTCTCAAACTGACTGTCACACAGAAACACGTTCATTTCCAAACCTGTTGGTTTCTTTTATTTTGCCGGATCTTGTCATGCATAATTTCACATATGCAAACATGCTGCCAAGTGTCTGAATATATATTACATTTTGGTTGATTTTCTATGGAAAATCAAGGTCTCTGAAGAGAATTATTATTAGAGCTGAATGGAATTAGAAACTGAAACATAACAGTGCTGCAGCAAGGACAAATTTACACCAAGGGCAGCTCCAAAATGATTTACATAACTTCAGTGGTTTCCCTCTACCTGGAAACCTCAAGAGGCTGAATTTATTCTTACATACTTGAAATTTATAAGGGCTATAGATATCTCTAATCCACAGTTTTCTCTTAGTAGAACTATGTTTTCTGAGTCTGGCCTCCTGCTATATTTGTCAAGATAAGTAAGGTTTTTTTCTGCAGTATCTTCGGGCGTGCCTGAAAAATGTTTTCTTTTGATAAAGAATTTGTGTTTTTTTTTTTTTTTCAGAGCAGCCCTTACCATAGGAGCATGTTTTCAATTTAATACTGATAGGAAACTGTTTATTTTCAAAAAAAAGTTACAAAAACCACCCTATTTTCTTCCCTAGCCACCTCAAGATGGTGATTTGCTAACTTGCCTGAGTAGGACCAATAGGGTCAGGATGACAGTAATACAAGTTTGGAGGTCGGCGTGCTCCCTCTGTGAGGCCTCTGCTGATAGTGCCACTCCAGCAGCGTTTTGCTGAAAGCCTTTCCCTGTGTTCCAGCCAAACACTGAGCTGGTGAAATTGCGGTGGTCAGAAGCGCTGGTGTGACTGAAGAGCTCAGAGTACGGCACTTTAAGACAGTGCAGTTGTGTGAGCTTTCTGATGGAGCCCAGCAGCTCATCCCCTTTCTGCCCTGTGCTGAGCTGCCTGGTGGCACACTACCTCTTGTTACTATCCCTTCCCTTTCTTCCACAGGGAAAGAGAAGAGGGGTGGGGAGGAATACACAAGCGAAAATCATGGCAGGATTACCAGAACAGGGCTGTGCTGCAGCACTGTAATTCAACTTCTGTGTCTCATCTCTTTCACCTGATGCTTAAAACTGCTCCAGTTTAGACATCAGTAATCATTGCCATGAGAGTCCTTTCAGTGTCACTGGTTTTGATCTGCTTCTGGCTGCATGGAGCTCGGGCTGCAAGCCTCAAAGTGAGGGGCTCCTTCTTTGGGAGAGTTCCCTGGGCGTCTTTCCAGAGAAAGATCATTTATTCCCAAAGGTATTTTCTCTGACCTTATGGAAAAGGCCTTGGTCTGCTGCTGCTGCGTTCCTAAGAATGATTTGAAAGCCTTTGATATTTGAAAGCTGAGCTGCTATGATCAGACAGATAAATCACATGAGTAGCTGGGCAAGAGTGTTCAATGTTAGATAATACTCCAGAAAAACACCTCTCTTCATTTCAGTGTCCTTTTCAGCAGGGCTGTTCACGTAGTCTGTGACCTCAGTTTTGGATAAGGTAACTAAGGGAAGTCCTATATATATTTGGATTACTGAAACAAAATTTTCTTTTTCTAAGTGATCCTCTGTTTACTTTTAATTTACTCTGAATGTCCACCTTGGCCAACTTCCTCTGCCACTATTTATAAAATATGCATGCAAACAAACAAACAAACCCCTTAGGCTCAAACAGAAAAGTTTTTGCAGACTTCATTGAATTGTGTTTACTTTTTATTTGCCTTGTGTTGGTTTATTCCCTTTTATTAAGGTGCTGAGATGGTCCTGAGATGCTAAGCTTGGAGCATTTTTATTTTATTTTTCCCCCTCGTTTCTGCTGTGCATCTCAGAAACACAGGGAAGAATATATGGGAACTATGCCAAAGACATCATTTTCCTTTGTGTCCAGAGAAACTGAGTTATGAATTTCAGGAAAATGTGAAGTCTGAGCTGCACTGTGCTTTCTCCCATTCCAAACATTGATATGGGATCCATGGACTCTGTACCTGGCCATACTATCCAGAGTGCTACCATGAGACACTTGAGTAAGAATTAATGAATCAAGACCTCAGGAATTTTGCTTCATGAAAAGAAAATCAAGACAGGTGTAATGAGAAGACAGTTGCAAACAAATAACCTCAATTCTTAGTCTTGAAGATTGAATAATTCTGTATGTATTAGCAAAATAAATTACAAAGCAAATGTGCTCAGGCACTGCATCCAGAGGGACTTAATTTTACAGCTAATTTATTGCTTGTTTTCATGTCAGCTGGCCTGTCAGAAATCTACTTTTCTCTTGTATGAAGCGTTTTCATTCTTGTTAGATGCTGTTCTCTGCTAACAGGAATAATGTTTTCCAAGTCAAAGAATAAGATCCTGTAAAGCCCATGAATGAACAGGCTAGCACCATTTACCTAGCAGACAAATGTGCCTTTTAATTTGTGTGTGATTGGCTTAGGTTAAACTTTTCCCGGCTGGTTCATGAGCAGAGAATTAAACCACTGGGTCCTAAGGAAGACCAGTTCTTGTGTGCTGGGCAGGAGGCAGATGCTTGTCCTGCTGAGTCATTGGCTGTTTGGGTTTTGTCCTTAAAGCCTCAACTTCCCGAATCAGGGAACATGTAATTAGCACAAGGTTTGCCTTTTGTCTTGTAATTGTACTGTTGGGAACCCAAGAGCTTTGCATTGTTTCAGTGCACCTCCCTAACCTGAATGATGCAGTAAGCCTGAAATACACTGTCAGAGGGCTGGTGGTGTTGTTTTCCCCCACTGTGTATGGTAGCCAGGGCTTAAAGGAAAAGATAAAATTTTCCTCAACTTGCTGCAAAATCATCAGAGCTGGCATGCTGGGTGTAAATAACCCTGCACAAAGTGCAACAGGGTGTCCTGGATGACCTCATAGCAGTACCCTGCTGGGACTGAAGCAGAAGCCCACAGCTTGTACCCCATGCTGGAAATGCAACAGAGCTTCATTTCTGAAACGGGGTTTGTCTTGTTCTTGGTGGCAGCTCTGTTAAAGCATTTTCTTTTATATGATCAGGAGCAGTAGTGTGGCCTTGTTAGATTGTTCAGGCATCTGAATCACTGCTAGAAGTGTCAAGCATAAGGGGATGTGGAGCTAGAGTTTCCCAAAAGACCTACATGTGAAATTGAGTTTAGTTTGCATAACAAAACTTTTAAACTCTTCATAGGTGAAACGGATGATTAATTCAAAATGTACTATCTGGCAGCAGTTAAGACTCAAAAGGCTATCCAATTGTTATTCTGTTTTGGGCCTGTTTTTTTTTTTTTTTTTTTTGCCTTTATTTGTATTCATTGCTGGCACAGTAAAGGAATGTGAATTCTTTCCTTTGTTTTTGCTATGAAGCCTTGCAAGCCTCTTTGCCCAAAGATGGTTTGCTGATTTCAAGCAGAAGCAGTGTTCATTGAAGTGATAATCTCTTATTTGCTTCCAGAGAGGTGTAGATGTAAATAAATCAGTCCTGAATTACTGTTGGCAACCCTCTGTTCAAGTTCAGGCATGCTCCTGGCACTCGTGCCTGCATGCCAAAGAGTTCTTGGCCAATACCTGTCAACAGAAACCCTCGCTCAATGCAGGCATCATTAGTTACCAGTTCCTAGACTGGCTCAGATGGAAAGGATAGTCTTTCACCTCTTTTCCCTATTAATTACAGGGCCAGGTATTGAATACTCCAGAGCCCTGTTAGGAGAGGTTGCTGCTCCCTAGGAATGGAATGCTGTCTGAAAACATCCCTTGCCACCCGAGGCTTATGGTTAAAAATAAAAACCTCCTACATCCGGTGTATTGACAACAGATATGTGCTAGAGAAAGACATGCAGAAATAAAATAATTCTTTCCTATTTCCAATGGATAAATTTTAATACCTCTCCCTCTCTATTTTATTGACCTACAAAATTTTTGAGGCTACGTGTGCAAAATATCAATGCTTCATGCTAAAACTTTATTGAAGGGGACTTGCAATTATAATGTTGCATGTCCCCCTTCACATGGAAACTGGATAATTTGAGTGTATACTTGACATTCTTCACTCCCTGCTGTAAATTTCTTGATCAATTAATTATTCATGACATTTGTTTTAGCATTCTTTCTACCAGGTCACTGACCCCTCCACTCTTTAAGGCTGGAACAGATTGATGGCATTTGGATCACAGTAGAGTTGCTCCTGTCAGGGTAATGATTTCCCTAATGCTTACTGAACTGAAAACAAACCACAGAGTGGATCTTCTGCCTAGCAGGGCCATGTTTGTAGCACAGTAGAAGCCTAGTTTGGCACAGAAGGTGTTTTATTATGTAAACCTATAAAACAAATGTTTTAATATTAAAAGTTTAGATGATCTGACTCAACTATGAAAAATCTCCAAGGTTAATAAATTTCTTAGATCACAAAGACTGGAAGTTAGGAATCATGGAAATAAGTGGGTTTTTCATATGTGTAGTTTTCTTTCTTGTTGAAGAGAAAATCCTAAAAAATAATTAAATACTCTAGAACTTTTAAAATTACTAGAAACCGAGAAAGAACTAGTTAAATGATAAAAGCTTGCCTCTGTAATATATTTAAAACTCACATTTAGTATATAGATATAGGTGCAAGCGGGTTGCTGTGATTTTTGTACTTGAACGTGTTTGGTATGCTTTGTGCCAGTGATGGGAAAGACGTGGGATAGAAATAAAGATGTTGTAGGACATGGAAGGCAGGAGTAGGAAGGACTTTTTGGAAAGCTGATTAATAACACAGTGAAAGGCGTTGGGCCACAGCTGAAACTCCAAAAGAAATGCTGTGAGTGACAGGGCAGGAGGTCAGTGCAAAGGGAAAACAGCAGGAAAAGCCATGAAATCAACAGGTAACACTTGTTATTCAGGAAAGTTCTGGGAACTCTGCTTGCAACAACCTTGCAAAAAGGCAAAGCAAATGTTCTTGGTGACCCTGAAATATGCAGCAAGGAATGTGCAAGTTTTGCTGAATAACTTTAGGCATGCTTGATCTTAAGTCCTGTTGGAAGAATAACTTGAAAGGTCGGGTTTGGATGAGACAGAAAATGGATTCTGTAATGAAGAAGTGATTTGGAATGCCATGCACATACAAAGAGGTCCACAGGATACCTCTCTACACAGGCCAAAGGGTGTGTGTAACTTCAGAATGAAGTGTTTAAAAGAGACAGAAAGCAACTGACTTAGATCCCTTCTTATGCTTACAAATAATGAGCTTAGAATAGAGCTGTTTATCTTCACTGTGGGCCTGAACACTTCCCTCCCAAATACAGTTAGTCAACATAGAATAAACTATTTCTGTTGCTTCTTCCTTGCTGCTTGCAGGACAAACAGTGCTGTAGTTGTTTTTAAATGAACTGTATGTTTGTAATTAGCTTTGTGAAAGTAAGCTAAAAATACTTAATTTATTTTTTTTGTGTGTGTGCATTGTACTCCCCCCACCAAGTTTAGCTTTTGTATCCAAAGATGCCCCAGTCCGTTGGGGCAGCTGCAGTTTCTCTTGGGCCAATGCTAGTATACAATGGAGCAAGACTGAAATTTACTGATTCTCCTTTTATTTTTCCTTTCACTGAACTTGCAAAGATTTGAGACAATCTTCTTGTTAGTTTCACGAGGTTTCTCCACAAAGTTTGCAAAAAGGAGTTGAAATTTATGGTGAGAGTGTGCACTGAAGCTCTTTGTTGATTAATGAGGACGAGCACGTGGTAGAAAATTACTTCAAATCATAGCAGAAATTTCCGTTCCCTTCTTCAGCAACAATGTTGAAAGTAGCCATACTTTGCTGACTGCTTTAAAAGATATCCTGATAGCAGAGACAGGCATATTGTGTTCCTTGTAGAAAAAGGAAGAACAGAAACTTGCTTTGTTCTTTAGATAAGACAGTTCCTATTCTGTCTTTTCTACAAAGTCTGGAGCTGTGTTCTGAGGGGAATGCCAGGGACCAATTAATCTGTGCCTGTGTGCTGGTGTGAGGTCAAGAGTATCCAGCCCTCCTTAAAATGTGTTCTGCTAGTGTCTGCTCTTGAAAACCTTCAGGAATGATTTTCTAGTCTCCCTAACTAGTCTTAACTTTGTGCATCATCCCTTTCTCATTGCCTTCAGAATTCACTCTAGTATTTAATTTGACTGCTAGTTTTTGAAAATTAAGCGAAGGTTCTTGCTTTTCTGTTCCTAGTGGCTAGGAAAAATAATTGCTTTCTGTCTTATTTAATTTGAAAACTGATATTCTGTCTGCCTCTGGAATGATTTTTTTTTTATTTTTCAAATAAATATGGCAGTTGTTTGGTTGTTACTGCTTCTATTTCCCTTTAAATTTTCTATATGAAACTCTATTGCAGAAGAAGTGGGATCTAACAGATCAAGTCAACTTCGCTGAAGTTTTTTTAGAGTTGTAAACTGAAGGTACACACTTTTAGTTACAGTATCCTTACAGCTTCCATTTTTGGATGTCCATTCTAGATATCCAAATGCTTTTTCATTTCACTCTATCCTTTCCAAAGCCCTCTTGCATCCTCTCACTTGGTTTTCTTATACCCCTCCCAAGGGTGAATTTTGCTGTAGTGTTCCCCTAGTTTAACATGAACAGCTGCTCAATGAAGAAGGCAGAGGGAGAGCCTGCTAATTGCTAAAGGGAAACTAAAAATTCCTTAGCAGCCTTTTGACTCCTGTATGAGTGTAAACAAAAAAAAAGTACACCAGACTTTCCTGTGGGATTCAGGAGGGGCTCAGAGGTGTAAACACGAGTCAGATGAAAATGATCATCTTTAAAATTTCACTCTGCATTTCCTACAGATGTCTTGGTTCTCATGGCTGAGGTAGGCCAGGGATATTTAACTTAATGCCAGATGTCTCTTTCTTAAGGCTTCAAATTATCGATGATACCATATTACCTGTGTAGATGGCTGGATTAAATATGACTGTGGAAAAACAGTGTAAATGTTATTTCTAGTTTGGAATTCCCCATCAGTCCTTTCCTTTGTTCAGCTTCTTTGCACTCCCTTTCAGTCCAATGTCCTGTGCTCCTTATTAGCATTTGGCAACAAACTTTTGCTTTTTCCCACCACAGGTATTTATTTAATCAGCCAAAAAGCCAGGAAATCCCCCACCATATCTGTGGTCAAGGTTTATAATAAAGGCTTAAAATTTGTAAATGTTACACCTCAAGACACTCCAAGGGATGTCTGTTGTAAGGAAAGAAAATCGACTGAAATAACGCTCTTTTAAGTATCTCTGTTCCAAATAGGATCCCTTGCTGTTTATCTCTGTAGCTGTGAACAGTGGCTGTAACAGGAGCAGAACAATTGAAAAATTTTGGTTGTACACCTAAGTGTGGAATAGAAGAAAATATTTCACTTATGCTGTGTGAGTGGAACAGCCAGTTTCTCTCCCAAGGAGAATAAGCACAAAGCTGAACTGAAATTAGTCATTGTTTGTTGCATTTGCATTCAGCAGGAGTGCTGTTCATGGAGGGCTTGTGTTGCTGAATCACTGACTGTGGTTTGCTCTCCTACAATAGTGAGAGGTGATGGGTATGAATAATGCCAAGGTCTGAATGTGTATAATTCTTACGCTGTCTTTATTCTCATGGATATGTGGGATCTTGCCATGTCAACAGCAATTCCTCTGTTCCCTGCTTCATCTCCATCAGTCATTTCTAAGGCTATTTGCATGTGAATCCCTATGGGCACCTCTGGCAACACTGGGGCTGACCTGCTAAAAGTAGGTCTCCTAGGCTTTCAATCATCTTGCTGCACATAATAGCTACATAATCCAGCCTGCCTGCAAAAAAATGACCTGTACTCTGAAGGAAAAGGCAGATGAAGGTTCTTGCTCTAACTGCTCAGATAATCCATGCTGGTGGTGAGCAACTGATCACACAGAAGTGATGAAGATCAACTTCCTGATGTGCTGATACCATCCAACAAATTGCTCAAGGTATTGAATGCACTCATTAAGTTAAGAAAGGGTCCATATTCCCTTATCTACCCCCCCCCCCCCCCCCCGGGGACTCCTCTACATTACCCTGCTTCTGAACTTGTATCTCTGCTGACACTCACTGCTGCTTAATGGAGTCCATTCTTCCCCTTAAGGTAGATGTGTTATTAGGTCTTGGACATTAGATAACATCACCTGACAGCTAAGCCAGAGTTTTGCTGCAGAGAAACCTTGTCTGAATAGTGGTTGGCAGCACAGTATATTGCAATGGGGAAGGTGCAGGTCTCAGAAGGGTAAGAGAAAATGTCATGCTAAATTCTGTTGAGGATTTGGGGTTCTTATTTCTGCAGAAGGGGAGTCTCACCCACAGTCTGCTGTAACTATTTCACCACATATAGCAATGAGAAGGCAAAATTGTGGCATTTGTAAAGCTGTTTTCATGTAGAGGAGGGTGCTGTGAGTGCAGCTGTTGCTGGCAATTAGAACTACTTGGAATTAGGCTGGGTAAAGTGGCATTCCCATAAGGAGCATGTGGACTTGTGAAAAGCAATTGTAGGGAATACTGCTTGGAAAAGTGTCTCCAGATTCATTAACATGCAACATAATTAATACTCTGCCTATGCTGAAGCACTTGTGGTTATAGAATAAATAGAGGCTTAATGGGGCAATATGTAGTGTAATCTCTGCAGGATAATTCCATACCATGGAGCAAAGAAGCTATTTATGAGCTGAGAGTTTTATATACTGCCCTTATCAAACTTTCTAGGCATTGCATGGTGCAACACAGTCCATAGAGTTAGAAGTTAGGAGCAGGAACAATTGTATTTTTTTCACTTTTAATTACAGGGTTAATGAGTTCTTAGAAATTTCAGGGAATGGAATGTGCTCCTGGTCATTTTCCAGTTGAGCAGTGAAAGTCAAAAGAGCTTATTTTTCAAAGTGTTCACTTGGTATTGTTTGAAATATCATGAGAGGATGCTCCAGAACATTGTTGTCTGGATGCAAATGATAATAGGATGAATAGATAAAGAGCATTGGTAAAATGATGACTCATGGAGGAGTCTTTACAATTACAGAACTGTGGGGAGAAAAAAGGCAAACACAAAAATAAACTTTGAGGTTATGAAACCTGCTACCACTACACCTTCTGATACTAAGTTTTTCCATGTTCTGGATGTTGACAACTTTCTTCTGACCCATTCTTTTCTGATAGGATTTCTAGAGAGTTTTTTTCATGACATGATTTTGGTCAGATCAGCCTAGAGATCTAGATAAGTTTTTTTGTTCTCTTCTCCTAGCTCACGTATTTTAAAAAAATTGAGGGTATTTTAACTTTATTAGAAACCAAACTGACTTTTCTGCAGTCCTGGTGCTGGTTGCATTTTGCTTCTGTGACTTGGGAGATGTTTGACAAATTGTTTATTCATGTCAGCTTAGGCTCTGAAAGTAAGAGTCTATTGATGTAATTGGTTTCATCATGGAAAACCTTGTCATTTTCTTGTAAAAGAATATTCTTTTCCTGAAACGGCTTCCTCATTATTGTTGAGTGGGTTTCCTGTGCTGTGTTTTTTTTCCCCCATCATCTCTGGGATGCGAGGCTAGCTGTTCTACTCTTCTAAAAGTAGGACTTGTGAAAAATAAAGTAAAATAATTTGAGCTCATTAATTTAGTAGTAAAGTTGCTGATTTTTTAAAAGCTTTTTTTTTTCTGAAATAAATTACAGCACACTCGAGTAAGTGGTAATACTTCAGGGTTTTTTCTATGGTTAAAATAAATAATTTGGACTGCTGATTTTTTTGTTTTGCCTGCTCTGGGCATAGTTTGGGAAAATAGAGACTATTGCCTTAAGGATACATCAGCTTTCACATGCAAATATTCTCATTTTACTTCAAAGACAGAAACAACCTGTGAAAGTCATAGTTCTGTTTAAGTCTCTGCAGAAGCATGGTTATTGTTTTGTTCTTTGAACCCTTGGAGGATACAAGTTCCACATCCTCCTTGAACAAACTGTTCTAAAGCTGTTCTGTACTTGCAGGTGAACGTCAAAGCTTATGTTGTTTGCAGGGATGCAAGTCCCTCTTGCTGTTCACTTCAGAAATAACAAACAGTTTGGAATAGCCACTTTATATCAAGAATACCACAATTTTTCAAGTTCACAATTCTCTTCCATGTTTCCTGCTACTCAGCCCCTCAGTATTTTTGAAAATTAAGGAACTGAGTGCCTGTCAGGCTGCATGTGCTGTATCCTACTTGGGACAGGAAGGCATACTGGGTGTTAGCTTGTGTCAATTAACATCCCTTCCCCTGCAGTCAGGAGGGAAACTTCATATCTCAAATTCACGTGGACATTTTGCTTGTGTTATTAGAAACAATTTTTTTAGCCAACAGGGAACATTGAAGTTTATGGCCGCTAATTCTAGAAATAGTTGATAAAAATTAGAATTAATATACAATGCATTCCAACAATCAAGACTCAGTCCCTGGAATATCTTATTGAAATTCTTCTAAGGACTTGTATTTTGTAGAAAAATAATGGGGGAGTAGGTGAATTCTCTGTAATTTTTTAAACAAGAAAGCAATTTCAGTATAGTAAATTTTGTGGTAAAAAGGAAAAAAAAAAATCAAACATCAAACCTGACCAAGAGAGAGAATAAGCAATGAATGGTAAAACCTGATATTCTTTTTGACAGTCAGCAAATCATCTTCCTTTTGGTCATCTAAAAATTGTTCTAAAAATACTGGAAATGTACCTTACTATTGTTTGTCTTGTTAAACAAGGATATTGAAAAAGAACAAGTAAAAGAAGAGGTTTTCTATTTTGTGCATATTCTACTGCTAACCATATAATGTCAGTCTTGAAGATGATGCCTAGATGGAATAGAAAGGCAGTTGGAAATCATGAAAGATCTTTATGCTTTCTGCTTTGACAGTATTCTTTCCTGAACTTTAACAAAATAAGGTAAAACCTAATAGATTTTTTAACTTCCTTGTGGGGAAAAGGGTATTTATAACATCAAAGACTACCACAAAAAAGTCTGCTGGTTTAGTCATACAATCCAAAGGAACTAAATTGAGTGTTGAGTATTTTGTGGGCTGTAGGTAGTACCTGAAATTTTTTTTTTTTTATGGAGGATTTTAATTCTTCAGATGGTATGGTAGAAGTGATGCAACCATTTTACAGTCCAAGGCTAAATGTATATTTTTGCAAATATGGCATAAACATGCAGGCACTTTTTATTAACTAAGTTATGTAAACCTACCAAAATTACTGAATAAAGTTAATTCTAGTCAGAACCTTTCAGGATTTGTAGTTCTCTGATGAACAACCAGTTTTCTTTCACTGTAAAAACCTGGTTTGCACAGTGATCTTCTTGGCACTCTGTGCCTTCTCCTAGAAGAGGTGGATCAGACTGTAGTGAGAGACTCAGGGGCAGTACAATGCAGGATTTCTTCTGAGAAGAAGTACAGCCTTCCTTTGTGATTGGAGGAACTGACTCCTTTTCCCATGTTATTTTACACATGTGATGATGGATAAATACATTGATTTGTGTACTCTATACCAGGCTGTTGAGAGAAAACAGTGTTAACAACTGGGCTGTCCTCTCTGAAAGTCCAATAAAAAAAACTTCTAAACCTTTAAAACAAATTAAAAAAAATTAAAGGCTGTGTGTCAGAACTTTTGGAATGCTTTTTTTCTTCTGGAAAATCTACCTTTCCCAGTAAAAGTTTTAATTTATTAAGAATGATCTAACTGTTTCTCTTTTACTCTGAGAACTAGTTGTTGTTTTTTTCTTTTTGCTATTAAGTCTCTTAAATTCTCCTTAATTTTTACTGAATATTCTGTACCTTAAAGTGACAGTAGTTTACAAAAATACTTAAACCATATACTCTCTTTCTTAATGAAGTGTCATTTATACAGGCCCTCCTTGAACATGTCACAAAATAAGTATTTTTTTCTTTACCTATAACTTTGAGCACTCTTTGATGCTTTCAAGCTTTTCTTCACAACCATAAAGTCATAAAGCTAGAATTAATTATTTTCAAATCAAAACTAAGTGAAAGCTCAAGTGTTCTTGTAGATATTGTGAGAATAAAATTTTAATCCCCAACCGACTCTAGTTACAGGAGTCACAATAAAATTTTAGTGAGAAGACATTTAAGGATTATTTCAAGGACTGATCATGAGTTGGCATCCAAGGTAGGAGTTACCCTAAATAATTCCTCCAATAGATTCCTGTAATAAACACACTACAATACAATAGATAAATCTAATTTATTTTAAGATAATACTTGCACTATCTATATGGACACAGAGCCCTACACTTTAAATTAGGGAGAACATTTTTTGTTACATTGATTTTTTTTTTTCTTAAATACTACTAGTAGTAGTCTTTCCGCACCTCTTACATGGTTCTCTTCCAAATCTCTAGTGCCTTGTGTAGATATATAACAGAATAACAGGCTGAGGCTGTGTCCTGAAGTCCTGTTTTCTCCTGGTATTGCTTTGGAGCACTGACGATGTTAGACTCTTTTTGAAGAGCAACCTCTGAAAGGGAAATGCATAATGTATATCCTATGGTTATCATCTATTTCCTGTGATGTACAGTCTGTGGTAAATTGTAGTCAAAAGCTTGATGCCACAGGACCACACTGTGCTGGTTTTGCATGGGGGATTTTCTTCTCAGTGGCTAGGACAGGGCTATGTTTTGGACTTGTGCTGAACCCAGGGTTGGTAATATAGAGATGTTTTTGTTATTGCTGAGCAGGGCTTACAAAGAGCCAAGGCTGCCTCAGCTTTTTCTTCTGCCTAGCCTACCAAGGGGGCTGGGAGTGCTGGGAGACTGAGAGGACACACAGCCAGGACGGCTGGAGCAAACTGACCAAAGACCATAATACATCATGCTCAACAAATAAAGTGAGGGGAAGAAGTAAGAGGGGGATATTTGAAGTGATGCCATTTGTCTTCCCAAACACCTGTTACATGTGATAGGGCCCTGTTCTTCTGAACACCTGCCTGCCCATGTGAAGCACTGAATTAATTCCTTGCTTTGCTTTTTTTTGTGAGTGTGGCTCTTGATTTCCCTATTAAAGTATCTTTATCTCAACCCGTGATTTCTCCATCTTTTACATTTTCCAATTCCCTCCCCCAATTTTGTTTTTGGAGGAGTGAGTGAGCAGCCGCATGGGGCTTAATAGCTGGCAGGAGTTAAGCCACAACATATTTATACGTAAAAGTGAGTAACTGATCCAATCCTCAGACGGACAATAAGCAGGAGAAGGATCTACAATTGCTGTTGAAAACTTACTCCTTTTAAAGGCTATGATTCTAATAATTCAAAGAAAAACAGCTGCTGCTTCTCTTGAATATCCTCTGTCACCTAAAGCCTTGGCTGCAGCTTTGCATGCACTTTCCCAAGCATGATGAAGGACAAGAACATTTATTTTGAAATAATCTTGCCCTGACTTTAAGAATAATTTTAATTCAACTTCAGCTACAGAGGTTATGTGCTGTTTTTATCCACTTACTACGGTATCATCTCATCAGTCTTCTGATGCAGAAAAAACAAAGATCAGGCTAGGTCTCCCTCTTCCTTGGTGTCCTGGTTTAGGGCAAATATTTAGGAGGAAACCTCTGGGGGGGTCTCCTCTAGGAAGGGTCGATTCCAATCACCCCTCCCCCTACAGGTCCGGGAAGAATTTTCTTAGAGAAAAAGTGGAAAAAACTATTTATTTAACAAATAGAATATTCACAAGTATAGGAAAAATTTGGATAATATGAAAACAATGAAACCTCTCCTTCCTCTGAAGAGATGGTAGATTCAGAGTCCGTCTGAGTCCGGTTCAGTTCTCCAGTGGGGGGGGGCCGATTGCCGGGCCCGGCTGTAGGAGTCGGCGAAGGGAGGGGGGGCCCCCCGGGGGCTCCCTGGTGTCCTGGGCCCACGCGATGCCAGCCAGTCCCAGGAAGAGGAAAAAAAAGGAAAAAATACCCAGCAAAAGAAACAAAGTCTCTCCCTGCAAAAAGCCGGGAAAAAATCCGAGGAAACCCTCCGCTGTGAGCTCTTCCAGCACCCACACCAGCGAGAGAGTAAAAAAAAAAAGAAAAGAGCTAACGCTGTCCGCTGGAATGTAGCCTTGCTTAGTAGGAGTAAAAGTATCCTGCAGACAAACGGCGAGTGGTTTTTTTTTTCCTCCACCTTCATCCTCTCTGTCTTTCTGGGACCAACTTAAAGCTGCAGAACTTAATGTCCAGCATAAGCAAGAGGACGACTGGGGATATAAACAGGTCATATGGCCAACCCAGGACACTTGGTCTTCAGTCATCTAGTCGATATGGACTCCTTATTAAATTGTTTTATGAAAGAAAAGTGTGGAGCAAATAAATGCAATACAATGAAATCTATTATCCTAGAGATGTAGTGTGTGTGTGTATTTCCCCTCTTCCCTTGTAGTGCAATGTGGAAGTAGGCCTGGAAACCGCAGTTGTGGGACACAACAAAAAACCCCAACAACTTGGGGTAATAGAAACTGGTTCTCCTCTGTCAAAGGAACAAAAGCAGGGAAAAGTCTGCTAAAGCAAACATCTTGGATTGTGGCAGCAGAACTTGAAAGACTGGACCTGCCTAATGACAGTCTGCAAGTCCTTGCTGAATGAATTTGTACAAAGCCCTAATGAAGACAAGCAGTCTATTTAGGCATGCTGAAGGCTCCCATTCAGCCAGCAGCTGGCATGAATGTTGTCAGTCAGAAGACACAAACAGATGACAAATAACTGAATATGTGGAAAAAATGAGATGACAATGAGCTGATTTCTCATTAACACTTCTTTTCTTCTTCTTTATATATTATAAACACATTATTCAGGGTTGGTTGTAATGGGCTCCTAAATGTCAATAAGTCACGCTGAAGCAGTGTGCAGATGGGAGGCTGCTGCTGGATGGGAGGACAGTCCCCCTCCACTGGAGCTGGGCACTTCACAACTCTTTCTTCTCCCAAAATAAATTCTGTGGAGTACAAGAAAAGAAGGTCCTATGTAAGCAGGATTGCTGTGAAGCACAAACAGGGTTTTTTTTGCTCTGATTACAAAAAAAGCACCATTTTAATGAAAATTAGGGGAAGGTTTACTATCTAGAGAAGACCTGGCAGAATACTTTAAAGTGCATTATGAAAGTAGAACAGAAGTATTGTTTCTTCAGTCCTCACAATTTTCTGCATGTTCTTTCTCCTAGAATATTCTTAGAATAATGGAAACTATTAAATGACCAAGAATTAAAAGCAATTAAAAATGCTGAGGAATTGCTTTGAGAGGCCTTCTGCTGTATACCAGCAGTATGAATGGTGCTGGGCTGCAGTGCATTGGATTCAGCCTGACATCCAGTGAGACAAACAGGACTATTGGGCAAAATCGTTAATTAGACCTTCTAATGGGAATCCTGTATAAATAGAATGTTTGCAGTGAAGCTACGATGTCTTCAAATGCCTGAAAACTAGCTGAGATTTGATGTTTTGTTCCAGCATCTTGCCTTCCTTCTTCCCCTTGGCCCCCATAACTGTCAGGCTTGCCTTGAGCAGTTTAGAGGGCACAAGGCAGATAAGTCCCACACTGATGTGTTGAGCTGCTTGTGGGTTTTCTAACTTCTTTTATAAAGGCAAGAGATTTTATTGGGCTTCACTTGCCTAGGATATCCATCTCTGATGTTTGATGTCATTGAAAGTTTCTAAAGTTCATTGCTTCCTAAATTCAAGCAATCAGTCCAGCTGAATATGGTGTTTTTTCAATATTTACAGATCAATTGTTTATTTTGTATGTGGGGCTTCTTTTTCTTTCATTGTTTTGCTCCTCCTCTGTCCCCCAAATCACTGGACAACTGCTCTCAAAATGTTTTTCGTGTTATATTGTAGGTTGTCCAGTTTAACAGGACTGAAAGATGTGGGTGTGTATTTCTGTTCATATGCATAAAAATGTTGCTTATGCTTTCCTGTGGAGAGGATTGCAGTGGTCAGCTGATAGATCCAGTCCTTCCATATGCTTCAAATTCAACACAACTGATTCAAATTATTAGTTATCCAGGATTTAGAATACTATTTTCTCTCTCTTTCTCTGTAGTCATCAGTAGTCTGAAGTACCTACAGGCATTTGAAAATCCCACTTGGCCCTTATTTACTCTTCTGAAATCATGCTGAAACTATAGCTCTTAGCCATTTTACATCTATGAAGGATGATGACGATGCTTTATTTAATGAAGTAATTTTTCACACTGGGGGTATGAAATTGCCAGCATGAAGTTAAAAACCAGCAAACCAACCAAAAATCAATTTACTGGGTGTCATTTTAGTGCACTCATCTCTGTCTCTCCCCATGTGGTGGGAGGCACCTGCCTTGGCTGCACAGTCATGCTGTGGAGGTGTTTATATTTTTCTGACTCTGAGAAGTTCAAACTTTACAGTGCAACTAGAGATGATGTAACTTCTGACTGCTGCCAAAAGGCTCCTTTTGTATGTCTCCTTCCCCCTCTCCATGTAGGTTTTCTGAGTACTGAGCCAGCTGTGCTCTGGCTGGGGCTCGGGGGTTCAGGCTCCAAAAGGGTGCTTTTCTTCTGCCCCCCCTCTGCACTTATTGCTGCTTATAATATTCCCACATGCCTGCACAGAGCCTATCAACAGGAGAGAGGAACTCGGGCGCACTTATTTGCAGTACCTCATCAGCAGGTTCCTCTGCCAGGCTCAGCTTCCATTTGGATAGGTGCTGGTGTGGCCAGACGTGGTAGCTGAAACTTCCCTTTCTCCTTCTCAAGTTGAATTTTGATGTATTGTGGTCTTATGAATACACTGAATGATATATAAAGCAAAAATAAGAATAAACAGAAGAAACCACTCAACCCCCCCAAAATCCTTAGACACTTGTTTCCTCCAAAAAAAGCCAGTGTCCCTGAGAGATGCTAACTGGCGCTCTATTATGTGCTGCATTATGTGGGGATTTAGATCTCTGCATATTTTAGCAGTGTCTGTATCCATGAATGCACTTTGAATCTGCACCTTTTTCCTCTGTGTCAAAATACATGGTGACAGCTCGTGAAAATAACATCTGCCAACAAGAAGTACACCAGGCAGTGAAACAAGAGCTACACTGCAGGCACTGACCTGGGCCGGGTTCAGCCTTTTGCAGGATGGCATATTTTTTTTGTACACTGAATGCATAACGTGTTTTTGTAATAAATAATTGCTGTTGCAGTGTTACCTTTTAAAAGATATTTTTGGGGTTGGTTCTGTGTAATTTGTAAAAAAGCAGATGCAGGCTTTCACTTTTAACTTCACTGATGTTAAAACTCCTCCCTTTGCCTTCATGGCTTTTTATTCATCATAAAAACAGTTTAATTATTGTTCAATAGTTTTGTACCTTGCAATCCAAGACATATTTGGACTGTAAAAAATAAGCTTGAAGTAATATCCCATCTTCAGGTGACTTGTACTCCATCCTGCAAAGACTGTAGTTAATTTTATTTCTATCTAAGTGATGTTTCTCATTGATTTTAGTGTTACACTCTGAGTAGTAATTACATGGTTAAATTAATATACTGAAATTATATTAATCAATAAAATAAGCAAATAACCAAAGAGGGATTAAGGTAGAGGAGGATGCATATAGGGTTAAATCCCTGCCTAGGGTGAGCGCTCTTTGCTTCTTGTTTCTGCCACTAACTCCCTGTGTGCCTGCCTTTTAAGCTAAAGAAATATTACATGGATTTTATTTTTTTGTTGGTTAGGTTTTTATGATTTATCTGATTGCAAGTTCTTCAGCTACAGTACCTTACTGTTGATGTGTATGCCAGAGAGTGCATCCTGGGGTTCTAATTTGGTTGCATACTCAAAATAGTACTGTAATAGTGTTTAATGTTGATCAGGATGGGATAAGTTTAGCACTACAGAAGACAGATAAATTTTGGGAATGCTGTTGCTTTCATGTTATGGGTGATGCTGATGGCATTCCATCATTCTGGCTATCCATAGCTACTTTTTTTTTTTCTCATTTTGTTTAGAGGCATATTTTTTTCAAAATTTTTTTCCCAAAGGAAAAATGGTTGTGCAGTCCTGGAGAATTGCACTAAGGGGAAATTAGCTGAAGCTCGTCTCATCTGAAACATGCCTACAGCATCATTAATTCTGTGGGTTGTGCCAGTGTGTGGTTGAGACTATCAGGAATTTCCCAAGTCAGACTTGTAATTTGCAAGCAGTTTGAGTGATGATCCTGTAGATTTAAATATCTCCAGGGTACAAGCACTGGAATAGTGTAAAATTGTTATGAGTGTGAGGATGAAAACCATGCATGAAACAAAGAAAAATTCTGTTAAGTGGCTGATTTTGGTTGCAAAAGAATAGACAAACAGGCGTATAAGCATTTTGTTGGAAATAAAACAGAAGCAGTAAACTTGAAGTTTTAAGGTATAAACTCACCATAGCCTGTCAACAGGAAGAGTGCCATGAGGAATTAAAAAAAATAAATTTTCTGTTGCAAGAACTCTGTCTGTCTGTGTGCAGCACATGTGATGTGATAAAGGATTTTCTTTTCTCTGTGTGGTCCCATTTGATTACAATGCTAGGAGAGCCTGGCTGCATTCCATATATAATTAATTGCAGCTTTGGTTTTAGATTGCAGCGGGGCCAGGCTGCCTCTGCCCCTTGCACTTGTTCACATCTTTAGGTATCTTTCCACCGTGCCAGCTGGTGAATGAATGGAGCCTTTCACAGCAACCCTAATGGGCATGAATGGCTGAGTCATTGTCCTTGCTGGCTCTCTAGTTAATCTAGTGACAAACAAAGTTGGAGCTGCTGCAGTTGACATTCTCTTTATTGCCTGCAGTTTTCAGCGTAAACACTGTGTGTAAAGGGATTTCATCTTTTTGCCAACTTGTTCCTTGCTGGTTTTGGAAGGAATGTATTCTTTATGAAGAGGAGGCTGTAAAAACTAGTACGTGTTAGGTTCATTTGTTTACTCCTAGTTTCCAGCAAAGCAGGAACCTGGATGCCTCAGGTTGTGTGTTTAGGTTCCAAGTTTTACAATTTTTTAAAATTCCTTTTAAGGTTCAATTCTTTGTGCATTATATTGCTGAAGCTATTGCTTCAGTTCTTGCCTGGTTGTAGGGATGTTTCTGACCTGTTATTTATTTTTGCAGTATCCAAGCTTAAACTAATTTTTAAAAGTAGGTTTATTTTCTTACAGGTAATGATAAAGATGTGGAAAAGGATTAATTTTTAATACCCTTTTAATTGATGCAAAAAGCAGAAAATATAATCTGACTAGGAAATTCTATATCAATAGAAAAAATCCTTTCTATGAGTATTTTCAGTTAATTTGAAAAAACCCCTTTTTTCTGATATATTTATGATACTCTTTTTGTGAAATATTAAAATTTAAACTAACTTTATATAGCATGTAGTAAAAAGACTTGTCAGAAATGCAAATAAGTTGCATGTATTATTTGAAAACCATGCATGTTTTCATAAATGCTTTTACTTGATTGTGATATCTAAAAAATTGGGGCCTTTTTTTAAGTCAAGAAGGAAAGGGTATGCATGCCAACTTCTCTACTATTTCTCTATTCTCTACTTCTATCAAAATCAAAGAAGGGAAAGTGAGTCTGCATCCAGCAAAACTGTTAACTGAGGGTCTTGTCATTTTTGGAGCCAGGAAACAAAAGTGCCGTTCTGGCAGTTGCTTTTCTTCTATAAAGAATTGTGTGTGGTACAAAACCAACCAAGCAAAAGAAGCCCCAAATAAACAAAGCAAACAACTCAATGACCTTTTCCTAGCTGCCCTACAGGAGAAAAGTGTTTTGCAATTAGAAATGCTGTCCTTCCATGTAACCCGGGTGTGATGCAGAAGTGCAGGGAGTGGCCTTGGCACTGTGCCTGGGCTCATTAGTACCACCCCCAGTATTGCTGGGGGGACATTTTGTGCTGTGCTTTCCATTAGCCTAGAGAAGCCTGGAGGGAGGGAAGTATCCTGAGTAGCAGCACAGGGGTGTCTGGGCTGCAGTATGTGCTGCAGAGCCTCTTGGACAGAGGAGCCACGCTCTGTGCTTTAGGAGCTTAACTTCAATTGTAGTTCTTGTACACTTGCTTCCTTGTTTAACAATGCACTTCCAACTTTCTGGAATCTCAACTGGGCCTCTACCTATCTCTGCAGCTATAAATGAGCAATATGTGCATGTCACAGTCCTTAGCAGGCCCAATCATGATTCACACAAGTGTTTTGCAAGTTGAAGTGTTTGTCTGGAGCAGGTGCTGTCAGAACTGCACTGTAGAGGAACCAGGAACAAAACTCTCATTAACGCCAAAGGAGAAGTTTACCTAATTCCCTGCTAACCATGCTGAAAATCTTCCCCAAGAGACACAGTTTAATAGTCATAACTTTATTTCATTTGCATTAGCTTTCTTTGCCTAATTAATAATATATATAAAAAGGCAGAAGGCACAGAGAAAAGGGCTGTTAAATTCTTCAGTATTTGGGGCTTTCTATAATGTTTCATAAGTGCAGTAAGAGCAGGAAGAAAATAGCCCATGCTGACTTATCTAAACACTGATTTGAACATTAATCTCCCCTACAATGTATGTATTTGAAATGTGGTGTTCCAGAGTAACATGGGGGGTGGGGTACACGGGGGCATGGAGAAGGATTCATTCCTTTCTTCATTCTGTAGGGGAGTTTCCCTAAGAGTTGCACATGTGATGTAGCCTGTCCTTTAGTCTTGCTGTGCACCACTGATATTAGGCTGTCTGTTCCAGCATTTTCTGTGACTAAGGGTCACAGTCTAAATATTGTTTGATTGTATTGGGAAAGTACAATTTGAAACCCAACTAAAAGAAAAATCCAAAGATGAATTATACTCATTGAGATTGCTAAAATCTCAGTATAGGAAAGAATTTTTTTTTTTTTAGTTCTGACGTTTCTGCAATAAATAGCTACTTTAGTAGGCATTACGTTCTGTAAAGGAGTTTCCTGCAGAGGGTTCACTGCAGATTTGTTAGCATTAAGGAATACCTTGGAAGGATTAGGATAAGGCTCTTAGCAGACTAAATCGCTAGAGGACATTCTTGACAACATGTGACTGGCTTCTGACTTTTGACCTTCCCCTTTATAGTGTTGGCATCAGGAAAATCATCACAAGGCTCCAAAGAATGTAAAAAATTTAAAATATTCCCTCCAATTAAGATTTTGTTAGCATGGAAATGAAATATGATACATGTAGAAGTCCTTACTAGCAGTGATACTTCATGATGACATAAAAATAGTGCTTTTCAAACCTTATATCTTGATCCAAACAATAACCCGAACTTAATTGAAAGATTATTAATAAAAAAATATTACAATGAAGGCAGACAGGAACAGAGTTCTGAATCTGACTATTTCCAGTCCTCTTCTGATTTCCCTATCTTACCCACCACCCTTTGATTCACACTAAGAAGGGGATCTAAACGATGGTTGCCTTGCACTCGTGTTGCAAGACATCCCTTTTCCTTCACTGTCAGCACTGATGCATCTCCACTAGTGCAAGCACAGTCCACTCTGAGGCACTTTATTGTCACCTTTGTGGAGATGAGCCAAAATGTTTGCATGAGACTTAGAAGTATAGTCTAGCAGGCACATGTTTCCCTCAGAGCTGTTCCTGAGGTTGCAGCAGCTGGCATCTTTTCAGGAGAAAAAAAAAATACCGGTCACACCCCAACTACCCTTAGACATAGACCTTCAGAAGCAAATAAGAGCAATTCTGCATTTACTATTTCTATACTGTTTTAAACAGAACTAGTAAATTTTTGCGGGACTTTGATCATCTTCTTTTTCCTTTTTCCCCCACTGAAAACAATGACGATTATTCTGCCTAAAGAGAAGATTTTTGTTAAATCCTCTTGCAAATGGTCCCTGATCTCTGTTTATATTTCCAAATCTTTCTTCCTTCCCAGCAGAGTGCATTTGAGGGAGGAGAAGAATCACTATGGCAGCAGGCTGCTTCCCAGACGTGTCAGAGAAACCTGCCAAGTTTCCTGGGTTCATTGTGAGTGGAGCTGAGATTCACTTTTGTGCTTGTCACGTAACCAGTTGAAAATAGCAGTATTTGAATGGGGATTTCACACTCCCTTATTCTGTCCCTGGCAGGGCCACTTCTGTGTCCTCATCCATGTCAGTCTCATGCTTGTTCCTGGGAGGATGGAAAGGAACCAGTGGGGCAAAAGCCTCCTTAATTTGCTTCTGAAGACAAAAGTCTCATCAGCCTCTTGTACTGGAGCACTGGTACAAATCGAAACAGCAGCCCCCTGAGACGGTTCAAGTGGGGTTTTCTGGAACTGTGTCTCATTAGTTTTCTCATTGGAAAGTCAGAAGGGCTCAGGGATATTGGGCTCAGCAGATCAGTCCTGTGGACACTGCCAGACCTGGCTGTTTTTTGAAATTGTGTCAATGGTCAGCACCCCCAGCAGAGCAGCTATTGCTGTTCAGCCAGCCAGTCCTTCTGGGAGCAGAGGAGCTCTCAGATGTTCCTCTGGGAGGTTGCGTTATTGGCATCAGGAAAACACTTCCACAGCTTAGGCATGAAGTGCTTACTTCTGCCAGATAATCTGTCAGGTTTATTTCCAAACTCTGTTTTAGGGTCATTCATTCAAAGTATTCACAAGTTTTCATCTCCATAATGTGGACAAGTCCTTAGCCACCAGCTGTGCCAGCTGTTTCTTGTAGTGATGACACCAAGTCAAGAGAATGAAGTAGCACCATTTCCATAAGTGTGTGCGTGCTTTGTTTTTGGGATGTCCACTGGAGAATGTAGGTGTTGCTCCATGCCTGTACACTAGGTTTTGGTGTGTGCCTTTGTTTTAATTACTCGATGTAGATTAGGCTAGTCTGATACCCTGTGAAATGGCTGAGTTTTGAGCCAAAGCTGCCTCCATTATATGCTTTAGAATTATTCTCCAGAGGTATCCATTTATTTCTACTGACTGTATGGGAAACATGAATTCCTAGCACAAGTTCATTGAGTTGCCCTCTTGGTCTATATACCTTTGTAGTGCTGAAGTAAGTAATCTGAATTCACCCCATAGCCTTTGAAGTGCCTAATTTAGAGGCTTTTGTTGCATTGCTCATTTGTTGCTTGCCATTTTTCTCCCTTTTGCTGCGATAGCAACAAAGAAACCCTTATTTCAGTCCAATTCCATCAGTCGTGTATAGAAATAGAACAAATACTTGGGAAATCAGAACAGATCCCAAAAGGACCTTGTGGCAATTTCTGTTCCAGCGTCAAAAGGTACCATTTACATAACGCAGTATCTCCACTGAACGGAATAAACTGTAATTTATTGCAAGACCTTTTGTCTTTTATATCTAACATTTAAATAATAGATGCAGAAAATTAAAATAAAAATATTCAAAAGAATGATGCTTAGTTAATGAAACTGTGAAATTGAAGTCTATTTCTGATGCACAGCATCAAAAGTTTTCACTCTTGTTTTAGCAAGCAGTAAGAGGCAGGTTCATATTAAGCAATCTAACCCACTCTAACTTTATATTGTCACAATTCCAGCTGCTTCCCCTGCTCAGCTTTGAGTTACGTATTACTGGGCTCTCCCTGGTTTCCTTTCCTCCTTCACTATAAGACTGTAGACAGCTCCGGAAGGGTCACTGTCTGCTAAGACAAGCATGGACAGGAAACATAAATATCTGTTCATACTTTTCTTGCCTTAGACTCACACTCCTGCCTAGTAAGAACCTCTCTAGGATTTCTAGTTATTATAAGAAAACAGTGCTTTTTGTCCATTAAAAAGTGCTTTCCATATTGTTTTTATTTATTTTTTTTACCATGATTGCATAATTCTCTGGAAGTGTTGAGGGGTCTCCTTTTGTTCTAACAAAAGACTTTAGCCTCACTACAAAAGCTTCCCTGTCTAGGATTTTTACAGCCTGTGAACTCCTGTAGATTTCTTTCTGTATCCATGTTTTCTAAGGAGTTATTCTGCTTTTATTAGATGTGGGGTTGTTGGGGCTTTCCTCATAAAGCCTTTCAGCCAGCTACCTGCATTAGCTTCCACCCCGACTCCCTCATTCTCAATTCCTTCCTAATCCTTCCTCACTGGGAGAGTGTTTTCTTTATAAGCAAGGAGCAGCCCAGAAATGAACCCTGCAGCTTTTCTGCACTACAACTGTCACATGTACCTCCCTGAACAGCCAGATTAAAGGAAGCCAGTTTCCAAAATGTTAAATGTTAGCAAAGATCACCCAGCACATGCTTGATGTGCCATCTGTTACAAACAGGAATGAGGCTTCAGTGGAGGAAGAAAGAGAATAAATCCTCTTTCTTACTCTGTGCTCTGCATATCTTGCCATAACATGATTTTTCAAACTACTTCAGGTTTCCTTTGCAGATTTGATTTTCAGCCTTTACCTAGCACATGCAAACCGACTTTGCAGCTGCTTCTGTACCACATCTCAGGCACTGGTCATGTCTACTGCCCTTCTAGCTGGAAGTGTGGTACTAGGAAGTCCCAGATGATGTTAGAATAGATAAAGTTAAGACTCTTGTAGGAAGAAACTAAAGTCTCTTTTACCTTCCCAAGGCTCATTGTAGACTGGACTTCAGGTATATCTTTGCAATTCTGAACTGGTCCTCTTGTTATTTCCTTCTGGTCTTACTGTTCTTAGTCAGATGATGGAGGACAGACCCATTAGTGCCACCACTAATTCTGTTTACGATGTCTTATATGCCCCAATTGCAATAAATCTCAGATTACATTGTTCTTTGGCATCAGAGCATACTGTGTTGATGCTATGAAGAAGACCAAAAAACCTCGCAATGAATCTGTTTTTCACAAAGTGATTCTTCTTTGGCCCTTGTAGTTGCTGTCAGTTGGCAGCTGTGGCCTGACTTCCTATTTTCAGCTCCCCCCCCCCTTTTTTTTTTTATTAAATATGTTCTTAACAAAAGAGAACATGGAAAGCAGAAGTTTATATTCTGGGTGCTGTTTTATGTTTCCTAGGACTAGTGATTTTGTTTTTTACCTGCCCATCCTACACGTATTGAGATGAGTATTTTCAGCAGGTTCCCCCTTTCTTTTACGGATTATTTTATGTTCTTCTAAGATAAACATATTTCTAGAGAGTGAGCATTTAATAAGAAATGCCCTTTCAGTGAAGGACTATTCTATCTTTTTGTGCCCCCCTGCTCTCTAAGGCTAAGGAGTGGTGCCTAAAAGAGGAGGGTTCAGTAAAATAGAAAGTGTGCAACAGTGTGTAACTGCGTCACATATTTTTGACAAATCTGAGGACAAACACTTAAAAACACATAAAGGTTGACAGATCTTTGCATGGCCTCACAGAATTCAATAGTACATGACCCCTTTGCACAGAGAAACTGCTCTTTACATCAGCAGTAACTCAGGAACTTCTGCTTAGGGTTTTGAGAGAGGCTAGACAAATTTTTTCAAAGTCGTTAATCTGAAACCCAGTTTTTTGTTTGGGGGTGTGTATTATTTTTTGCCTTTTCTTTTGTTGTTTTGGTTTGGTTTTCTTTTTCTGTTCAGGTTAGCTAGTTAGGATGTATGCCAGAAAACAAGAGGCTTCTGGAGCATGGTAGCAGTGTTTATGACTGTTGTTTATGACCCTGAGAGTAGCCAGCTTTCAGACTACTTCTACAGTCAGGAACACCATGTATGCGACTGGAATATAAGTAGTTGTGAATAGAATACAACTACTTGTTTTTTTCCATTTTTATATAAAAAGAGATCTATAGCTCTTCACAGTGAAGCTGCCTTTTCTTGGATGCAGGATTTTACTTTGCTGCAGTTTGAGGGACCTTCAGACATCATTATCCTAGTTATAGCAGGCATGTCACAGTGGACATGTGAGGTGTAGAAGAACCTGGGTTGTGCTCTGTACTGCACCTCACTGTCAGCACAAGGGAAATTACAATGCCTTCCTATCTGGTTATGGTAAGACTTGCATGTCATTAGGAGTTTTGCCAGGGGAAATCCGTATGTCTGACACTTTCAGGAGATCAGAGCTATGTTAGGAACTCTTCATTTGCACAAAATCTGTTGAATCTTATTGATGCAGACACAGGGAGAAAAGATTTTGGTAACATAACCGAGTGTACTTCTGAAGGTTAGAAATGTGCAGCGCAGCAGTTGAATGCACCTGCAGAATTCCTGGAGTCTGCAACGCTTCAGAGGCTTCTGTAAGAAATAAATTACAGACCAGCTCCAAATAAGTGTGATCTGGCGGATTTTTTTCCTGTGTTTAGAATGGAGTCAAAGCAGACTGCAAAAGTGAAGAATTTTTCATACTTCTTCTGAATGCACAGCTCTCTTTTTTCTTTCTCGTATGTAACAGAAACTGACAGATTAATTTGTGTTTAAGTGGTTGATTGTTTTTTAATGTTTTTTTAGATGTGGATTGTTTATCCTGGAAGGGATTACTGCAGAGATGGAGAATAAGTCCCATAGGATAAGAATTCTGCAAGGGAAAAAGATATTTCATCAGGACACTACAATATTAGATTGAATTCATTGCTCATTTACATTGCAGGCAAAAGACTGTAGAATGTGAGAGGTGCTGGGTCAGCAAGGGGAGAAAAGAATGATGGGAAGGAAGACTATCAGTTTGGTTCTTTTCTGTTTGATTGCTGCTCCCAAGTGGATTAGAAGAGTCCTTCTAGAGGAAGAGAAGGTAGGCAGGAGGGAATTTTCAAGTAGAGATATCCCCACTCTTGTTTATAAACAAGATTAATAATAAAGCAATTTTGATCTGGCTGAACAAACACTTTGGCCTTTGCCCCTACTTATCTCCTAAGATTCTCTTCCTAGAATCAAATAATTCACTTCAAAATGTAGAATAAAACTTATTTCATAATTTCCTTGAAACATCAAAATATTACAGGGAAGGACTGGTGAAAATAAATTGCATTTGCATCTCTCATAGTGACCAGAAATGGCAGCCAGAGTACTTTCACTGTTTCAATATTTAAAGATTACCAAAGTTTTGTCTCTGGTACTGCATGTTTATGTCCCTGGTGTTGATGTGGCTGGTTGTGTGATAATAAATATAATGAAAATCCTGAAGGTGTCAGGTTTTTACACAACACTTGAAACTGGCATAGGGAGCAATTGTTGTTGTGTTAATATTTGGTTTTGATAAAAATGACAACCATATCTAGACAGATGTGTTGAGGGAGCCACAAAATGGCAGGGTCTGATAAAACACTTCTGACAGGGAGTGTTTTCTGAGTGCCCAAGGTGAATGTGCATGGTGTTGCTACTTTTAGTTGAGCAGCACAACTCCAGTCCCTCCTAGAGCCAGAAAATCTAGTCTATAAGGAGGAAAAAACACTCAGCTATTGCTAAGTCAAATAGTTCAATTTTAGCTGTTATATCGTGACTTCTTAAGGTTTATGTCTCTCAGTGAATTTTCTGATCACAGAGGTTTGACTTTGAGGGAATCTTTTTCTGGTTTTGAGGTGTTTGTCTTCATCCTATAAGGAATTCTGGATTATAATGTGCTTTACTTTTCTGATTTCTGAAATGTGTTGAACTTTTTGTCTTCTGGTACATTTGGTTGAAACTGGTCAACATGTCCTGAAATGTGAACACACATGAAAAATTAGACAGCTTGGAAAGATGTAAATGTTCCAGGCCAGTAACAAGAATAGGAACATTTGCATTACATTTCATTTTGCCAGGCTTGAAAAAAAGCCATTGTCAAGATTGGCTGGTAGCTTTAACCCTCATTGAAACAGCTGAGCCTCTGCGTCTGAACCAATTACTATGGTTTTAGTGGGATTGGACAAAAAGGCAGATCAATTCAAACTGCTTTATTGGCATGACTAGTGTCGCAAGTTTTGCCAAAAGGCATGGTGCCACAAGGGATTTGAGAGATTCAATGTGTCAAAATGATTTTGGTCTTAAAAAAAGGGCTATTTGAAACTTGATTCTGCAATGATTAGAATTGGAAAAGTTTTAGATCCCTGCTTCTGATCTTAGTGGTTTGGAGAAATGGTCTTAGTAAAGATTAAAAAGCAATAAATACAATAAACAAAACAGTAATGCTCTTTCCAGTGTCTAGAGAGAGTCTAGAAAACAATTGGATTGAGGACACAAGGCACAAATCCTCTAACTGGGTCTTTTCTAAAACTGAAAGAAAGGCCAAATCCGTGCAAATACTCTGTTAATTTGCAAGTAATTGCTGTAATAGTTACATGCTCAGTTAGCTGTGATATTTAGGCACTATTTAGAATGACAGTACAAAGAGTTAAATCCAATCTTTCAATCCAATATTAAGGTAACATCAAACAATGCCCCAGAATACGTATGTCGGTTGTAACCAGGCTGGTTTGTACTTCTGGGAGTCTAGTGGTGTGTAGTGGAAAATGTTAAGCTGATAAAGAGTAAAGAGCTGCACTATTTTCGGCTCTCTTATCCAGTTAGCTGACTAAAACTGTTTTGTAGCTAGAACAGAGCATCTGGGCTGGTACACATAGCATTCATCAGAGATTCTAAATCTGTGAAAAAGAGCAGGGAAACAACAAGCTTGGAATAGATTCTGTCAAACCCACAACATCTGAACAATTTGTAGTTAGAAAACCCTGCTGCTGCTCAGAAATCACAAGTTTCTGCCAGTCCTTTGAGATTTTTTTTTTTTTTTACTCTATGAGCATGTGCTGTTTTTCTGAAGTTCCTATGTGTCTTCTAAAAAAAAGTGGAAGATGGAACATACTGTACTGAGCAGCAAGGAAATGAAGCCAGCATTCAAAGAAGAAAAACAATTCAGACTGGGATGCTTTTGCTATCTCCCAGTTTACCATAGTTTGTACGTAAAAAGGATGATAATTTAGGTTGCTTTCTTTGTTCCCTTTGAAGTTTTAATGCTAATACCAGGTGACTGTCTAGTGCCCTTTTGGTCCCATCTAAAACTACCAAAAAGGTCATGGAGTTTATAAAGGATTGCCAGCCTGGGGGATGTCACTTTCTAACTGTAGTACTAATGTAGGCCTTAATCTTGCCTGTGGTTTTTAACCTGAGCTTTATTACAGTCCCTGTAAGAGGCTCAGTAGTGTGATAGCATTGGTTTCCAGATTCTCAGTGAAGCAAAAATCCAGAAATTTATACTTCAATATCTTTTTCCTGCAAAGAGCCCTCATGAAGCACTTAAATTTCTGCCTTTGGTCCTAACAGAAGATTTTTAACTGTGTTGATGTTTACTAGATTGAACTGAGGTATCCTGGAACTCACTCTGCATTTATCAAGTTAAAACAGACCTAATTTTAACTAAAAATACTTCATTTATTAACCCCACCCCTTTTCAACATCTAAATATGAATTGCTCAGTTACATTCATAAGGAAAGTGTAAAGAAAGTTATATGAATTTTTGCTTTGGAGTGACTGGTAATTTTTGGGTCCTTTCTGATATGGGTTTTATTTTCAGATTCCAAATACTTTTGCAACTGAACTTGGATATGGCACTCTTGAGGCAGTATAACTTAGATTTTCAGAGAAAGGGAAAAGGATTTTCAGAGACAAAGAGTGGAAGGTGTTGAAATAAAAGGGTGCTATAAGTGATAATACAGTAGGCTAATGACACTGTGGCATTTCTGCTTGTGGTCTTGAAAGAAGCAGGACTGTAGCGAGGGGAAACATGGTGCTGGATAGAAATTCACTTTTGAGGGATCTTTTAAACTTACCTTCTTTATAGATTTTCACTGCAGACATTTGTTCTGACTTTTGCTTTCTGAGCACTCCAGTGTACCAAACTTATGGATAAACCCTTGATTTAAGAAAATGTTATTGTTCCACTCTTCAACCTCTTCCCACTGCCTGATTGCAGGGGTGAGATGGGGAGGGGCTGCAGAGCTTCAGTTTTGCATGACCCTAGGTCATGGGCAGCCTTGGTGGCCTTGACCAGACAGTAACTATCAGTTGGTTGAGCATCTCCACTGCTGAGCTGTGGCTATGAATCATGGTTTAACCCCAGCCAGCCACCAAACCCCACATGGCCACTCCCTCACTCCTCCAAAAACAGAATAGGGGAGAGAGTTGGAAGGGTAAAAGATGGAGAAATCACAGGTTGAGATAAAGATAATTTAATAGGGAAATCAAAAACCACACACATAAGCAAAGCTAAACAAGGAATTAATTCACTACTTCCTGTGGACAGGCAGGTGTTCCGTCATCTCCAGGAGGGAAGGGCCCCATCACATGCTGTGGTTGCTTGGGAAGACAAACACCATCACTTCAAGCATCCCCCCTTGCTCCTTCTTCCCCTCACTTTATATGCTGAGCATGATGTCATATGGTGTGGGATATCCCTTTGGTCAGTTTGGGCCAGCTCTCCTGGCTCTATGTCCTCCCAACCTCTCATGTGCACCCAGTCCCCTTGCCAGGGTGGCAGCTGGAAAAACAGTAACAAAACCATATCTATATTACTAATCCTGTGTTCAGTACAAATTCAAAACCTAGTCCCACACCAACCACTGCAAAGGAAACCAACTCTGTCCCAGCCCAACCAGCACAATGGAGGATGACCCAGCTCCCCAAAGCAGCCTGGGGTCTAGGAGGTTCTTCGTGTTTCTCCAGGAAGCCTTTGCAGCTGAGAACTGCTCCTCTGGAGGTTTGCCACGTCTGCTTGCTTACCTCTCTATGGTCAGAGCTGATCTCTGAGTGGTTCCTCATGCATGTGTAAATATAGACATGTTGAGTTTTCCCCACTCAACAGTTGTGCATGTGCTGTGTAGATTAGGCAGCAAAATGCTGGTGAAGAGTACCTGCTTTATTCCAAATATACACTGTGTGAGTTCACAGGCTGACCTTCACTTATAAGAACACCACCAAGAGTGACATCAGGCTGTGGAAGGTTGTCTTCCGCTGTATGGAAAAGGGTGGAAAAAGTCTGTTACTGCAGACGCCAATCCTACCATGGATGGTATGACAGTGGTAGTAAATGTTTTCCTTGAACATGGCAGGGGTGGTTCTACCTCAGCCTAATGAACTGGCTGTATCAGGGAGTATCTCTGAGTTTGCCGTTTGTTCCTGCATCAGTTCACTTCTGATACTTTCCGTGGTGTGGGCTGGTACCAAGTGACCCATCCAGGCTGTTTCCCCTCCAATTCCAACACCAAGGTTGTTGTCAGATGGGTGCCCTGCTGCACTTGCGCTCTTAGCAGCAGTGGCAGGACAACACTTTGGGACAGTGTCTGGTGTGTGAGAATATGAGCTGTGAGGCTGTAAGTATGAGTGCTTCCCTGAATGTCCCAGCAGCATCCCTGCATGGCATGGTAGCCCTGAACTGTCAGTGAGTGCAGGATAGCTCCTCAGCCTGGTGTGGGAGGAGAAAGGCATTGCAACAAAACTTCTGTGAGTCTCGAGAGCTCGGCCCAAACCAGGGGCTTTCCTCACTCTAGCTGTCTGCACATGTGCTCTGGGCCTGGCAAGATAATTAGTCATTTCCTGGGCAATTTTTTTCTGGTTTTAGTGCTGTGATAAGGAGTTACAGTCAGCTGTCTTTCATAACAACGTGATGGGGATTGCTAAGGAATACAAAGTTGTTTGAGCCAGGTGTAGTGGAAGATGTCCATCGGCACTGCCAGTGTGGAGGGGAGGTTGGGGTGGCCGTGGCTCTGCAGGCAAATGGAACTGGTTGGGAGGAGCAGGCTGCCCTGGGATCAAAATCAGGAGCTATGCAAAACCGAAAGAGGCTCCTTGTCTTTTTTAAAAAAAAAAAAAAAAAAAAAAAAAAAGCAATCTCTGGGGGGTTTGCTTTTAAAGCTGGCCTGAAGTGAGCCATTCTGTTTTCCCCACCCTGTTGTAGTAGCTGCTGCTAACCTCATTTAAGAGTACCTCCTATCTTTGGCCTGCTGCGGAGGGGGAGGGAGGACTGGCTCCCACTGTGTCTGATCTGGTTAGTTATTAATCCTGATTCTTGCCTGATCCCTGCTTGTTACAGAAATAGCATAGGCTTTGAGATCACTTATCAAAACTGCTTTTTATTATTTTTTTATTGCAGGACAAAATGTTCCAAGTAAAGCAACAGCAGGGGCATGGGAGAGATGGAGGATGAAGATTTAGGGGGGAGGGAAACTATTTATGGAATTGAGTTATGCATTAAAGAGCTTCTTCTTGAGGTTGAAACAGAGGCAGGTGATGCCAGCCCGTTCTTGGCTCCTTCAGCCAAGAGCCAACAGGGGATTTTGCTATTTGCCTGTGATCCTGTTTGGATTTTGTAGCTGCCTTGTTGTGAACTTCTAAAAGGCCATTCTTTACTCACCTTCTACAAACTCCCAGTGTTGTTCAGTGTTGGAGGTGGGAAGATTTTCTGCTTTCTGGAACTTTCCAGGAGCTTTTCTTAAACAGCAATCCCCAACCACAGGCTGTTGTCTGAGGTGGGATAGAAGGTTAAATTTGGGAACTGTGGTTGGATGAAAACTTCAAACTGGACTGGAAAGGCTTGGAGCATCTCTTCCATTAAGGTTTTCAGCTGAGACCATGGTATGGGTTTTATCATGATTATCAGATGCAAAACATGCTGAAGTGTTACATTCGTCTTTTCTTGTGTTGAATAGGAACTTCTTGACTAAGAATGAGACAAAGGAAAGGATGATAAGACTGAACTTTCTAATAGTTTCTTGGTGGAGAGATGTATTTAGATTTTGTTGTTTTATGCATTACTATCACATGCATTGCAGCATGCTATCCAGAATAACTCAGTGTAGGAGGAAATTAACTTGTCTTTGCCCTGTGATTCCTATTGCATTTGAAGAAAGGGGAATGAAGCTGTTTGTGGACCCAACTACTAAATTTTCTTTTTTTGCCAGTTGTGCCCTTTTGTTATGGACTGATTGCACCTGGCATCAACACAGTGTAGTAAGAGTTGTATAAAATAGAATTTTGTTAATTGGAAATATCCAAGGCTATTTTACTAAAGCAGTCTTTGCCAGTCAAACTCCATGATGTACATGACTTTGTCTAGTTTTGCTCTTGAGTAGCTGAGACCTTGGAGTCAATGTAATTCATTGTGCTCCATGTAAATGAGGCTGTGCTAAATGGCTGAGGGGTATTAACCATGCAGGTCTGAGATGAGGAGTCTGAGGGAAAATGATAGTGTCTGACTGATAATGGCTACCCACCAGGGATGTCCCTGGCCTTCATTTCTGTAAAGATATGAGCCTAAATGTATTATTACACTACTAAACAGCCAGAGGAAAAAAAATTTTTCTCCCTGTCCTTTTTTGAGTGCACTTGGGTCTTTATCCTTCAGCCAAGAGCAATTTTTGCAGCAATCTGTCTTCTTGAGCAATTAAGTCAGTGTCAAAGAGAGGGGAGGCAGAACTGTTAATTGCAGGCAAATCAGTTGGGGTAAAAATGCAGTTAGAAGAGACATTGTGGGTATTGCAAATCCAGGCACTGTTTCTTTATCCCAAGATTTTCCGTATTCTGATTCATGTATTCAGATTTGCCAAACTACCCACATGGCAAAGCCTGTAGCAAAAATGGGAATTTATCAGCAATTTATGGTGAAAGACAAGGTAAACCTCTCAGGCATCTTATGTCAAATTTCACCTGCTAATGCGCTTGTTTAAGGTTGTGCAGACTTGTGTATATCTTTTTTTTTAAAGATATGCACTTTTAAGCAGTTGAAATAAACTATTCTATGAAATGTCTGAATAAAAACAAGCTTTGAGGTAAGAATACTTCATGGCTTAAAGATAGATCAATGAATGGAATTAATCACTTGTTGACCTGAAACAAAATATGGTGCCTGAAAGGGTAAGGTCTGTTATTAGAATAGATGTTTTGTCTGTACTATTTTATGAAGAACTTGATTCAGAATGGTTCCTGTGCAGCTCCATTCAAATCAGGTTTTGTGCAGTTACAATTTCAACTCAGATCTGGAACTACACATCTCATCATCACAGCTATCTTTTAGAATTCATCTAACGCAAAATTTAAAAAAGAAAACATACCAAAACATTAAAATTCATAGAGGGAGAACTCTGAAATGCAGTGCATATAAAGAAACATCTCTTAGCATATGCAAACATTAACTTATGCAGCTGAAGCAGTGAAGCTCCTTTGTCTTAGATACTTCCCCTTCCTTTTCAGCATTCAAAAACGGTTTTTGGGTTGTTGGTGGGGTTTTTTTTGGTTTTTTTTGTGTTTTGTTTTGTTTGGTTTTTTCTGGGGGGGGGGGGGTGGGGTGGAATAGAGGATTTTTGTTATGGAGAAAATAATGAAAGAAATTTACCTGTAAAAAGACTTCTTTCTGAGCTCTTGGGATTCTAGCTCCCTCAAATACAAATACCTTATAATTGAGGATGGGATAATACAAAGTTTTTGTATTGAGTCCAGTATCTATGTGACTAGAGTTCTAGATCTGGTCTGAAGAGATACTAAAATTTTCAGAGGCTGTTCATAGCTTACTAATGTGTTTCCTCTGAGAGAAAGGGTGAATGCCATGGCATTTGCAATCTATCTCTTGCCTCCAGGCATACTGTTTAGGATTGTTAAAAAACAAACCAACAAAGAAACCTGGAAAGATAAGAGTACTTGAGAGTTGATCCGTGACTGAAGGTGAAAAACGTAAGTTTGCTGGAATGTAATTAACATCATGTTATGTGGAACAGATTCACCAAAGAGGAGTGTCAGTTCTGATCTCCAGTCCTTGCCTGATTCTTGGTACAAACTGAATGGGACACTGACAAAATATGTCCATCTCATTTTGTATGAAATGCCTGAGTATAAAGAAGAGATTTGTGAAGAAGCTGAGATACGCTAAACACAAAGAACAAAAACAATGTTTGGGAATGAAATTTATTGCTGACCAGTACCTGCCATGAACTCTGCAAGAAGAATTGTTTTTCATGGGTTTGTTTTTGGTGGGTTTTTTTGTGGTTTTTTTGGGGTTTTTTTTTGGTTCTTTTTGTTTGTTTTAAAATATACAATAGGTGACATGATATCTCTAAGTTGGGTTGTGGTGTTTGAACTCCATCTAGTCACCATGCCTTTTCTCACACTGTAGTCAGAAAAGGGCTGCAACTTGTCCAGGTACACCTGAACTAGACAAACCAGTTAAGAAATAAAGATTTTGCAACATAAAACATCTTTAGTTGCAGAAGGCTTTTTATCTGTTTCCACATGAAAGCTTCTGTAGCTGAAGCATAGCTGGAGCTTGTTGGTGTGACTTCCTTCTTGGCTAACACTGACGGCAGTCAATGCTCCTGGATGCCAGAGGTCCATTGACTCGCCAAGAAAAGTTTAAGTTAGTCCTATCCTTTTCCTTGAGCTGGCAGTAGAGTTGCTTAGATGGCTGCTGGATTGAATTTCTTGCTGATACAGATGAAGGGTAGTTAAAAGTTTGGATTGAAAGCAAAGAGGGTGGCTTGCCACTTCTCACATCAGCATTCTCTAAAAGCATCAGAACAACAGTGCCCTGAGCTGGTTTCAAGCTGACTCAGACAAGCCTACACGGGGTGTAGTTACAACTTTGCTGTTTGTGTTTGCAAACCCAAAACATTAAGGCTATCATGGCATGGCAAGAAAAAAATCCATACTTGAGAGGTATTAATGATGCTGGATTCTGGTCTGTGCTGCTTCTGCAATGAAGTTGAAAAGAAGCATTCCATTTCTCTGCTGCTATAGCAACTGAGATTTAAATGTGTCTTTTCTTGAATGCAATCTGATGCATCGTGTGCCTATAATTGACATATAGGAGACAAAGGGTGCCACAGATGACTTTGAAGAATGTGCTGTGGCAGTTTAAGAAGTTACTACCTGCAGCTGTCTCTTCTGCTCTTCTGTAGGAGTTTCTGGTGTCCACACTGGACCCGGCAAAGACAAAATGCAATCACACCAAAACTACCTCAAATCATAATCTGTCATATCATCTTAGATTCATAATGGCTCTGTCTCATGTTTGCAGGGAGATTGTGCTCCTGATGCCCAACAAGGTCTGCCCTGTTTCCATACAAAATTGTTTGGAGGGAGAGCTGGACAGGACTCTTAGTTGGCTCTGAACTGTCACACTTTACACTAAACATTTACGAACTCTGGCAGCTGAGGCATGGATTCCCATCCTCTGGGGCTGTCCCTGTAACAAGGCACAGCCATTGTGGAGGGAAATGGGGGCCGGGGGAGATGCTCTGAGGAGCTGGCCCAGCTACATCTGCCCAAGGACGGAAACTGGAGATGTGCTCTGTCAGACCATGTGGCAATATGCCTGTGGTGCAGGCACTCATTCCTGTCTGCCAGGGCTGCTTTGGGAATGTAATCCTTCTGCAGAGGTGGGGAATAGGGTAGGGTTTGCAAGAACCGTATAATTTAACTGTGGCAGCAGGGGCCAGATAGTTTGTTTGTGGCATCTCTGGCTGCAGTCTAAGAAGGCTGCAAATACCAGGGGTGTTGAGGAGGCAGTTGTTCACCAGTGCTGAACTACTTAAAACTCACCAACATGTAATACTGAGGAAGAGAAAACTACATGTCTACTCCAGGTAAGAGGTATTAAGGTACAGTCTGGTATCCTACAACCTTAATTCTGCCAAACTCCTTCAATTTGGAGTTGTTGTTTTCCTTCAAGGCTTCGGGGGAGGCCTTCTTGAATAATCCACTCAGCTGTCCTGAGTAGCATGGTTAGACTTTTAGAGTCATACCAGAGCAGCATGGGCTGCTACTAGCTGGCAAAATACTTGTAAAAAACTGGGATATGTGTTTGAGACCCTTATTAACTATTACAGAAAGGTCTTTGGTTTGCGTGCGTTGCAGTGAAAGGGTTCCTGTGGTCAAGACTAAGAAAAGCAGTGACACTGTTTTTGTACCTCTCTGTTTTAATGGTCTGGTTCTTTTGTTCAGTACTTAATTTTACATCAAAATCTGACTAAATTGATTTCATGATTAAAAGAAAAAAAAAACAAAAAGGAGGCTTGATAAAGGTCTTAGACAATATTCTCAACGAAGTGGAAACAAGGCCCAAGAGCAAGATTTGCAGTAAAAAGAAAACATTCAATCATTCATTTGTTTAGAAGTAACTAAAAAAAAGACTAGGCTGTTCTTCTGAAGAGAGACCATTTTGACAGAAAAAAACTTTTCCCAACATGCACAAATATTTAAGTTTTCTAGCATAAAATACTAACAGTGGGAGAAAAAAACCCCACTATCTCCATTTTGGGTTTTTTTTCCATAAATAAGAGAAAACGAAAGTTTGAATAATTCAAGTAATTCTATGGAAACAATTACAATGTTTCAAGTTCATTGCTGATAAGTATTGTATCTATCCTTACATGTTATACATAGGGATAAGAACTGTAAGCTCATTCTGCCTTTTTGGAACACTTATGGTCAAGGATTGCTGAACTGCCTTGCAAGGGTCAATGCATGATAGATTGCCAGGTCTGAGAGTTCTTTCAGGTATGTTTGGCACTGTGTAAGTCTTAATTTCTTTCGATCAAACTTTCCTGTACAAGGGATGATGATGACTGTGTCTTGTGTCTGGGAATGAGTAGAGGCTTCAGGGGGTTCCAGTTCCCTTGCCCTTCCCCCTCTGATTATCCAAGAGAAAAATGAACTTCCGCCTTATCTTCACTTGAAATTTAGGAAACAAAGGTCTTAGTTATTCTAGCCAATGACTGTGAAAACCATATAAAACTCACATACTCTTTTAGGAACAAAGAAATGCTAGGCAGGAACCTCCTTTCTTCTGCATGCATGTCTGATGACCATTAGCAGGATTAGACTGCTCCTCTTAGAAAAGCACTCTCCTAAGAAATATTTATGTAGGTGTTAGCTCCTCTGATTGTCCGTCGGCATGCAAGTCCCTAACTAAAGCATGAAATCATTGAAAGTTTGGGGTTGTAAGGTACCTTAAAGATCATATAGTTCCAATCCTCATTCCATGGGTAGGGACACCTTCCACTAGAGCAGATTTCAAAGACCCACCCAACCTGACATCTTTAAGTAGATTTTTAATGGGTTTTTGTTGTTGGTTTATTTTTTTTTAAGGGAAACTTGAATCTGTCAAAAAGAAGTAAACACACTCTGAGTTTACCTACTGGGCCAGGTGTGTTGGGAGTTTATACAGAGGACCTGTAGACCCTTGTGCAACTCCGGTGGGAGCCTGGTGGCTCAGCCCAGAGTTGTTCTGCACCTGGTGAGGTCATGCAGAGGCTGGGTGGGGTTATGGTCTGGTTTAAAGTTCAGGACATTTTCCATCAAAATTCTTTATGTAACTTACGCCAGTAATTCTAAAAACCTTTTAGAAATATTTGTTTGGATTAAGGCAATACCTGTGTATCTAGCTTAATTTGAAAAAATATAAATTTACTATGCTGTAAGTAATTCTCATGTTTTTCAGATGAGAATTCAGGCAGGGTTTTTTTAAATCTTTACTCTAATTCTGTTAATATGTTTTACCTGACTCCTCTAAACTAGGAAAATTCCAATATTCCTAGTTCTCTTGATTAATGCAAGTAGAATGGTACATTTTCCAAATTTCCTCTAGAAATGCTACAATTTTGCAGATAGACTATTTTTAAAGGCTCTTAAATATAAGGTGGAGATTTAAAAAAATACAGGTTATTAAGCTACATTTACTTTTTGCCTCAGGTACTTCCATACAGCTATTCCCTAAGTGCCAGAGACTACAGCTAGCTGGAGGGAAATGAGATACAGTTTAAAATCCCTTCATGAATTATTTTGTCACATCAGTGACAAGAATAACCTGATAAGTAGTGGCAGTTTGTTTGTCAAATGAACTTCAGCATGAGGCCTTCTAGATAAACACAATGAACACCTACAGACTGAATAGTCCACCATAAAGATCTTCTAATACCAACCCCCAAACTATAAGAGTCTGAGGTGCATCCCTTTAATTAAGGAACCCAGGCTAAACTTTATCCAGGCTCTTCACCTGGCATCTATCAAGTGTTTTATCATGAAGTCATCTCCTCCCCACTTTGTTAAGATACTGAAAAAAATCAATGAGCAACCTCTAATGGTAGAAGAATTATAAACCCTGTCTTTAAAATTTGCATTAATGAAGATAATCGTCTTCCTCATTGCATGGAGGGAGAGGCAAGGTCTGTGTTATAAGAAAGTACTTCACTGAATTATTATAAACTGCTTAAGGACAGGTCTCTCCTGATGTGATCATAAAATCATAGAATGGCCTGGGTTGGAAGTGACCTTAAAGATCATTAAGTTCCAACCCCCCAGCCATGAGCGAAGACACCTTCCACCAGACCAGATTGTTCAGAGCCCCATCCAAACTGGTCTTGAACACTTCCAGGGATGGGGCAGCCACAATACCTTGGTAGTAAAGAATAGGTTTTGTGGTACTTTCAGAATGAATAATAGATCTGTTTTGCTGGAACACTTTGGGATTATTTTAATGCAGCTGGGAGCAAATCAGTGCTATAATACCCAGGGACTACAATGTAGGTTACTGCCTTGTCCCCCTTCTCCCTGTCCCACAGATGACAAGAATCCATGGGGGAAAGAAAACCTGTTGGCATTTCACTGAATGGATGCACTATCATATCAGTAAGATTACTTTAGAAAGAGCAAGAAAGGCAAATTACTCCTGAAATATTTTACTCATGTTGAACAGCTGTAAAAATGATGACTCAGAGATTTGAACAGAAATGGGATTGTTGTTTCCTGAAAAACAGATCCTCCAAGGGGCTTAAGTTCTCTGAAGTCATCTGAAAGTTGTGAAATTCTTTTGTGAGCAGTTGATAGTGGATCAATGAGCATCCCCGGATGTATATTATCACCTCAGGGGTGACTTTGCCAGAGGGCTGAACTGGGAAATGCTGTAATACATGGCAGGACAGGAGCAGAGGGAGCAGCTCCATCCTTCAGCAGGGTCATGGACCCAGTGTTGTATGCAAAACTGCTGTAGGCCAGCAATATTTGAGTCTCAGCTGAGGTAAATCATATGGCAAAGCTGAAAATGGCAGTGATGTGTAGACTTTAAGCTGTTGAGTGTTTGACTCATTGATCCCTCTCCTCTCATTTGACACCTCTGGGCTGTTTGTTTCCTATAGAAATGGTGTGTGCTGGGCTTACACGGGTGGCTGCTGCCTCTGTTCCAGGCAATTTAATGCTTCACAAAAAATTTGCCTAACTTATGGAGAATACAATGGTTAATTCTTCAAAATAACATTAACTAAGAAGAGGAACTCAGTGTTCATGATAGGAGGAAATATGCCCTGTGCATCCAATGCTGAATAAATAATGCCTGATTCTTAATGCGATGCTAGTGTTAAGAAGTTTTTCCTATGAATTTTGGTAACAGTAGGAAAAATTTAAGAAGAAAAAAATGTCATCTGCTGTTGTATCTTCTAGTCTTCCACAGTCACTCAATCTAGTCCTTAGTTTGGAGCCCTCTGGACAATTTGAGCATTGATGATGTTTATTTCAAAAGTCTTTTCAGGTGCAACAGAATGATTTTGAGTAAATGTGACTCTCAGAGTAAAGGGAGTCTAGTTCTGTTCTGCTTGAAAACAGGCAAAACAATGGTGCTTTGACAAAGATTTCTCTTGGCTATGAAAGTGGGGAGATGGAAAAAATACTTGGCTAGTCTAGGTACTGCCTGCATTATGGATGTAGATATATACACGGATCTTGCATGTACTTGTGTATCAAAGTGGCTCTAAAACACTGAAGCAGAACTAATTTTAACTGAAAGAAGTAACCTTATTTCCAGTGTAATTTCTACTCTAGCAGATTACCTTTCTACCTGTCACGCAAACAGGACACCATACAAAATGGTTTTGTTGGATGAGAATGAGTGTCTCTAAATATTTTAGAAGATTATTTCCTGGAATTGTCTTGTAAGTGAGCATCTATTTAATATTTGCTAGGGTGACTACATTGCAGGTGTATGCATAAATAAAAAGACTACACTCCTTTCGATATAATGGGAGGGTGACACTGGCATTAAACCAGTTCATTTGCTGTCACTAAAAGGTTGTCCTTATTTCTTCCTCTTTTTTTCTACCTGTCCCCCCCCACACAGCCTCAAGAATCTGTCTTCTTCTGCCTGGTTCTTGCCCTGTGACTCACAAGAATGGTTGGTGCTTAAATTCATAGCCTCAACAAAATCTGTTTTATAGTTGGACTTAATTTCTTTATTATTGTTTTGACTAGACTAGTCAGTTGAAGCAGTTTATTGTAAGGATAGGTGTATTTATGTCAGTGCAGGGAACACAAAGCTGTAAGTGAATGGAAGGAAATATGGAGGAAGGACATCCATCTTTCTACAGGTTTGAGATGTTAGACTTGTTTAGTCCAGTATTGTGTAATAGCTGTATGATGCCCTAGGACAAAAATAACTGACTAATGCTTAGTTTCATCCTTAGACAGAAAAAAATGAGACAGTCATAGAAGGATAACTTATTATCTCTTGTTTCATGGGTTTAATTTCTTTTCAGTCTATATTTCAGCCTCTGTCTTATAAATAGCATCTGCTAGTTATTGCAGAAAACATTAGCAAATATATTCCATGTAAATTGAATTTGTTCTATGAGTAATCATAGTGATCAGATTAGTTTTCTGTAGAATTTTTTATTTAATAAAGCTTTGTCAATAAAACTGGTTGTGAAAATTCTGTTCAGTATAACCTCAGCATGCAAATATTTCCAAGAATCTCTACATGTGCAAGTGCTTGTACTGAAATTGTTCAAGTCCCATTCCTGAGAGCAATCCCACTGGGAAACAGAAAAAAACTGCTTCTCTTTTTATATTATTTATAAAAAATAATATTGGTGTTGAATATTCAGTGGAAAATCTTCTAGCTGAAACATGGTTGTCATTATTAAAAGGCTGGCTAAAGGAAAAAGACAGAAACAGCAGAAGAGCTGTAAATAAGTCTGAACTCTACAAGGATTCCTGGCTTGGGTAAGTCAGTGCTGCTTCAAGTGTTTGAAGGGAGCTAAACCAGTTTACATCAACTAAATGTCTTCCATTTCTGCTGGAGTCGTATCTGTTCAGCTGCAGTTCTAATAATTGTACAACTCATTAACACTTTCCAAAATTATGTATTACAGTGGTATTTGGCCAGTTTTGTAAATAGCAAATTAATGTGAGCAACTGGAAGTGTGTTCACAGAATTAATATAATATGGGGAAAAAGAAAGTACTTTCCACAAATTTGAATTTAAGCTTTGTTCAGCAATTTTAGGCAGCCTACTTTTTGCCTAACTGCACAGATTGCCTTCGCTTTCAAGATATGACTGTTTGAATGGAGTCTTTGGGGTTTCACAGTCAATTGTCACAATCTTTTCCCCCTTCACTCTGGGAAGGCTTGTCTGAGATTGCTCACAGGCAATTTATCTGTCTCCAGTTCCCATTGCAAAAGTAAAAGCAGGGTAAAGCTCTGGTCAGATATGGGTTATGAAAGAATTTAGATTGACATGGAGTTTTGTTACCTGATGTGTTTTAGGCGAGACGCTATTAACTCGTGGAGGGTGGGGAGGGAGTTCCCTTCATCAGTGTGGTTTCACCTGAAGCCTACAGAGAAGTAATAAACAATAGTTAGTCCTATTGTAATCTCTAACAGTTTCTGTCTTTCCATCAACTGCTTCATGACACGATGTAATTATTTCAATAGGGGTGTCTGAGGGCTGGTCTCTGATGGTGTTTATCTATTGAAGTGAAAGACATTACTCCTTCCCCCAGGTGGATTTAGTGGGGGAGGGGGGGTGAAGGAAAGTGTGTGTGGCTCCTGCAGTGCTGCTGGTCACTGCCTGGCTGATGGCTGTGCACTGCCACCAAAGGCAGCCTTCCATCAGCAAGTACTGAGCAGGGATCAAGATATGTCCTGCTTTGCCTGGTCCCCTCAGCAAAGGATACACTCTGGAGAATGTCGAAGTCCACTCTCCATCATGTTCCTCTGGCATTCTAGTTATCATTTCAGATTACAATTATCAATTAAAGGCCTAGCAGAATAGGCTTCAAGCAGCATTTAATAACTCTGAGGATCACAAATTCAACACAAAATAAAAATGAAACCTAACTTGAGATATAGGCTCATCAAGTAATGATAAATTGGACAGCCCTTAAGCAAACACCAGCTACTTTTCCTTCTCGGAACATTGTTTTTGTCCTTCACAGGCTGGGTTCTTGCAAGGTCTGTGGTGGAAAGGATATAAGACAGTTTGTGTGTGATTAAAGTTTTATGTTATTTGATTTTTACTGTTAACATTTTTTTTCTGGTTAATCATCTGCCTTTCTGTAGACAAGAAAGATCAGGAAAGTTTCAAATATTGGATTAATTCTAGTATTGAATTATTTTTATTGTCTTTACATGTAGTGTTAATTTGTGGGCTATTGAGAAGATCAATCCACAGCTCACGTAGGCCTGTGTTTGCCACAAGAAGATAATGTGAGTAAAGTACAGTTTTTTTAATAGCATTTTTATATATAATGCAAGCACTTGCTCTTTTAGCCATTGAACAAAATATAAAAGGTTGTGACCTGAGATTTGAGGGAAGAAAGTTCTGGGTAAGACATGAAGTAAGTATAATGTTATTGATGGGGGCACTTAAAGGTACTTGGCCCTTTGAGGCAGTTAAAGTGAGCAGTGCTGAGACAGAAAGGCATCTTAATTTGGTGCCTCCTCATGCTCCGATTCCTCCAGATCCTCATTAGCAGCACAGCTTTATTTGCAATCCTGGCTGGTTTCTCATACCATGCTGGTGTGCTCATTGTGCATGTACCTCTGGCTATCAGTACTCCAGTGCTACTGGAGGCGAGCTAATCTCCCTACCAATAATAACTCTGTTTATAAGATTGCCCTCTAGTTGAAATAGTAGCCCTTGGGTTTCTGCTGAGAAATTGTACAATGTACTTCATTGGATTCTCTTAATTAGCAAGCTTAAAAAGAAGAAGAAGAAGAAGAAAAAAGCCCAAACTGTTCAGCAATAAAAATGAGTGATGCAGAGCTGTGAGGCTGGGACTGATAAGGGTATGACTGGTGTGTTTGCTCTGCAATTTCTCTGGTATAAACAGCTTTGAGTTGGAATGACAGAGTTCAGGAGCTTTGCGTAAGCCCAGACCTTTGGAGGTTAAGGGAATGCATTAAACCCTCTGGTAAGATAGTTGTGTGCATGAGGATAGACACATTTAGAAAAAACTCAGCCAACCTTGCCCTCCTCCCCGCTGGAGCATATCCACAGATAAGAACCTCACTCTTCTGAAAAATTAATAAGGATCTCACACTTCTCAAAAATGAGGATTAATATCGAGCCTGAGGGATGGGTAATATTCTAAATTGTCTGTTTTTCTGAAATCAAATCATGCCGAATACTTGCTGTTTTCTGTGCTTGGTCTTTGTGACTAGTGAAGTTTTCAGGCCCAGCCCCTTTTACAGGAAAAAAACATGCACATTTTAAACATGCACTGTTGATTAGTGGCGTCACAAGTTGTGTCTTTTGTTTTGTTAGAGCACTTGATAAAGTAGAAAGGCTCATTGGAAATATTTACCGGAGATTCAGTACAAATCTTTAAAAATGATCCAAGAAATTAATTTGTCTCTATTAAGGCTGGGCATGGGAGGAAACATATTTAAACTTTGCACTCAGATGATGGATTTTCCAGAAACATTAACTTCCTAAAATTCTCATTTCTCATTATGTTGTTCTGCTACTTTCCTTTAACTAATCTTGCCTAATCTATGATAAGTAGCTACTGCTTGTGGATACAGAGAAAAGAACGAGCTGTTATTTTCTTATGTATATTTGATTTTGTGAAATTAGTGACATCTGTGCAATATAAATTAGTTTTATTCATAGTGAGTGTTCTTTCCTATTCTGTTTTGGGATAATTATCTAAATGTGTGTAAAATGTCATCCTTGTCTAATGAAACACTACTATGTTTAGGCTAGTTGCTTCAGGAGCAACTGCAGGTCTTCCCCTTTCTTTTCTTGTTCTGCCTACTTCCTTTTTGAGCATTAGAGGAAAAAATGATAAAGATCAGGAATTAAAGGACCTGTACTTTACTTGGTTTTGATGAGCTTAGGCCTGGATTGCCTAAACCCATGGGTGCTGCTGGTCTGGAAGTGTTAGGGTGATTCTGGCTCTTCTGCACTATGGAGTGTGATTCAGACCAGGGCAGTATTCAGTTCAGTAAGCAGAGACCTTGTGCAGTCTGCTCAGTGACTGTGGGAGACCAGACTAAACATGCCAGCACAGGTGTCCTTTCTTAGAGGGGTTGATTCATCTCTGTTTAATTGTTTCATGAGACAAAACCCAACGTCTTGGCAGGAACTTGGGGGTTTTTTTGTGGTATTTTTTTCTGCAGCTGGATTCAGGCTGCAGGAGCCCTTCTAAAGAGCAAAGTTGGGTGTTTTGGACTTTCATTGATATTTCAAGATATCTGTGGGCACTAAGTATGATAAACTCTCCAGTCCCTATTAGTTACTGCCATCTTGGAGGTAGCAATGTATTTTCATCCAATGGTTTTGCCTTAGTCCCCTATCAGTACTTTTAAGGAGAGAAGGAGGGAAAAAAAGAAAAAAGAAAAAAAAAACCTTATTAAAATATTTTAAATCACAAAAAATTGCTTTTAAAGAAGTGTTTAAAATGTGCTTTAAGCTATGAATATTCACTAATGAGGCATTATTTGCTAAATTTACATCTCTTCTTCAAAAGAGAAAGTAATACTATCACTGTGAAAACTCCTGAATATCCAAAAAAATATTTCTATTCTTTCTGTCTTTATAAATGTTTTTTTTTTTTTTTTAATAGGAGAAAATCGTAACCCAACCCATCATGGATTTTCAAATATGGCTCATTGCATGGCTCCCTGAATGCTGGCAGGAGGGAAGGAGTGAGCAAGGCATCAATCTGTTTTTGGCATCAACCCTCAACTGGCCTGTTTGAAATGATTAGGATACTAAAGATGCAGTTTTAGGACAGCACTAAGGAGGCAGAGCCACAGGCTGTTGTTGAAAGAGGCAGTTCTGCTTTCTGTTCCTTCCTGGTATGCTGTGGTCTCAGCTGCTTCCCTTGTTCCAGCACCAGCACTTACCTGTGGACCTGTTCAGGCATCTCACCCAGCAAAGACACATAACACTGGCAAGGAAATTAATGGTCTTTTACTTTGATTTCCTAAACTTGTGTGTTTTGGGTGCAGGGAAATCAGGGAGTATGAACACGCAGCATGAGACACATGGATTAATTACGGGCAGTGGAAAACTCTAAGAGATTTAGCTGTAGAGTAAAATGCAGACAGAGGGGATTTGAGTCAAATCTGTGGATTTGAGTCAAAGCAAGGAATTCAATTTGGGTGTCCCACTTGCTGTTAAAGAACACAGCTACTATTGGGTCATTTGAAGGTTGTGCTGGTATACATGTGGCTGAAAGCTAGGGAAAAAAATCTTTTAACTCTGCCAGATTTTTGACAGAGATTGAATCTCAGTTATATAAATTTAAGTGGTTATGGTGTTTTATTATTTATATCTCTCCTTCTTGATACATGACTACTTTTTACAGACTTAAATTTAAGCACACTACATGTATAGGATTCAAAAGGTGCTAACCACATTATTTCTGTATACAGGCTAGTTTCAGGCTGATTCATACTTTTAAAAATTTTCCTAAATATTCCTTTAGCTACTAGAGTTAAAATGGAAAAGTTAGATTTGAGGTTTTAATCTGTCATTCACAGGGGAGATAAAAATTTGTCTATATTCTTTATTACTACCAAACATGAAAAAAATAGGCTCTTCATGTTAGTGTTTTGGTAGAGTTCCTTTTTATGTGCTGTTTATTTTGGCTTGTTTTGTACAGCAGAAATTTTTGCTGGACATTTGGTCTTCAGCATGCAGTGTAGGGTCTTCTCTTTAGTCATTATTAGCACCTTTTTACACTCTGTCTATATTAACTTACAAGCAGATGGACAATTTTGTCTGTTTTAATTGTATTTAATTTAGCCTAAGTTTGGCTACTGGCCAAGAACTCATCACCTGTGGATGAGACTTGGCAGCCCTTTTGTCTCTTGGCCAGATATTTTGTTCGCAGGATTATTTCCTTTTGAAAGGCCACACCAAAGTAAAGCTGAAAAGCAAATAAAACACACTACTGGATTTCAAATAACAAGAACTGCTGAACATGTAATTTCTCTTGTTTTGGTCCTTTCAGGATCATTATTCAGTGCTTTTATTGGCATAGCTGCCAAAGACTAGGACATAAACAATTAGCTGGAAATTATCTTTTTTTCTTCTTTCCCGTTCCCTGCATGCAGGAAGCTTAACACAGTACATCCTGTTCTCTTAGGATGGACCTCTGCTTACTTTTAATTTCTTAAACAATTTCTGAAATACTTCAGTAATTGCTACAATAATAATGATTAGTATGTCACAGACTGGTAGCAGTTGTATGAGGCTTGTACTATTGACTGTAAAGCATCCAACTTGGCTTGGCATTGGCTTGGATCCAACCCCACTGTTCCTTACAGCAGTCTAATTTTGATGGAGTGACGTCTCTCTATCTCTTGTTTGCAATCACTGATGCTGAGTGAGAGGTCTCATATTTTACCGCACAATTGTCCCGGAGGGTGTTTTTTTTTCTCTCCCTATCCACTGCAGGGCAGTTGCCAGTGTGTCTGGAAGAAATGGCTAGGAAGTAGGAAGAGCTAAATGGAGCATTAATTCTAAATCACAGCTACACTGACTGATGTGACCACTTTGTGTCATCAGAAGATCACTCGATGCTAGACTGACTCTCAGTGGTCCTGTCACATTTGTCTTAGATCAACCAGCCTGGTTGAAACAAATAAAAGGCTCTGGGCTTAACAATGAAGGAAATTAGCTACTGCTATTACAGCATAAGCATAATGTCTGCATGATATGCAGCAAGACAGGGTGAAAGGGTTTATTCCAAGAAGCCTTGGCTATCCAAAGAAAGTTACTCTTTTAGGTGTCTATCATTAATTTTATTATCTGAAACAGGTCTTTTGAAAGAATGGGTTGAATTAGTAAAGGATATTCTATTTTTTTTCTTTAATGAATATAGCTTATATTCTAAAATATTAAAACTGTAAAAATTCCCTGTGAATATGACTCATATCTACTACAGTGTTGGTATTATGCCCATAAAAGGATTTTTCTACCTATTTGTTTTCAGAAATTCTTTGTCTATTTAAGCCATAACTCTGAAAGGAAAGTTGTCACATGTAGCTGGTCTAGCCAGCATTTCCCTGAGATGGCACTAAATATAGCTTCAATCCTTGAACCCATTTTGTACGGCAGTTTTTATACTGGTCAGTGTGCTTCTCTTCCATAACAGGTCCGTCTATATTATCCCTTTTTCAAGTAGACCTGGAAAAAATAATTTTTCTCATCATTTTACTAATCTGATTCTCTTTAACTGTCGCTTTTACTTTGCCCCAGTAATGGCACTCTCTCTTATTACACTCTTGTGACCTAGTGCCACAAGACTTTTCCTGGGAGTCTCCTTTTCCTTGGCCTGGCAGAGTACCTGCCTCCAGCATAGGGGTGTCCTGCCCCTCCTTGCTTTGCCTGGCTCTGAAAGAAGGTTAATAAAGCTTTTTAAACATCTTTAAAACAGGCTACCTAGCCCACTCTTTTCCTGAAATCATGGCAAGAGTATATAGAAGGGTTGGCTCAAAGCCCAGCCTTTTCCTTAAAGCAGGGTTATTGCCACCACTTGTTCTGATTTTGGAAACTGCCAAGGATGGGATCCCTCTGAGTACCCGGGGTAACTTATCCCAGTGCTGCGTGGCCCTCCTAGATTTTATTCATTGAGGTCTGTTTTGGAGGTGAGTTTTGTGTGCGTGTCTGTCTCAATGCTCAGCCTGTGGCTCTGGTCCATGTTTAGCTTGCTTATCACTACTCACAAGAGTTTGACTGTGCTGTCATCTGAAACTGCCCTTCAAGCCATAATAGAAGTTCAACATGGAGCCATTGGTAGTACCTTTTCATGAAGCATGCAAAGGTACAGCTAACCTCATTTATTTGCTTTATCTATTTTGGCTGATACCTGGTCATACCTCTACTTCAAGGTGCCTTGTCTTTGTGGTACAAACAACAGTTTACAAATTTTCAGTTTATGTATCTTACTTGCAGGCCAGTAATTACCTTGGACCACTCAAGACTTTTCTTTGCTATAGAAAACAAAGATTTCTGGAGATGACAATATTAGTCATGGATATTTAATGACAAAACTGCTGACTACTGTGGTTTCTTCAGATGAAAGAACCTGGGGCAGATAAAACTATTTTGTCAAAATGACTGTTGTGGATGTGTTTTCTTGCCCAAAAAAGAACCCTTGAAAAGCCAAGATTAGCTACCACACAGAGTAAACTAAGTCAGACTTCAGGCTTCCGGTATTAGCTGCATTCATACTGAAATTCTTGGAGTTGTACAACAAAATCACTAGCAAACTGGTTCTGTGGCCTCAAGATTAATAAACCCTTCCCTTCACTGACTTGTGTATTTACTCTTACTAACAAAGGGCCACTTTTTGACAGGCTGTACTGTGTTTTTCTTTAGTTCTTCCCCCAATGGGGTCAATGAGTTAAATTATCTGGGAAAGTGGCAAGGTATTTTTGCTGCTGGCCCAAGCCCCTGCTGTTACAAAAGCATCAATACATGACAACCATCATAAAAGTCCATTGTAACTGTAAAAGCTTCTCTGATTAGTCAATCTTTTCTCCATTTATCTGGAAGATGGAATTAGGCACAATGGAAGAGAAAGCCTGAAATGGGTCAGTTATTTACAGTGCATTCAGCCTTCTTTTGTGTCTGAAAAAAAAATTTATTTAGTTTTTGTATGATTAAAATAAAAGACACAGGAAGCTGCCAGGGGAAAAAGCTCAAAACTTTAGTAACTGCTTTTAGTGACATAAAAATAGGATTGAAACAAGACTACTAGATATTTAAGTCCTGCTGAAAAAACCCACAATTTAAAAACAGATTTCTAAGCTGTTTAATAGTCTTCTCTTTCCTCAGATTCCTGTATTCACACTTCCTTATTGACATAAGGATATGGTTGGGGTCAGTAGAAATTTGAGAAAGAAAGCAGAACAAATTTCCTGGTTGCCATGTGATAGTACATCTGCCATTTCAGTTTAAGCCAGCATCTGAAGCTACTCCATTTGTAGGCATTTGGCCAGATTCTGATCTGACTGGCATCAGTTTTAGCCTTGTAAAACTTCTCTGTAAATCAGGGTAACTCCAGTGTAGTCAGCTATGTAAGAGAACAATAAGGACTATTTTTACCATTCAGCCATTTCGTACAATGTTTGCAGAGTCTTAGCAGTTCATCTTAGTCCTGTAATTATTTCTTATCTGTTACAATCAATCTGCTTGAACTCTTTCTCTGTGGTATCCCAGTTTACACCAACGTGGGGTTTAGAAAAGAAGAATGCTCTCATTTGTGATATTTATCTTGAGGCAACCACTGCAGTCTGCATTTTGAAGGTGGTCTTTATGGGGTTCAAGCAAAATTCCAGTGTAAGGAGGTCTTAGTGCAAGCGATTACAAGCTGTAGGCAGTGTGTCCATATTCACATATGCTCCAATAAATGTGTACTACGGTTTTGACAAGTAGTTGGGGTGTATAATCCCTGCAAATCTGAGATTTGCTTGCGATCCAGGAAATCAGTTCTATGATGGATGTGTTTGGGAAGGGGTAGGGATAGCAGTGTTTTCTGGTCACTGGGAACTCTGTGCTGTAACATTGCTCACCTGAGCATAACCACAACAGGAAAGTGAGGCTAAGAACCAAGATTTCTGTATTGAAACGTCAGTATATCCAGCTGAGGAGAGGAGATATAGCCTAGACATGGTGGAAATAAACTGTTTTCTGTCTGAGTAACCACTATGGAATAATTTACTTAATCCCAAATAATTTGGTTCAATAGGTTGATTAATGTAACAAATAAGAAAGTGTAAGTACTCTAAAACTGAAATGCTTAAGAATAAACAGTTATAATGACACAAAATATCCCAAAAGGATTAACACTGCCAATTTTTACATTTCTCAGGGAGAATTTGGACCAATAACTTTTTATGAGCTGCTGGCCAGGTCAGAGACATTGCTTGTGCTAATCAGTACAGCATGACCATAATTACAGGCAATTCTTTTTTGGCACAACTGTCTGGATCCTAAATATCAAATGATAAAATTTGGCAAAATCTGATAATGCAAATGTTTCTAAAGGCACACAACAGAGCATGAAAGGAACTATCATGTCAGAAAATGGTAAATTTCAGAGAAAGCCCCTGCTATCTTTCGCCATAAGATCATTTCAGTTTAATCTTGATTAAGGCAGGTTTTTTTCTCCTCTGTGTGTATTTATACTTCTGTAGATAGGATAGACCCACATAAATATCTGAGAGTTTTCCTAGGGCTCTGTGCAGAAGCAGCTCATTGCCATGTGTTGCATGAGTGGGAGAGACTGCAGAAAATGACAGTAATTATTGATCCCCATGTTATCTCCTCACTGTGTGTTTTGGACCCAGCTATTTTATCATTCCTAGAAAGTAATTTTGTAGGCTTTTAGGATAAGCAACAATAGCTAATGAGACTTGCTATGAGTACAGAAATTTCTCTTTCAGGTTATTCTATAAGCTATTGGTGCTATTACACTTTCTGTATTTTATGTAGTCTTCTATACAGACATAACAAAACCTTTTTTGTTTTTTTTTTTTAGGGGATAGGGAAGCCATATGGCCATCTTCATTATAAGTGATGCTATGTATTAAAAACTCTTGAGGTGGTGAAGCTGTCTTTCTTCTGTATTTTAGTTTCTTTGCTGTTACTTTTAGTTTCAGATTTCTTGCATGCATAGTGTCTGAACCTTTATAGTTCAAATTATATATATTTTCTTTGCAGTTAAGTAGCCAAGTGTGTACCTCTTAAAAACAAAAGCTTGAACACTAATATAATCTAATCTAGGGAACTGGCACCCTAATGAAAAAGTACAAATGAAGGTTTTGATATTTGACATTCCCATTTTTCTGTAATTAGTTTCAGTTTTTATTCTTGAGGTATTTTCAATTAAACATAAACACATTTGAACTATTCTTAGGAAGTTCTGTTTAATGTTGAACATAATTTTGAATTTATTTTTGACAATTAAATAATGTTTGGAGTTCTGTATTCAAAAATTCATTTGAAGGTCTTTTCTTACCTTTCATTTTCAAACTTCCCATCCAGATTGCACTAAGAGTTAGCCCTGAACAGAATTCCAAATTATTATAGCAGATAAAATAAAAAAGGAGGTCCTAAGGACGTTATGGTCTTTGAAATATGTATGTCTTGGAGATGTTTATCTTACTCAAGGCATGAGCTGGGTGTCTGCAGAAAATATCTTAATGACATGGAAAACTTCCTCCTGTAGGAGGGGAAGAGCAGCTATATCTATGCTCATAAAGGGTGTAATTTGGGTAATTTCCTGTAATAGAGATCAGCAATTAGCATCAATAGCTATGGGCCTTTTTACTAAATGCTCCAAAGCTAATCCCATGAGGAATCAGAGGCTGTATCAGTAGCAAATATTCAACTCAATAGTCGTCCCTCAAACACAGGGCCCTCGGCCTGCTTGTGTCAGGGATATAATGCTGCATTTGGACCTCAATTATACAATAATATTTTAATTGTCTCCTCTTCCCATTTCCTAATATTTGGATTAAATTAATCTGGAATTGTTTTGAATACATAATTTACTTTGGATTTCTGGCCAGAATATTAGAAATCATGATGTGTTATATGTATGCCTTTTACAACTTATAAATAAGTCTCATGTGAAACTGTCCAGACACAGGTAATGGCTTCCAACCAGCTAGCTGAGCTATAAGGGAGGAGTGAACTGCTGAGAAATCATTATACTGATTCTAGTCATTATGAACACTTTCATCCTGATTATGCATCATTTGAAGTAATACCATAAAACTAATGTACCTTCACTTCTTCCAAGAAAAATACAATGGAGAATATGCTACTTAGATGTTTTAACTTACTTTTTTCCCAGCTATTTCCCATTGCATGGTGTTCTTTCTGTTCCTCTTCCTGATTCCCATATCTCACTAGTTGGTCTCTCCAGTTTGCGTCCTTGAAGATTTTCAGATCCTTTTTTGATCTGCCTCTGCCTTTACTCAGAGCAGCAAAATGTTGCTTGGTGTTTGTGGTAGTGTTTGTTTGTTTGTTCTGAATTTTTTTTTTCCCGTGGAGTTTAACCTGGTCTCAAAGACTCTCTGGTGAACTGATATAAAGTCAGTGGAGGAGATGAGAAAGGTGGGAAGTGGTCAGAGGAACTGTACCTATCAGTGGTCTGAGCTGTTACACTGCACATTTAATCTACATTTCATCTTCCCTTATGGGGGGGGACATATTTACAATAGCAAAAACATCAATAAATAGCATCGTGTTGATGTTAATGGACATGTTTTACGTCCTTTCTTGTTTTTTTAAACATGCCTCCCTTTCTACATCTGATGAATAAAGTGACTATTTTATTTTTCTATGAACTTTCCTGTATGTCACACTGTTCTTCTTGAAAATTAACCATAACTCTAATATATTTATTCTCAGTAATATTTCCAAAAACACTTCTACAGAGAAAACCCTGTGGATCTTTCTCAGCTTCTGCCCAAAAAAACCCAAAAAACCAGTGTTATGTAAAAGATTAACTTTCAGACCAGGCTGGATTTTTTTCCCTGCATTTATTTCACCATTAATATGGTATTCATGCACACTGGTTAGCCCTTGACTTCATAATTCTAATGGAAACAGCGTAGAAACAAAACAAATATATCATTATTAATTGTTGTTTGGGAAGTTCTTTGGGATGCTATATTTGGAAGAAAGTCAAGCCCATTAGCAAATTAGTCTATTGACAGGAGGAGATTAACCATCGCTATCCTTTTCTGCTTTCTGTTAGTGAAATAATTTGCAGGGAATCTCAAAAAATGTGATCCAGTGTTGTTCAGCTCCACAACCAAAAGTTTGGCTCGCTAATCTTCAGCTTAGGTGAACTAACTGAAGTTTTTTTTTTTTAAATTAAATACAAATCTCACAGGAGCTGGTGTCCTGCCGAGGTTTCTGGTATTCTGTCTTGGCAGGAACATGAAAATAAAGGAAAAGGCTTATCCAAAAATGTCTGTCTTCCAGAAAATTTCTTTTTAGTTCTGCAAGCTCCTCTTGGTTTTGAACAGGCAAAATTTTGCCAATCATCATTCTGCCCAACAAGACCATTCTGCACTATAAGTTGTCATGCTGATTCTAATGGGTAGACACCTCAGCAGAAGCCTCCATTTTAAGGGGGATGATAAAACAATGTTTATTGCTTAAAGGCAACTTGCTGACTATTTCTGACCATATCATACCCTGAAATACTGGTGTCTTGTTGAAACTCCACTGTTAAGTGAAGAAGGATAAATATACCTCTTGTGGAATATGTAGTTTGCATCACATTGTTTTTTGCCATCAGAAGTGAGGTTCAGTAGAGCCATTTGTAAGTTAAATAAAAGTAATGTTGTAGCCTTAACAGCTTATTTTCTTGCTCAGAAATAGCACAAGCATTTATTTTTAGGAATTATAGACTCCTAAGAGCTACTTTTTAGAAAAAATTTTTTTTTAAGCAAGAAACTCTAAAATGTATTTTGAAATATCTGTAACACTAATAAGGTTTATTCCCTTGTGAAGACATACCAGAAACTTTATTTGAGTAATTTCAGAAATGAAAACAAATGTAACAGATGAGAGGGTATTTTTATTCTTTTACTTTTCAAAATAATTCTAAAAGTGGTGAAATACCAATTTAAGAAATCACATGAGGTGGAGACTTTCTTTCTTAAGGCCACAGCTTATGTCTGGAAGACGCAAATCTAGAGCACCTGGTGTCCCCCAGAAGAGCCAGCCTCCAAATTCACTATAGAGGGCTTCCAAAATGCTATCTTGTTTACTCTCATTACAGGATGCCAGGCATTTGTGAATCAGGTCCCTCTTCTGTTTACGCCTTAGTGCCCATGAAATTGTATGTATTCAGCAGTGTTTTCATTACCTGCACCTGTGTATTATGCCAAGACGTCATTCAGCAGGCAATAATCTAGGGAACCATTTTGTGCCTCTGACCTAATTTATAAAGGTCAAGACCTGGTCCTATTTGTCCACAGAACAAGGGTTTGCCAAGCAAATTGGTACAAATTGAGTGAGCTGAACTTCAGATGGCACCATTAATTTTGGTACGCATTACTCATCAAACTAATATAGTAAAATTGCTTTCCCTTTGAGCATGGAATATCATGGCAATTATCCCTATGTTGATCTTTAAAGAGTCTTTATTCTTCATAGGAATATGAAAGTTATTTTTAAAAAATAACTTTTTATCACACTGCTGCTGAAAGAAAGGTTCAAATAAATTTGGATGCCTTTCTCAGTTGGAAATGAGGAAGATTATGGCCCAATGTAGGGAAGAAACACTAACTGCTCATTTTGTACATAATGAAAGACACTTTTTAACGTTATGGTTACTTAGTGAAACTACTTGACCTTATAAAAATAAATGTATCATCACTGCCTCAATTGCAGGATGTGAAGCCATTATTGTTAATACTGCTTGAAACATCATGGCTTCACTTGGAGTAAAATGTCTGGGCCACAAAAACCCCATCTACACAGACACTTAGTGAATGTACCCTTAAAAGAATCTTTGAAATGCTTTAGCAGCTGATGCAGTTAAGTATCTTATAGATACTCCAACGGTTTCTAATCAATACTAGAGACTCAAGCCCAGAAATTGCGTATCTTTAAGGCTATTAAGGGTTTTGTCTAGGCAATGTGAAGAAATTCCTAGTCCTGAAGTCCTGCAATTCCTTGTTACACCCGAGACCAAGAGGGAAGACATGCCTAACCTTGGTGTGTTGTCTGCAGTGATGTCACATGGACAGCAAATTATTTGATATAGTGTGTAATATTTCTTTAAGGACCCTTAAGAAAAGAATTCTTTAGAACAGTCTTCCAGTTAAAATGTAGAAAAAGTGCTAGAGCATGATACATTTTCTACAAGGATGTTGCTTCATTCACAAAAGGGGCTTTTTCCCAGATTCCCAAGTTTCAGACATGCTCAGTGAAGCAAAAGGAAGCGTAGATGCTGAGTTTATGACATAAGTTTTCTCAAGAAGTTATCACAGACCTCACAAGCCCTTCCTTGTGTCCTACATATCCAGACATCCTTACAGCAGCATAACATGGTGTCAACTGCCTTGGATTACAGATTAAAATACTGCTTAAAATTTGTTTGAGATTAAGTTTGTTTAAATTTGGCTCTGGGATTCAGTAAATGCCCAGGTAGCTGGGCTTTGGTGCATAACGTAACTGAGAGGGCAAAATGAAGAAAACAAAGGGTGTGATAACTTATTTTTTATTTGCTTTGATCTTTTGAAATATCAAATTAACAGCCTGGAGTTTACAGGATCTATTAGTTTCTGAGAGATGTTTCACCATCCCAGAAGAAAATATGTTGGGCAAGTAGTGATGGAAATGTAAATTATTAATTTTCTGTGCTCTGTATGTAAGTGAGGGATTCAATATACAAACACTCTAAGAGGATATGATTTATTTAAAATTCAGATCAGATTTGTAAAATAAAACAAAAAACTACCTTTTTTTCACAATATGGCTGTGAATCTCAAAATGTATTTTATTCAGCTCTACTTAATATGGCTTTTGTTACATATAATTCTGTAACAGGAAAAGATTACCCAGAGAGGAGGTGGTAGATGCCCCATCCCTGAAAACATTCAAGGTCATGTGGGATGGGATTCTAAGGCACCTGCACTGAATTCTAAGGCACTGAAGATGACTCTGCTCAAAGTAGAGGGATAGGACTGAGTGAGCTTTAAGGGTTCCGTTCAACCCAAACTGTGCTATTATTCTAATTATAAAAAAATACATCTTTAGTGACTTGTAGAGTTTTCTGAGTGCACTGAAATTCTCCTGTGTGTGTAGTTACAGCCTACATGAGCCAGAGCAACATTTTGCTAAACTGTTTGTTTCAATGCCCTTGCTTTAGGATTTTGCTGCTTTAGGATATAAGAATGGACAGGAATAGGCTGTTCCAAACCTGGAAGCCCTCTGCCTATGCTAGTGCACAAATTTTACATCCTGAAATAATGAGATTGGAGATCTGCTTTGTCCCAGGAGTTGCTGGCTTTATTACAAGGTTGTGCTCTTCTGAAAGAAGCATTGATTTCTAGCTCCAAAATGTAAGATTATTTTGAATGAACATATATGTAAATATATATATTTATAAAACTATACAAATATGCACATGCAGCAGAGATAGGATGTGAAAAATTGTAAGAGTAAAAAAAATTGTAAGATTAGAATGCTATTTGTTGAATCACAGATATGATCTATGAGACCCTTACCGTTTTAAAATGGAGAAGCTGCAGTGCTTTTTCATTAACAGATTCACCCTGTACTGATGGGAGTTTTTCCATCAGGACAATAGGTCAAGAGTAGTGATGAAACATATTATCTGTACTAGCAGTCCTTTCTTAGTTTTTCTTGCTATGATTTAGTTGAATAAGGGCAGAAAAGCAACTTAAAACATTATATACATGTGGGTCGTTTGTTCCCCAAAAGAAATTTTAGGCATACTTCTCTAGGTTTGGGTTTGTGTATTACATCTTTGAATTAAAATTTTACAGAGCATAAACTGGCTTTGGTCATGAGGATTTGATCAACCCATTAATGCTGCTATATAAGTGTGTAGGTATTTTTGACCTTGGGTGCTGCTCAGTGCTGCTCTTTAGATTAAGCCCTCCAGAGCCGATTCCTTTTTTAAAATGCTTCTAAAGGTACTTAGGGGTTATAAAGTTGCATTTTTTGGGACAAAAGTCCTAATAAAGTCTATATTCATGTCAGCAGTTAACTTGGTGAAACATGTGCAGCAAAGCAGTTGGTTCTGAGGAACTGATTGTGCAGTGCATTTTTTTTACTGTTTCATTTTGGGTATCCTGGTGCCTTAGGCAGAATGTCTAGTAGAGGATGGAGCATACTGTATGCCCTTCTGGAAAGTATCTTCCAATTTATTTTCTCATAAAGAAATCCAATTCATGGATTTTGCAACCCAAAAGAGAATTCAGGAAATGGACATTACTAGGAGATCTGCTTCTGTAGTGCTGTTCTGATTTAAATAATAATTGTGGATATATCTGTACTCTTGCTTAGCTCTGTCTTCATTTTGCAAATGGATCTATGTGATAATGGTTGTTTTCATTGTTTTGTGTTTTTATTTCCCATATTCAAAATGCATCAAGGGAGCTGATCAGGAAGTGGTTTCTGATTCTACAAAGTACTTTGTGATTACACTTCTCCTGTTTCACTACCCAGGATGAGATTTACAGCTTTTAAGTGCCTTCATGAGAAACTAGGTTAAGGGAGAGAGACTCTGAAAAAGGTTAACAGCATACTTTCTTCTGGGAAAGGTTGGTCTCCTGTGAAAACTTTTAGTTCCAGCGAGTGAATTTGGCAATTTCAACAAAAACTGCTGCATCAGCTTAACTTTACGTTGCAGGCTAATGATGATGATAAATGAACTTTGTGAACTAAACATTTTTTGTTGCAGTTCTGAGTTTTGCTTTACAATTAAGAACCAAAGAAGCACAAAGCAGCTGGCTTTAGGAGAACATTATCTCAGTAAATACAGATGTAAAGATGCAAGTGCCTCCAGTACTCTGCCTAGCATCATCTGGTGCTATAGAAAGACTTGCAAAGATAAAAATGGAAAGGAGAGTGACATGAATTACTAATGTAATTTCAACTTGCTTGAAATAAAACTTGTTACTGAAATCTAGTATCTATTGAAATAGTACTGACCTAACTTGTCATCCATTTATTAAATATTTAATACATAATAATTAAGTATTCAATAGTCCATAATAATATGTAACAATATAATATTACTATCCCTGATGAGCATGCAGACTTTAATTTAAAAAAAGGATGTCTCTAATCAGTATTAAATTTATTTGTAAGTTTTCTTCTAAAGAATATATGATGAAATAGAACCAGAAGAGAACATCTGTATTCTCTGAATGATATTTTAGAGAGGGTTCTGCCATTTTTACCTGTCTTTGTATTGATCTCTCTCAGTACAAGCAGACTGCTTTATATTTCATATGTGGAAAGACTGATGATTCTTTAGCTTGTTATATATGAGATGCAGAGCTGAAAATATTCAACAAGTAAATTATTTAAATACTGTTAGATGTTGTTGGTTATTTGCTTTTTGCTGCTTTGTTGGTGCTTTTTTCCTCACTAAATTAATGGTGTTAATGATACCACTGATGACAATTTATTTAGTAGTTTGGTTACCAAGGGCCTTCTCTATAAATAGAAGTGTTAAGTCACAGGACTGACTGCTCCCTTATAGAGGAAAAATGCTAAAGATTTTATGCTTGGAATTTTATTATTTCTTATTCTTGGTTTTGCTCTTGTCTATGCTTACCATAGAGTTTACCAGAGAATCCCAACTGTTAAGAACTACTGCAAAGGAGGTGGGAATGCTCCACACATAATGCCCAGAGAAGCTGTGGATGCCCCATTCCTGGAAGTGTTCAAGGACAGGTTGGATGGGGCTCTGAGCAAACTGGTCAAGTGGGAGGTTGCAGGGAGCTTGGATCTAGATGTCCTTCAAGGTGCCTTCCAGTCCAAACCCTTCTATGATCTTATATGTTTGAACTCCCAGTTAAAACTGGGACTTCATGGGTTTTGGATCGATTCTGCTTAAGGTGTTTCCCTAATAATAAGCAAAACAGTTATTTTCTTTGTTTCTCTGACACGTTAATGAGTACTTAATTTCAGCAAGGTACTTGGACTGTACAAGTAGTGAAAAGGTAATACACATAGGGTTTCCTGTTACAACACTAAATATTTTTTTAAAAGATATGCAATATTTAAATAACACTACCTAGAACCTTAATCAAAAAGCAATTATGCCTTGGCTTTCAAGTGCTTTTTCATGCTGTATTTGAGTACATGTGACATCTCCTGAGGTCTCCAGCAGGACACAATGGATTGGTGGTCCCTGCTTTTCCTAATGTGCAGATGCTGTTCAAAATTGCTACCTGTATAGATTACAAGTATGTACATGTTATCAAACAGGATTATTCGGAGTTGATACCTTCTGATTCAAGATTTGTTGTCTGTTTTTCAGGGCAGATGTCCAGGTGATGATATGAAAGAATGTTCTAAAGCATAGCCCCATTGATGATGACTTCTCCTTTCTCAGGAACTATAACAATGATTGTGGATTTATGGAGGAGTAATTTCAATCCAGAAGTTCCAAAACAGCCACAGGCTGCCAAGATGTTATGTGTGTATGTTTGTGTTTTTCTTTGTGTTGCTCTACAGAAAATGTATTGGTACTCAAAGGAACTGAAAGCATCTGGTTATTTGTTTTATTTTAAGACAGTTTTGTTGCATGGTCTTGGAATGAACTGATAAGACAAATATTAGAAGTTGCAACATTTTAGATTATTTTGAACAAGAATCCAGGTAAACTAAACAGCAAAGACACAGTTCTGTGAGAGTATCCCATTATTTCTATTGCTAATGAGACTTGTGCACTCAGACAAATCCACTGATATTTTTGGGGCCTCTGGGTTTTTCTTTGGCAAAGCCCTTCGTAGCAGCACAACCTGAAATCAATCTCAACACAGCAAGTTTACAAGATTGCTATTGTGTATGTTATTGACTCTAAATGTCTTTGAGACATATCAAAATAACCAGAGTAAGCTTTGGTTACTTGCTTGTTGTCATTGCTGGGCAATCCTTGTTTAAGAAAAAATATTTTGTATTTTACTTTGGTTTCAGTTGGTTCATCGGCATATCTCCTATCTTGCTGCCTTCATTAGCACCCATGCTGTGAAGTGATTACTGTAGGTGACGAGATTAAAATCTTGCTTTGAGGTTTCAAGGGCACCCTCACACTTCTGAAATATTTTTAATTAAAGCATCTGAAAACTGTATTTACTCTTTAAATTCAACACTTAGCAGCTGTAGTGAGAAGCAGGCCTCTTCACAGGAGAGCAGCCGAAAGATGCTGAAAAAGACAGAGCTTTGAAGAGATTTCATATGCCCTAAGAGGTCAATGGTTAATTTGCTTCTGTTAGAGCTTTCTAAAGCAGTACAAGCCACTTAGCTGCATTCATTTTAACAGCTGTAATGTGACTAAATCTCCTGTACTGCTGTGGGGATAATGGAACAATGGTTGCAACACCCAGTGTCCTTGTTATGGCACATTCAGTGGAGAAGACATTCACTTCAGGCATGAAACCAGTTCTTGTATCAAGATGATTAGTTTCCAAGAATATTAAAAGAATGGCTTAAAGATGTAGTGACAGATCATGTTAGATTCTGCTTGAAGTTTCTGTATTTAAGCTACTAGCACATAAATGATAATACCTATGCCCTTGACGTGAACAGATAAAATTTCTGTCATGTGCAGTGGACCCAGAGAAACTTTCTCTCTTCTCTAAGCTGAGATAAATTTTATTAGTACAGAATATAATTTAGGGAAATCCTATGTGCTTGTATCAAGGCTGTAAACTAGCTGTTAATTGCTGCTATATTGACATCGTTGCTGTAGAGAAATCCTGGAGCTCATCTAAAAGAGAAAATCACCTTCAGACTCCACTCCACTGTTACCTTGTCTGGAGAACAGAGCTCGCATTCCAGAGATGGAGCACTGACAGCAAGGGGTAAGGGGGATAGTGGGAACAGTGTCAGACATCAGTACCCCTCTACCTCCTCCACTCCTTTTTGTGTGGGACAAAGACTTTCAGAGGCCTGACAATGTGATTCCTGATGCTTCAGAAAGCAGTGCCCCCGTGCAGTGTTTTTCAGTGTATTGTGGAGTAACCCACTTTTGCTTCTTTGTGCAAACGACACAAGCCTCAAACCCAATAGGTAAATCAGTGCCAGCATGGCATGTGTTGGACTCTTGCCTGGTAGGTCTATGATAGCATGGAAACTACATGTAAAATTGGAATAAAGAGACAGCTGGTGCAGTTTTTCGCGTCTGAGTGGAAATCTTTATTGTTGACCAGCATGTATTGCATCTGTCATTTTATTTTTTTACTCTAAAGGATAAAAAAAGTGCTGCAGAATGTCTGCAGCTACTCTACTGCTTTATTTATAACAAACGAAAGAACTTTGTGGTATTTTGGTGTATTGAATACAAAAAACCTGTTTACAAAAAATTTTCCAGTTTCCTTGCTGTAGTGTCCATGCTTTACTCTCTTCATAATACATACCAAATTCCCTTATAAATCTGGTTTATTTTTAATTGCTGTAGTTTTAGGGGGAAAAAAGATGTTTCTGCTAGCTTCCTTAAAATGTGTTACTCACAAATTTAAAAAAGCCCAACAAAACAGTTCTCTGAATGGTCAGCTGATCTCATTCATAAAGGGAAAGGAAGACTTTCCTAATGTAAAATGTACACTATCAGAATTGGCTGTCAGTGGCAGAAGTGAACCATGATATATTGTTTCTATTTGCAGCATTCAGAACAGCTTCTTTTGACAGTTGCTACTTCCCAGCCATTCAGTTTAATAAATTTTCTGGCATATCATTAAAAATCTATCTGTTGTCGAAGAAATCAACAGATAAGCTTTGCGTTTCTCCTGCAGAGCAAGGTCATGTAACAAAACAACAACCCTAAGAAAAACCTGTATTGTGTAACATAATTACTAATTCCAAACAGACTATTGGAGCAAAATTGCCAGTTAAAAATGAAGCTGATATATTGTGCAGTCCAAATTCTGAATTGTTCTTGTTTTGAAGTGTCAGGACTGCATCATATAGAAAATTCTTTTTATCTGTTTGAATAAGATGTTTGCTCTTGGTTATCTCATTTGAACCAAAGGTATTCTCAGTATTGGCTGTGGTCTGTGATTTATTGGGATGAAGATCCTTTGGAACACACCATTTAAAATCTATGGTTTGGGATGTAATTCTGCAGACTTCTTTTGTTCTGTGGGAGAATAAATTACTGACTTTGTAATAATTTATTGCATTTTCTGCCATATAGCCCCTGAAAACATTTTCTGCCCTAAGTCTATCCAGTATGAAGGCAAAAGAAAAGTCTAATATGAAAATTCATGTGTGTAAGTTGCTCAAGATACAAAAGGATTAAATGGGGTAATACACTATAAATTAGCAGCAGGTATGCATCTATCAAAATTTTATAGATAGGACCTGCTTTGTACAGCAGGTAGTTCCAGGAATACAAATCACCTCCTTGAAAAAAGGTCTCAGGGCTTTCCCAGACAAAAGATAATGACTAGTGACTGTTTTCCTTAGTGTATTCCATCTGTTAGTGTTGATTAATAGTAAATACTATGTGCTAGAAACCAGAAACTTGTTAGTATCTGTCTTAACAGCATTTGTTCTGGGCTTTTCACTTGTTCTGCTATAAAAAATAGTGTCTCTTTAAATACCAAAACAAAAGCCAAGGGGAAAGGATAGAGCAACAAATTATAGGTAATATAATAAAGACCATTATTTGTGTGAAAGGATGAATGGCATCTCCTATGAAACTCTGACACTGAAGACCTTCCCAGACTTAAAATGGGCAAACTGTTGGACTTAGTTTTGTTTGTGGCAAAGCAGTGGGATATAAAGTATTTAGACACTTAATATGTCTTGTGATGGCCTTTAGACAGACATTATATGATGGTAAGTTATAACTCAGCTGATCTTTTCCCTCAGAGATCTCAGAATAAGAAATGTCTCATTTTGCTTTCCAAAGCACTCCTTATGGAAGGCCAAATATCGGTCAGATTCAACAAGAATCCCACTCATAGTTCCTGACCGTGAGTACCACTTAGAAACCCATTAGAAGAGGGTTGGCAATTCCTCTCTAGTCTGGCACCAAATTGAAAAAAATTAGGCAATTCATGCCCAAGCCTCTGGGAACAGGCAAGCTGACATTCTTAAATATCAGAAAAATGTGAAGAGTCCTTGCAACAGAAAAGTGGTGCAGGAATCCTAAATCTATGGGGAAATTACAAGAATTGTTAGGACCATGGATCATGGAGTGTAATTCTTTCTGTGCCTGTGTACTGGTGCTGTCAGTGTTTTCCTGTCCAGGGTCAGCACAGTCAGCTCACATTTACACAGCAGGGGTGCATGTAGCACCTGTATTGACTGTAGCCAACTCTGAGACACTTTGTACTTGGGGCTTCTATTTTAACTGTATGTGTAAGGCTTAAACATGCCTTTGGGCAAGGCACCAAAGGTCTCAGTGCAGATTTGGCTGCCCAGATTTGGGAATTATGGCTTTCCTGAATTGTATCCATGCAATAAACTGGTTTGATTGTCACTTTTGATGTTTAAAAGTGAATGAAAGCTAGCATTAAAGGTAAGTGATATGCCTTTAATGTGTTTTAGTTTATGGATTTATCTTAAAAATGTAGCTACTGGCATTTCTCAATCAGAAAATAAATGGCTACCACTTAAAAGAAGACATGAAGCAAGAAAGAATACAGATATTCAGCACTGTAAACAAAGACATGGTTTAACTGTGCGCATTAGATGCTTGTTACACTATCTGTATTTCCATTTGCTTCTGCATCTGATTTTTTTCCCTGAAAAATATAAGAAATGGAAATCTACTTATTCCTCAATAATACTTCTCTCTTTAAGAGATGAGGTAGGATAGATCTTCTCCAATGCTCCAAATTGAAATTAGTGAAGGAATTAAATATGAGAGAAAAGTAGAGCTGAGGGAAGGAAGAAAATACAGTAAACAACTTAACTTGCAATGTGCAAATAAAATTTGGTGAAGATGGTGAGAAGGGGAAAGGAGCAAAGGAGAAATGAGAATATTAATGGAAGTTGAAAAGAGTAATTTAGAAAAATTTCAGACATAAAAATGACTAGACAAGGGAGAAAAATAGTAAAGGAAGTAAGAGGAAAGTAAAAGCAGTATGCCCCAAAGGTGAGATTTTAAAAGGAAAGATATGCAATTAACCCAGAGTAATAGAAGTTGGACTATTAGCAGTTTGCTGAGTTTCTTAACATCTCCTTCATCTTTGTCATGGTGGTTATTTCTTCATAAGAGAAAGAGCTTGTTAGAAAGTCTCTGGTTAAAATTATACTGGTTTTGAAACCTGTCAAGTTGTCAAAATTTTTTTTTGTTGAAAGGGATAAAATCTCACAAAATATTGTTTGGAATTGGGGTAGGAAAGAGGGAAAGAGAGTGTACTGCCTATAGCCAAATGGTGAGAGCATGATCTGCTAGCATGTCAAAACCTGACTTTCAGACTGAGAATTTAAAATTGTCTACTACAAACTGAGTGTGTTTCTTAACTACTGCTGGATTTTTTGTTTTGGTTTGGCTTGAGTGTTTTGTTTTGGTTTGGTTTTTTTTTTTTGTTGTTGTTTGGGATTTTTTTTGGTTTTGTGGTTTTTTGTTTTGTTTTTTTGCTTTTTTCCCCCTGGGAATGGTCTTTTTGCTTCATTTTGTTTTGTGCCATTTTGTTGTTTGCACAGAACATTTGTAAAGTTTGGATTCCACACTGAATTCCCAGATCTGGATTGACTTTTTCTTTTTTGGATGGATGTATTTGGGTTTTCTTGTGTGAGAAAGAATGAGTACAGTTGCACACAGGGAATCATTGGGTTATAAGTGTGTATTCTGCACCACAATTTAATTCTAGAGGTGCTTTGTTTATGTGGTCTGTTTGAAAGCCATGAGGTACTTCACAAACTGGGCTGGTGTAAAGCACCTTTGGCATTGGTAGCTGTGTTTGGAAAACCATGTTTTCTTTCTTCTTTAAAGATAACCTCCTGTTTTCAAGTACACTGTATTTAACGTACAGTGTAATTTGTTTTATTTGGCCTGTTCTAGTTTTTGCCTCCACTTAGATATTGAACTTTTTTTTTATCATTATCACTCTCCTTTCCTCTCTTGTCCAAAGTGTGTGTTTCAGTTTGGATTTTCTTTTCCTACAGCTCATTTCTTTTTCTGCAGTCAACACCCTTTCTGTAGGCCTTCATTTTGAATTTAGCAGACAGTCTAGATTAATTCACTGCATTCTACAGGTGCCTGCAGGACAGGAGACTGTGGAAATGAATGCTCCTCATTATCCCTTTTGTGTGTTTGCCAACCTCTGTCTTTGGTCACAAACTTTTTGTCTCAGCCTTCTTTTTGTGGTTTGGGAGGACAAGTTATATATGTTGTGTGTGTGTTTGTATAGGTGGATACACACACATAAACACACAAATATGTATACAAATATAATTGTGAATTTAAATCTCTCTCCCAGTAATTCTCAGTTAATAGTCTGCAGTATTTACTTTTCTGGAGAGTAATATTGCATGCTTTGAACTTGTTTTGCTTTCCTTGGAGTTACTAGAAGGGACACACACAAATTTGGCTGGCCTTCAGAACACCACTGAAACCTTTGTAATTACTGTCATCGTGTCACCACCTGTGAGGCAGGACCTTGAAGCAGAGTGGGTGTGCCGTGCTTTGTTTTAGTTTAAATGCTATTCATAGGGAAAGCACAGAAAGAAGCGAGCATGTACAGGCTCCTGAGTATGGCACAAATACCTGGGAGCGCATGACATTTTTTCAGTGTCAGACCCATTGTTCCCCAAGTTTATAATTGGAATAATAAGTATTTTTTGGCAGTCTTCCATCTGAGGAACATGTGTAAGAAACAAGTGTCAAGCCATATGCAAGTGTTACATGAAGCCTCAAATCAGACTTGAATATGCAGTTACAGAAGGCTGTTTTGAAACATCCTTTGTTCCAGTAAAGTCTTTCAGTCTCAATAGCTAAAGAGCTGATGGTCAGGGTTTTGCATACTCTGACATTGTTTTTCTGTACATTCAAAAGTATTTTACATTCAACAACTGGAATGATGAGGTGCTATGTTGACATTGATGAAAATTTGCTTTTTTTGGGGTGAAAACCACAACTGTATTGTCTTGAATAATAAATAAATTGTTGTGTGTTTTACTGTGTTTTTCTAGCTCAACTTCTGTTGCTTGTGTGTGGGAGGCTGTCAGGTAGAGAAACACCACCAACCTTTGTCCTTTTGAACTGGATTGCAGAGGTCTTGCATCAAATCCTGGTGCTCTTGAGCTATGTGGTTGAGTAACCAGGTGACATTGTTGCATGGTGAAATAGAGCAGAGTAATATCCAGCTTCAGGGAAATAGTCAGGAATTGGATGTACAGTTTTTAGAAAGTGGATTGCTTCTTATTTTCATGCAGGAGGAGTCCAGGCTTATCCTGTTCTAATCACTTGTGTAGTTCTAATTACTTTTATTCCTTACCTTCTTAGATTCTCCAACTTATTTTTTTCCTGGTTTTAGTACCCCACAGAAGGCAATGGTTTTTTAAGGATTGATCCTATTGAAATTGAGGTAGGGATGGGAAGAGACAGTTGAGAAAGATAAAAGGCTGATATACACGAAAGAAAAGGGGAAGTCTCTCAGAGCTCCTGAACCATTTCAAGTCTTACCATGCTTAAATAAGGCCAGTTGCAATGTAGTTTATAAAGGCTCTCACTGGAACTTATAATTAGAGGTTACACAAGGGCAGGTAACATTTCAGAAACAGGTAAGACATCTGACCCAACATGCCTGCTTACTGCTTACTGCCTTGGGCTCTCCTGAGATCATTGCTGAGCTACTCTCCAGATTTCGATTAAAGGCCTATCCTTCACCTCTCTGCAGCTCTCTCTTTTAAGAAAAACAATGTTTTCTCTTCAAACTTTTATTTTCTAAAAATTCTCAAGCTTCTCACATTATTTAAAATGTTTTTAGAACTTGCAGTAAAATCAGTTCCCTGACTTGGGGAAAAAATCCATTCTGCATTTGACCTCTACTTGTGGTTATTACTATTCTGTTTCTCACACCATGTTCCCTCAGTGGCAGCACTTACTCCCATCTCAGCTGATGAAATTTGGCTGTGTGTTTTTCCTTTACTCTTTTTGACAGCTGCTTTAGAGGCTTTACAGCTGGGGACACTGAAGTCAACTGCCACCATGTTGCTTTGTTTATTTTTTCTTAATTTGTTTTATATCAAATACTAGAATACTTGATGAGCCTGAGATCTGAGAGTTCTGTGTACAAATTTGAATTTAGCATCATAATCCCAAGTCGTTGGGGGTAAACTAAATGGCCCGTCTGCCCAAGCTGGCACAGCACATCCCCTGCAGAAAAAATCTTGATTAAACTTAAACTGATTGAAACAGATAAAAATGTCCTTTTCGCTCACTTTTGATCTTTTACTTCTTTCAATATCTTTTGGATAACTGGTGAACCCATTGGACCAGTTGCTTTGCTTGCTTTACCACCTTTTTTTTCCTCATGAATGAAACTCTGAATTCCATCAGCACGGGGAGGAGAGGGAGAAGGCAGCAGTCTCATCTGGGGGTGACATTTTGGGAGCAGGCTACTACTCTCCTCTCCAAAGGAAAGTTCCTAGAACTCTCTCTTCAGAGGTTTCTGTGTGCCTCAGAGCTCAGGCTTGCAATGCTACCCAGAACTATCCATAGCTACCCAATGCTATCCATGTTTAATTCTGTGGCATGGTTTTTTGTTTTTTTTTTTAAACCCCATCACAATTCCATATTGACCTGATTTGCTTAACTTAAATGAAGAGGAAAGCTACCATTAAACTTAATGAGTTCTGTGTTAAAATTAGGTTTGCCATGGTTACCTTCATTATTTCTACACAATGATATTTCAGTTTTCTTGTCTTCTTCCTTTTTCCTCCTTCACAAAACAGCAAGTATCCAATTATTTTCCTTTGCTTATGTCAGTGAGAACTTTGCTAGGTTTGTGACCAGGAAATAGCAGATATGAATTTATACAGCTCACCTTTCCAGAGCTGTAATCCAGGGCTGTATAATCACAACCATGGGGGCAGACTGAGGTTGTGCCTGCCCTTCAGTATTTCTCTGTGCGTATTTAAATTGATTCATTTTCTGGAAAATCTGTTTATTTCCCCACCATCTGATGATCCCAATAAGAAATGAGTCTTATGTAATTTGAGTGATAGGCTCAGAAATATGCATCTGAATAATCCAGCTGCTTTTTAATATGAATAAAAATTTTATAGGAAAAATATATGGGTAACAATAAGGACTGGGGATGTGGAAGTGCTTAAATGAAAATTAGTGCAGAATGTCTATTTGCACACGAGGTGGTTTGCTACTTGCTGTATTTTCTGGATTTACTCTGGTTTGAATTGTATTTTTTAAGCACTATTTGATGGGTTCATTTAAAAAGACAGCTGGGAATTTTGGAGAAAATCTAGATGTTGTGTCAAAACACACTGATGTTTGATACATTGCTATGACCTTGTACAAATACTTTCTTTGATTTTTCTTTTGTGATTTTCATATCATATTTCACATTGGAACAGATTCTGCAGCCTAAGAAATTTGAGATTTTTCTAGTAGATATGTTCACAGAAGTGGTCATCTCTAGATAAGCTTCTTGTTTATCCCTTCCAGGATAAATTAAATCCTATTCCTATTCCTCCTAGGATAAATTAAATCCTATTCTTCCTTTATGCTTGTTATAATATTCTAGAACATTAACTCATCTTCTTAAATCTATGCTAACTGAAAACTAGGAAAATTTTGCCACAGGTTTCCTAAATGCTGTGATTTAACTTTCAGAATAAAATTGCTTTTAGGTGTCAATGCTGATCCGCATAGCATACTGTTAATATTTGGAACACACTGCCATAAGCAATAGCATTGATAAGTATTTTTAAACATCATAACCAAATAATTGTGGACTCTGTATAAGAAAGCAAGCCTCGGATCCTCATAAAAATGTGTGCTTTTACTCTGGTCAATGTAGGAATAACACGTGCCATGGTTATCCTTGCCCTCTTTTCATTCTCTGCTAGTAACTTTTGCTCAGGTAGTGTGAGAAATTTTGTAATTAGGCTGGAATTTTTAGCGATATGTCAGAAATCCCAATACACCAACTGAATGTGCGCAGGGAGGTTTCACAATGTTCTTCTAATGAACTTGTAAATCTGCTTTGTGTAATGCATTTGTATTTCTGTTCTGTGTGTAAAAGTTTCTATATGTCTTAGAGAACTCAGACTTACAGTGCTACACAGAACATGTATCCATGTTTAATTCTGCTTTTTCAGGAGAAAAACCATGATAATTCTATACTGACCTGAGCTGCTTAATTTAGAGGGAAATAGAAATTCAGCTTATAAGATAAAGATATACAGAACACTGAATCCAGTCTTCCAGTGGCTGAAGTGATATCTGAAATGCTGAAGTCTTGTGCTTTTTTGCCATTGTTCTTCTTTGAAACAGGTATCTTGTTCCCAAATGCTGCATATTGCAGTGACTGATTGAACTAAGTTACTGTGAAATGAGTATATAATTATTCACACCCCTGCTAAGAGTCTAAGACTGGGATGAGTCTTTGACAGCCTGGGTTTTTTAAAAAATCATGTAACAATACCTAATTATTTCTCAAGCAATCTATTTGTAGTCTAAATTTAGGAATTGTTTCTCAAGCCAGCTGTTCTCAGTAAAACTGAGAACTAGAGCTGATTTAGTGGCTTAGTGAACAAGAGTAAAGATTTCCCAAATGTTAAATTAAATGCTAAATTGTTTGAAAATCAAATTTAATTCCCAAAGAGTTCTGCCTTGCTCAAAAATAAAAATAATAAAACATCTGTAGAGGAGAACGGCAAAACTCAAATCTAAGGTAGAATAATTTATCAAGGAAGGACAATCAGAGATAATTTTTGGAAATTTTTCTTTAAAAGTGCTTAGATTGTGAAGGAAAAGTATTTTTATTATTATTATTATTATTATTATTATTATTATTATTATTATTATT